>JAPXFQ010001676.1:0-522500 GCA_028564705.1 Apricaphanius iberus | reverse complement strand
CTCACTAATAAAGACAAAACATACAGGAAACCCACAATCGAATACAAAAACTCACAAATTTAACCGTAAGCAAAACACAGCACAGAGAAATCACAGAGCATTCAAGGAAGGCAGCTCACTTCACATCAATAATTATGCATGCATACAGTTATAAAAAAAACTTCCTAACTCGTCCACCCAGGTTGAGAATAAATTGAAACAGCCTTACTCTAAAGAGGAAGCTTCCAGGTGTGGAAGAAAAAGTCGGGAACCGAGATGCTTGGCGCGTCAGCCGCGTGGAGGAAAAAAACAAAAAGAGGGGAATTCAGCGGATCGGGGAATTCAGCAGATCAAAAAGGGATAGTTTGGGGGCCAGCCAAACTATTGGGAAATCTTGGTTGCAGGGACCAAGGACAAAATCCAAAACACGTGTTAGGAAAAAGGGGTCTCTCCTTACAGTTCCAAGAACTGCCGACACCCACCAGGGCGAGTTTGGAAGAGGGAGAGGGGATGGCATTTCTTGAGATTTAAACCCACCGGGTTGGCACCTTTCGTCCTTCCCATCGGTGCAGTCTCTATTCACGCCGCAGAGAACTGCAGTGAGTTTGATGGATTGGTGCTTCTGACCGACCAGCGGGACAGATTCTTCCAGCGCTCAGCTGGGGAGGGAGAAGAGAAGTGCGCACGGCTCTGCCGTTGGCCCATTTGAAATGCTGGCGTCATATTTCTAGGCCATTTGATTAATATTTATGCCATGTATCAGACCCCATCAATGGCATTCACCATAATACTTTTTACGGTTTTGTTTTTTTTCAAACTAGTACTAGTCCTGATGGAACTACCCCAAAATTAGTCATTTTTTCCATTGAGGTCATTCCGTCTAACATTACAGTTTATCAATTTTAAAAACTATATCGGAATAATATCACTAACCTAAAAAATTTTGAAAATGTTGTTGCTTTTCCCATTTACCTCGTCTCTCCCTGCCTGTGATGAAAGAGAGTCTGATGTGATTGTCCTTTTGCAGCATATACAGTACGAGTTTGCTGGAGGTTCTACTCAGCCTCTCTGCCTTGTAACAGTAGAAATTGCGCAATTGCAATTTTGTTGGTTACATACAGTATACTGAGCGAGGGTGTGAGATATTTACGCACAAGATTCGCAAAGATAAGACCACCATAAGCATTACAGAGAAATTTGACCTACCGTTTTTATACAAAACTGTGGGAACTCACATTTCTGATGGCTCCGTGTCAGACAATTAAAATGATTTGATGAATTTAGAATTAAACATTTCAGTTTTCTCCTCATTTACGCTTCCTACACTCTGTTTATCTGATTAACCTAGCTTACTCACCTCTCTCTGACTGCAGCTCCCAACTTACCTTTCATTTATCCATTTAGAAATTAATTTGAACCTCTGAACATCCAGTTGGACTACCCTTGCTGTAGATCATAAAATTAATGGATGCTCATGCATATATATTTAATTCTGCACATTGAGATAAAGACAACTGCTATCACATTAAGTCTCCCCCTTTGCCTAATGTTGTTTGTAATCTGCAGGTTTATTTATTTTCTTTTTTTTAACATCTAACCATAAAATGCAAGGCATTCACAGACACATCCATATACTCTCACAGGGATTCCCAAATATCCCCCGGTTATATATATGTAAGGATCTTTAGGAATCCATTCTTTGAAGAGCAATTTGTCACCCATCCAGGACTAAGACTTTATGAGAGCAATCTGATCCCGTTTGGGCATGAATTCGTGACTTTGCAATTACACAGATGAAGAACAGCGAAAGCGAGAAAAATTGGAGGTTTGACATAATGAGAAAACGAGAGTTATCCAATAGAAGGAGAGATTGGGAAAATGAGAGGCTGGCTTGAGGAACACTTAAATAGATGTATAACGTGACTGTCACTGAGTTGGACTGCCAAGTTAAATAGCAAATGCAGATTTGCTGTAAATAAGTGGGTACCTGTTAGATAATTTATGGAGAGGTGTGGGGGACTGAAGGTGTATGAGTTTGTGTTTATACATTCTGCATATAAAGCAGCACTAATGGAAATTACTCAAACTTACAGTTTAACACAAAAATTGTACCCACTGACATAAAAGGGGATTCTTTAGCACCAATTTAGGTGATGGCTTAATTTGAGCATATCGTTCTGCAGTTTCTTTCTTTTTTATCTAAGTCTGTCTATCATCAAAACAATTGGAGGAAATCAATTTGGACATTGGGTTTAGCATGAAAATTGCAATCAATAAACACTGAGAATAATCTGGATTCAACACCAGGCAGCACATGCACTGCTTGGAGGCCTTAGATGTTGGCTAGGAAAACAAAGCACAGGTGTTGGAATGACTTCCAGACAGAGACAATGTGAGGAAGAATGAATATCATGCATGAACAAATGATAACGGGTAAAAAAAGAAATTATACTATTCTGTGGTGGAGGAGGACAAGCACAAATGGCAGAAATTAAAAGTAGCACAACGATTTAAAGTGTGATCACTGTGTTGTATGCTTCTATCTTGGCAGGACAAAGGTAAACATGCACACAGTTGTTGGCACAATTTTCCATGATGGCACCTAGATTATCCAACAGACATCTGGTGAAGCAGTTAACACGATATAGCAGAGCATGCTGGCCAGGGCCATATGTGCAAGGATGGTGGTAAGCTAAGTGTGTGTGTGTGCATGTGTGTTAAATATTTGACTATTGTGGGATTTTCTGTGATTACATGTGTGTAAGGTGTCTTTGGGAACAGTTGCCTAGTAAAATGTCTTATGTCTAATTGGGAATTTAAAATTAGTGTAAGGTGACTGGAGAAAGGATTCTGTTTCAGCTGATGACAAGTGAGCTATGAATAGATACTGAAATATAAATAGCCCATCAAGATTTAGCTAAACATGTATTTACAGTAATTTAAACAAATAAGAAAGTGACATGTTAAATTGAAATTAAACCATCTTTTAGGTTTAGGGCTTCAATGTCAGGAGATGATAAAATGTATTAATCGTTTCCGAGTAAAATGTGTAAAAAACTGAATTAGGTTTAACATTGTTATGTTAAACAAAAACTAAAGGAAAACTTAAAAAAATAAGGACACACTTTGTCACAGTACCTTTAGAACCATCATTAATAGCAGTAACTTAATGTAGTCATGATATAAATGACTTGATAAATATGGAAGTAACTAGAGAGAGTTTCATTGTCTTTTCTGGCTTACACATTGTTACAGTATTTCTCTGTTTTATTGTGGTTAAGAGACATTTGTTTCTGCAGTCTTCAAGACGACAGGTTGAGGTCTGCATTTTTATTGGACCATTACACCATATTGATTCTTTTTTGTGCTATTGTAGATTTTTCTGCTGTATTTTTTTAGACAAAGTTGTTGGACAGGTGACATTATTTGACTGTACGATAGTTTGGTATGCAAATTAGCTTTGATTGACTTAGTAGTTGTAATCTGCCTTGATCCTATAGGGGCAAAACAAGTAAGGGATAATGCCCGACGAGGTGTACATTATCAGAAAATAATGGACGACGCAGAGGTGTGAACCGTCCGCGAAGTTCATTATATTCTGATTATGGACACCTTGAAGGTTATTATCCCGCTTATACCATGGTCACTTATGAAAGAAAGACATATTTAATCAATGAATAATACTTTAATGTGTTTTAGAGTTAAAGTCGCGAGTTTTTATTTACGAGCGAACTATTTAATATCTCCCGTATACAGGTGTTGCCAAGCAACGTGGCCAGAGTGAGCCGACCGCAGTGATTTATCAGTGAGGGGAAGTGAGATGATGGCTTTACCTTACGGTACGTGATACAAAATATCAGAAGGCCAGTACACTACTTACTGCTTGTGTCTGTCCAGAGGATGATGCAAATAACGTTGAGAGTCCGTTACATTTGAGCCAGCGCAATAATTTCGAACTGTCGTCAGGCAATTTGACGGGACGCCGTTCCTAGGTGTACATTATCACTTTTTAATGTACACCCTCCAGCCAATCAGAATCGAGTATTCACCCCAACCATGGTTTAAGCTCACCTCTCTACCAAAATCCCCGACAGTTGGTAAGAGGGTCTGTAATGACATACATTGTTTTGGTTTACAAAAAAAAAAATTGACCATAAGTTGATGATTGGAAGATCATCAACCTATGGGGGAGAGGAGGTGGGTGGGGGGTGCAGGAGGCGGGATTATAGAGAAACAAGTCGTTGTACTTCATGGTCCAACATTAACTAAAGAATAGAATTTAAATTTCTTGAAAAACACTATATAACACAAACAGTAATATTTTATCATATATTTGTCTATCCCAGAAGTGAAAAGCTGTAAAATAGCATAATACAGTCCATCTAAGTTGCATAACCCCCTCAAAAAAATAAAATAAAATACAAGATCAAAATGACTGAGTTCATTAAGCCTCTCTAGTAAAGTACAAAATGCTACAGGCAGAGAGAGGAAAATTTGGTGCTTCAATATATCCCTCCGCTCAGTATCAAGCAGCTGCTCCACGACTTTGATATAAAGATGCGGTACTACTACTGTGTCACCTGAGGAACACGCATCAAGCCACACATGTCGCAGACTACAGCTGGACCCTCTTTCATCTCTCTGTCTTCTGCTGTGGCACTAACAACCTCAGTAGATTCTGAATCTGTCAGAGACAGGTTGTGTATCTTTAGTGTGGTAGAGTGTGTGTGGAGCTCAAATCTAAATATATCACAAAAGCTGAAGCACAACAATTGATACTACTCAGCAAGTATAGAAAACCACAAGTGCCACAGTTCAATATTTTAAAATGTTCCCAATTATTATTATAATTTTTTGCATATGAACATACTATTAAAAGTAGAGATATATTTGTGAAATAACTTATTCTACTTTTATGCCAAATAACATAATGCCAAAAAACAAACTAAAAAAATCTGCCTCGCAAATCAAATTGGAATGTGGCAAACACTGGCTGCCGCCTAGTTTGTGTGTAGCTTAACCAAACTCAGGTTAGGGTTTTCTTTTAGTAAAACTATTTAAAACATTTCAAGATATCTACTGATGTGCATATCAGTTTTATAAATGTGTGCGTTTGCGAGTGAAAATGGGTGAATGTGGTAAAGTGATTTGAGTGGTCAATATGACTAGAAAAACACTATATGAGTTCAATCCTTAAACATTCATCATATTTCCTTTAGCACAGGAAACTTTAAATAATGACATAAAAATAACACCTTTATCTTAGATTCACCTGTAAGTTTAATTTAAAATTTGATTACACACTCCAATTTAATTATTTAATTAAGTGGTAAATTAGTACAGTTAGAATCTATTTCTATTTACGTATATAGCCCTGTGTCGACTGGTGACCCGTTCATTCGTTTATTAAAAATATAAATAACTACAAAACATGACCTAAAATTGGTCAGTAACAAAAATAACTTGGTGAGAGGTTTGGGTACACCCTGGACTAGGGATGGGTATCGTTTAGGTTTTATCCAATACCGGTGCCAAACCACTACTTCTGAAACGGTGCCGATGCTCAAACGGTGCTCGAAATGGTAATCGAAACGGTGCTTAAAGAATGAAAAACATACAGATTGTGTCCAAAAACCCTCTTATTTTTATTTTAGTAGGTCTGTCAAACTATTAAAAAGTTTGAGGTAATTAATCACAGAGTAGCTGTAAATTAATCACAATTCCTAAATTTAACTAAAAAACTACAATTTCCAGTGTAAATAAAGGACAAAGCTAGATGCAGTTGCTCTTTTTTTTTTTAAATATAGGAGAAATCAATTGAATTTGGTTTTGAACTCAATCACATTCACAATGTATGTGTAGTTTCATATGAAAAAAAATAACAATTAGGGGTGGAAATAACCAAAATATCTGAATAAAATTAACATTTAGATATCAGCAATTTGTGTCAAACATCACATAAATCAAATGTAATATAGACTTAGTAATCAAATGTCACAATTTACCATTTTCCCACAAGTAAACACTCAGAAGACAAAAACCCTGGTTCATTACAGCAGGAAACGAACGCTCTTATTGTGATAATACTAAGCACTAATTTAAGTCCAAAAACATCACTTTAGCTGAATAATTTCATATTTTTAACGCAGCAGTAACTCACTATGAAATGTGATATAAAGTGAGCTATCACTCATAAATCAACATAAATAGGGAGCATTTAAAAACTGCACCGCACACAGCGAGAGGACATCCAAAGTGGACTGAAAATTCCCACAGACAACTTATTATCATATCAACTCAAAGCCAATATACCAATAATAATATACTCACATGTCATTTAGGATCACAAACACATGCTGCAGCACAACTTTCCACAGTTTGGCTGGTTAGGAAGGAGAACTGATCTGTTTCGGGCTGAATTATAAACAGGGCGCCATGCTGTGCATGAGTTAATTGCATACATTTTATTTTTTTTGTGGTGCGTTAAATTTAAAAAGGCCCTAACTTTTAGCAGGATTTCTTTGCAAAAAGATAGCCACATACCTTTTCTGGTGATATAGGGAATCACTCTTGGCTGATGGCATACTCAGAATCCATAGTGTTTGACACCTCTGGGAAAAGAAGAACCAAAATAAGGCACCGAAATGTGCACTGCTTTTCATTCTGGTTCCATTTAGCTTAGTGTTTTAAGCGTATGTGCACAGAACTGCGCACAAAACATAAGCGCTGTGAGGAGTTCTTCTGTTTCGTCTGCCCTCTTTGCAAGAATGATGTTGTTTGGGGAATTACATATGTACGCCCGCTGCACTGTTTACGTCGTATCCTGATACAACCCCCACATTCAACAGGATCCGCCGGTACATTTCTTGCTGTGTGAAAGCAGCCGAAAGGCAATGGCCTGGTAAAAAAGTGGTCTATCTGAAAAGACTACTACATTTAAAGACCAAATGGAATTGTTAATGACTATTCCACAATGTGTCTCTGAAAACAGCTATAGAAACAGACAGGAAAAACACCCATGCACGCAGACACTCACAATTAAGTACAATTATGAGAGACCAATTAACCTAACAGTCATGTTTTTGGGCTGTCGAATGAGTACCCGGAGGGAACCCATGCATGCATAAGGAGAACATGCAAACTCTATGCAGAAAGACCCTGAGTTGGGATTCAAACCCTAGGACCTTCTTGCTGAAGTCAAGAGTACTACCCTCTATGCAGCCCACAATAATAAATAATAAGCTAATTTTGTTGGCTTGTTCCCTGATGCTAAAAAATGCTAGATCAGTTTCAAACAAGGCACACATCTGTAGTTTATAAAACAAATAAATAATGGTACATCCCATCGCGAGGGTCCTGTTTTTCTTTTTTATTCCTGTCAGTTACTGTTACTTTCTTTCTCATCTTGGTCTCGTTTTACACTAGTGTAGAACATTATCTGCTTGTAAGTTGTGCACCTGAGTGCAAAACCTCAATAAGACAAAATGGAGACGGTCTAAGAATATTAAGCAGTTTGTAATTATGATACTATTCAATACCAAGCTGTCAAATATTTGAAAAAAAAAAAAAAAAGACCTGATCCACCTTTGAAATGTCAAAAATCTCTATCTCTGCTTGTGGCAGTGCTTCATTAGCCTGTGGCTCTAAATATTGACTTTGATTCTTTTTTTGAACTCACAGTTGATGTACAAATCTGGATCAGAGTGCGTTTTTTTTCTGTGTGTTATCCATGACTAAAGCATCATACAGCAAAAATAAAACAGATATGGGGATACATAAAAGACCACACAACCTCCCATAGCACATTAGCTAAACAGAGTGGTTTGACGGCAAATGTTATGTATACAGCTAGCCATGACAGGACTCACACATTTAAGATGTTCTCTAAACATGAATTTTGTACGTGGTAACACGAATCTAAATAATGACACATCACACCAACTTAATTTGCAACTGAATACAGGCCTGTGGAACGTCTATGATTATAATATGTTTAAGTACACCAACCTGGAGTCATAATTTTGTGATTTATTTTGTTATATTGTTATTCAACAGTGGTGATAGTCTCAGTGTCATGGTTGTTCAATAAGCTTATTATGTAAAATGTGTCAGTAAAAAAGTTACATCTGCTTTATGTCACACAACCACATGTTGCCTACTGTATGTAACCCAAATCCCATGAATTAACCCGATGAGATAGGGCCTGAGCTCGTTGTAAAGAAATGTTTTAGAAACTACTGAATGAATTACACCCTTTATTAATATCTGTTTTATAAAATGACCACCACAACTGGTTATTTTGCTGGAAAAATACTTATAAATGTTTATTTATAAAATGAAAATAAGAAGAATTTCAGAAGTTATTTCAAAATAAAATAAATCGGATACACCAATTATGAAATGGTATGGATGAAGATTTCCTTCAAAATTAAATAGAATATCACAGTTTATCCTTTTAGAAAAAAAAACTCTTTAGGTGTACAGAAAATGTAACAATATAAGACTCAACCGATTGTTCTGATTTAGTTTCAATATACTCCACGCGCTTTACTGGTGAACTCACAAATACACACAAAACCTTAATAAAGTAAAAAACCCAACCCGTTGCAGGCCTGTTCACTGAGGATTGTGTGCGGTGAGGCCTAAAACAGAAGTGGCCGCTTCACTCAAAACTGAGCATTAAAACAAAAGCACGTGCATAAAGGGGAAAAGTACTCACAAAGTTCAGGATTATGGCAGCAGGGGAAAAGGATTGTGGATGATGAAGTTCAAAGGGAAGGGGGAAATACAGCAGAACTCATCCGGGGCGAAAGCAACAGGACTTATTGGTGCAGAAGCAGCAGGATCATCAAACACCCGTCTCTCTCTCTCTCTCTCTCCAACGTCCGTCTCCTTAGAGCATATTTTAATTTAGCCACTTTATCAACACTACTTCTTGTTGAATTAGCATTTAGCTTTGCATTTAACCTCATATCTATCACAATGCAAAGGCTATGATAAGCGGGCATATTAACACTGAATGCTGCTGCTGCTAATTAGCAGTCCGCTAACTCCATTGTAGATCCAGTCTTTTCACTATACAGTTTCAATATAGCATTACATACAAGCATACACAAACATATTCACCTCTTGCAGGTCACTCTGAAGCTTATATCAGGACCACGAGTAGTCGACCCTCACTACAAAACCTCAGAACTCCCTGCAGCTCGATGCCTCCTCCATTAGCTTTCTGCGACGGCAACGTCTGTTTTTCTTCTCACCAGGCTCGCTACTCTACACTCTAAAGCACCACTAATCCCGCCCCTTACGAGGTAGCGTTGTTCTGATTGGCTCACTAGTATTTAAGAACCAACCACAAAAGGGAATTAAATGATTGACATGCGCAAGCAAACAAGTTAAGTTTCACATCTAAACACTCTCTCAGATTAAACTTAAAACTTTCTTTTACGTTGTTTTTTTTAATATATAATCTTATTAAACTCTCGATTATATTTATACTTTTTAATCAAACATATTTTAAACCATTTTAACAATTTTTAAAACTATTTTAACCCCTTGTAACTATTTATGAAATTTTATGTACTGATGTCTTTATGAATTTTGCACAGGGCTACACCTAGTTTAAACATGGGATATATCTGTGTTTAGGAAACTGACCTATCACTGACTGTGACTCTAGCTGTGGGAAGCATTGGGTGGCAAAACCTAGGAATATAAGTAGATCTCAGTATGAGATATACCTAAAATTCAGACATTAAAAATGTTGAGATAATAGTACAAAGTGAAATATGAATTTTCCAATGCTTGTAATTATAATCTAAGTGTAGTTATGAGTGCTAAAGTAAAATTAAAACCAAGTCTGACGGACAACCCAAGGAATCCTCATATACAAAAAATCCAAACAAATTTGTAAAAAAATATACGTTTTGTTTAATAAAGTGAAACGACATGGGCACTGAGGATTGAACATTATTGAGATAATTTTAACACATTGTTGAAATTACTTTTGGAAAAAAAGTTCAAGATATCTAATTCACACTGAACCCCCCAAAAATATGCATAGCTCAAGTTTTATTTTGTTCCATTTGGCCCACTTATGCACTCCAATCTTTGGTTTTGTAAATAGGGGTGGCTTTCAGGGCCAATACAGCAGATTTGTTTTCCCTTTTTTTTGGCTATTTGTTTGGGATACTTGTCTTATTAAAAAAATCCCTCCTGTTTCATCTTCGCATTTTCATCAAGACTATCTCTATTCATATTTTATTCAGACCTATGAAGTCTTCCATGACCAAATGTTGATTAATCTTTAGTCAAGAATCTTAGAAAAAAAACCTTAAGTGGTTTGGTTGTAGTGTATGTTTTTTGCACAATCTAATTATGGCCGGAGTGGTGCTCAGTAGCACATATGGAAGTTCTCTGCAACCACAACCACTACCATCAGTATGTTTTGAAAAAATACAGCTGTGAAAACCTTGAGAGATCTCTTTGATTTTTCTCATTATGACATGCTTGTTGTTTAACACTTTGGTAATGAGAAACGTTTTTTTTATAGGCCATCAGTTAGGAGTAAATCAATTGCCACTGATAGGGAGCGTTATTGCTTTCTAAATACTGACAGATTTAAGCATTTTTTTACTGTCTATATCTTTGCATCTTCCCTGTATTATGTGACTTTATGACACCCAATATGGTGGATGGACCGTTTTTTTATTTATTTTTACTATTAGTATTTTTGGGAGATTTTTTTGTATGGGTTGACTAATTGGCTCAGAAAGGTATATAGCCAAAGTGCAAGTAGAGATAGGAGGCTCCTTGGACACCATCTAATTATTTAACAGCACTTCAGTCCATATGTTGTGATATTACTCCAGTTTTTTCAATTTAAAATAAATATATATTTTCCCCTCAGCATCTAAAATAAGTATATTCTGTGCATTTATTGTTTATTTTGTTTCGTTTTTTTGTCTGCTTCTTAACATCTGCCGTTATCCTACCTGTTTATCCAAACACAAAATACTGAATGTGGTATCAGATGGAAAATGCATGCAAAAGGAGAAAAAGGATTAAATCAGACTTGGACGTGCACACATGCTCTCTCTACTCACTTCTTGATCTTCACGCCTGCTGCCTCCATATGCATTTGCCCAGCAATAGCTTAGACAAACCTCCATGGGATCTACCTCAGAGTTGCCAAACAGCCTGTCATACAGCACCAATCCTGTTTTAAGCCTTGACACACAGTGAAGCAAAAATAACATGGCTGCACTTAAAAAGACTCTGGGGGACGGGAGGAATAGCAATCAGAGGCACTTCTGTTTGTTTCTAATGGGACAACAGCATTAGGCTGCATTGTGGTTTTGCCACAAATCTATAGGGAGAAAATGTATAGTGCAGAAGATAAATTACTCTCCAAGTCCTGGCTAGTAAAAGAGTAAGATCCCGCAAGATGCAGATTAGTGCCTGAGCAAGGGCTTCAATATTTTAGAGTTCTGCTCATTTGCTTTGTTTCCATTGTGCTTTGTTGTTCTGATCAGCTGTTTTATGGTTTGTCTTTTGTTCTGTCAGTGATGTGGAGCCGGGTAGACAAAGACTTTGCTGATACATTTTTATATTAATTAAGAAATTTTATCTTGCAGAAGACATCCACTGTGTTACTGCATACAAAAAGTCATGTGACACAGTCTGGGTTTGGAATCTGAGGTTATCTACTTGTTGTGCAGTCCACTGTGTGCAAACAAGAAAAGTAACTTATAACATGTATTTCTCTTCTATTTGACTTGTCTGAGTCATAGTGATAGGATATTAATGGGCAATTTAAGTTGAGAAGAAATGTTGTATGTTTTAGTGACCTTTTAACTCATGTTATCTTACTTTAAACTATTCTAAATGTTCAGCAGCATTTTCAGGTCTGAGGGAGTATTACTTTATGTTAGCATGTTAACTACAAAGCTGATAGCTCTCAAACTATTACATTGCTAATCAGTCAGAGATGACTGATGGGGAAATTCTTGATACAGTTAAAACACTTTGGACCTGATTTATCAATCGTTTGCGCCTGTTAAACCCACAGCAAGACGCACACAATCGAATTTTGTGCTTTTTCCCTTGATGCATATGCAATCTGGGCCTTTTTTTAAGAAGACGCAAAATATTGGGAGGAGAATAGGCAAATAAGTTGAGGTTCCAGGCGCAGTGTGATATACTAAGCATAACAATGTTTGCACTGGCTATTTTAGCGTCTATTTTTAGCACTTCTGAAAAGCCTGTCTTAATTTTGCGCTAACACATTCAACCTAAGTTTATTATTGAAAAACGAAAAAAGTCCTTCACACACAATATAACCTAAGATTAATTTACACTCTAATGGCCATAAACCTGACAGTTATGTAAGTATTTACCCATTTATCTTCCCAAAGAGGCATCATAACTCACTGCGCGCTCATCACGTCTCCACCTGGTGAAGAAGAGCTGAGCACACAGTGAGTTATGTTTTTCATTAGGTTCCTCCATAGTGGTTAACCTTCCTGGAGCCCAATTAATAAAATGTAGTAATCATATACAATACCACAATCATAATTGGTATTATATGGCATTTTTAAGACAATTTTCAGATATGTTACAGTTTTAATCGGTCTAACTCTGCAATACGATTTGTGCATGCAGCAAAGAGCAGTGCATGTACACTGTATGAATTATATTTATTTATGACAAACGAAAAACTGAATTCACAACATTCTAGCCTGATATTAATTCATTTTGTAACAGCCAAAGACTTGATACATATGTTGTTGTCGTTCCCCTCCTTTGTTTGTGCCAAAGACGCATAATGTATCCATGCACATATTCTGATACCTGAAAATACGTTCTAAACTTGACCCCAACTGGGCTCCTCTGGTCCAGAGGTGGAATTTGTCAGAGAGCTGTGTCTGAGGGGGCAGACAAGGTGCTGCTGATGCTACTGACACATGGAGCTTAATACACGTTATGCACATCTTTCGTTGTCCTGGCTGGTTTTACGCATTTTTACGCTCACAGGAAGACAGATTTAGGGTAATATTTTAGATTTATTTTAATCACAAAAACTGCACCTGCATTTTTCTAAACAGAATCTTATCATTTTTTTACGATAGGCTATATTCACAAATTTTTTTTAAATTTCATTTTTTATGTATTTATCTTTGTATCTTCATATCTTCTGTTTTAACTTCTATTAATCTCCTTCTACTGTGTATGAGCCCTCGGGGGTGGGGGCCGGCTGTAGCTTCTCTGGATGGAGGAGGAGGTTTTTGCCCTCCCTCCTGTGATGTGACCGAGCCCGATCCAAACCCGAGCAATTACTTATCATAATACGGCAAAAACATGGGTGCCCGTCCAGACTTAAAAAGTAGTTGTTGTTGTTGTTGTTCACTTGGTCTGATAAAATTATTTTGCATTCACAAACCGATTTATTGGAGACCAGGCTTCATTTGGAATTGCTCAGAGGACCACCTCTTCAGCTGGGTCTTGCTTCACTTGTTTGGTGTGCACCAGAGTTTGCTGGTGTGTGCTACTGAGTGACAGCTATGGAAAATGTGTTTTTAAGATGAAGTGGCATACGGGAAGTAATAGGGAGATAATAATTTTCTGGAAGAAGTGTAATTCCTTGCTTCAGTGGAAAATTGTGACAATTTTGCCAATACTGTTGTTAAAGTTCACAATATTGTCTGCTTCATCTTTAATTTCTACTACATTTAACATGTAATAATTTGTTTTGACACTATAAGTTAATAATGTTAAGTTAAATCATTTAGATGCAGGTAAAGGTTTATGTTTTTGACAGATGCCTAATTTGAAGTTATGTGACTGTTTTAGAGCAATAATGTTCTGTTGAAAATTCTTTAAAATCTGAGTTTTGTTTGTTGATGTTGTTTTGGAGGCTATAACTAAATAGTTTTGTGATATACATACAAATGCCATCTATACTGATTGGGCAGCACTTTCACAAACGTTTGTGTAACTCTTGTTCTAGAGACTTAAAGTGGAAGTAGTATTTTTTTGCAACCTGGACTTTATTTGTAGCATACAATACATTCATATACTCACCCAGACAATTTTGGTGTGACTCAAAGACCTTCGGAAGATATTTAGGGCTATTCCTGATCAGCTTATATCCATTTAATTTGAATTTTTTGGGCATACAAAGTGCAACCTATAAATAAGGTATTATCTGCTGCAAAACTCCTTCATTTCATCAATGTTTTGCTATGAATCGCTAGCACTATCCCCCTCTGTGAGTTCGGAGTGTGTTGAAGGTGCTTTGTTGTTGTATTTTGCAGTGTTTTACAGGCATTTATTTCAACTTACACCAACCGGCGATTTCAGTGATGTCACTGCCATGCGCAATTGCAGTTTTAGTCTGAGCAGGACTGAGAAAGTTATGGAAATGGAGCCTGGCGAACCTGAACTTGGTCCACTTGGTCATTTTGTTTGTGCAATTTGGAAACACGCAAAAATGAACCATGTTTATGTTTCCAGTAGCAAGTTTTGTCAAACCGACCGAAAGTCCTGCTCACACTACAATTGCATTGGGCCAAAGCAGTGACATTATTGAAAATGCCAGTTGGTGTACGTAAGTTGTTGTCTTGCAAACTACCTTGGGGTGGCATTTGTTATGGATCTGCCTAATAAATAAATTTAATTAAAATGAATCTAAAAAGCATTGTTTACATCTCTGAAAAGACATATTAGTATTTTAAAGCAAGATAAGTTATATTAATATTAATCTGTGAAAACAGATGTTTTTGAGGTTCTGTGTACCTTTGAAAAGGGGATTGCCATAAACTGAACTTCAGTGTGTCAATGCTCACATGCAAGTGCAAAGTTCTCTGGAATTAAGTCCAAATGGAAACGTGGTGGAAGCTTTTTGCACCTCCTTGCACTTCTTATTTTGCCTTTTGGAGGGCGGGGGCAAGGGATAAGAGCAACTCTATAGACCAAGGAAAGAACTCCAAATGGCTTTCTGAGGCATGCTGCGTGTAAGGACGCTGCAAGGACGTGCAAGATATTGAAAGTGGTGGAGGTGTGAGGTCCTGAGCATTAAGGGAAATAAACAATCCTTGATATACAGATGAAGATCATTCTAAAAGAATGCACAAGCACATAGTCATGGAGAAACAATCACAAATGCATTATACTATTATATTTCTTCAGAGCATGCTTAAAAGTAAGCTCAAGCCTTTGCAGATATTTTTACAAAACCTCAGTAATGTACTCTATGGGGTCTGTTGTGTAAACATCTTTTGTTTCACACAGCGTATCCAGCATGCTAAACAACCCTCTGCTATTGTCTGACAACTTTCTAAATGAAGCTCATTATGTCCTCATTGATTTTTCATATTCCTTCTCACCGGTAAATACCCCCAAGGTGCTCCTCATACACTCTGCCCTCCCACCCATTGTCTCTCCCCGCATTTCTTTCTCTCTTCCGCTCACGATGGTACCTGTGCTATCCATCCATCTATCCGCTGGTTTTTATCAGGCATTCCCTGAGCAGCGGCAAACAGCAGAGCACTTAAGGGAGCTGAACGGTTTCCAATTAGCAAAACAAATACCTCCGCTCACACTCACCCTGTCACATTGTGCCTCAGAGATCCTGGGCGGCCATTACACACAATTAGAATTTAATAAGCCCAATATGCTCACTGTACTAATGGAGAGGGAGGAAGGGAGGCAGTGAAGGGAAGAGGTGCCCTTATCTTTGCTCTCTCTCCATCTAATATATATTTATTTTTGCTTTAAATCACAATAGTTGCCCTTTGAGCTTGTTCTAATTTGACTGGCACTGAATTGGGAAATCTTTGGCTGTTTTCTCTTCTTTTAAGTTCTCGTCAGCATTGTTTTCTCACTTCTATTTTAAAGATTTAAGCAGAAGTTTGTAGCCAATATCTGTTTCTATAATTGGCAAGAAGACGTAAGAATAACAATTAAAACTGTTTTTTACTGGCCTTTCCATGACAAGTGGTTATTAATATGTATTATTAACATTTTTCAAAAATATATATTAAAAAAAACCTAAATTACAAGATTTAGTGTCTTACATTAACAATTACCTCACTAAGCATTACTATAACAGGAGACTTAATGTGTATGCCTCAAGAACTTACATATTTTCTTTACTCAGAGAATTCCCTAAAGCTGTATACAGTCCTTTTAATTTGCTCTACAGGGATAAGGTTTACTGTACTTCATTCAGTATTTCTCTTATCTGCATAAAGTCTCACTCTCCTTTGCGCTCTTGTAACTTGAACAGTGTTGACATAAAATAGGGTTTCCTTTGAAACAGTTTCTTAAATCTCTGTGCTCTATTGATTTTGTTTTAAACACGTCACTGATACAAAAAAATCTTAAAATTTAACCTACATCAGGCTCTTGCCCTTGCTGATATGAAAGCAGATACATGTAATACCAGAATGAGAATGCACACATTTAACTTTCATTTTGTGCTAAAGAGAAAACATAGCTATAATAAAAAACAACAAAAGCAAATAAAGACCCAGCTAAGGTTTGCCAAAAGAGTCTAAATAAATACAGTATTTCTTTAGTAATGCTCTTTAAACAGAGGGGTCTAAAACTGAGTTACAGTTCATAGAGGCACTCCTGTACATTATTTTGTCAGAAAAAGACTTGATTTTGAGTTCAACTGAGAAATAATCAGCTGAACCAGCTGAAAAATGAACCCATTCAAGTAACCACATAATGTATCTGTGCATCTTTATGCTTTTTCTTGACTCTTCCTTTCTTTTTTCAGCTTTGCCTCCATATCCATCTATCAACCCATTTCCCTGCTACTATTCATTTTGTCATCAAATAATATCACTTTGTGTCAGTTCTTTGGTGAATTTCTCTTAAAATTTAAATTTTCACCGGCTTTGTGTAACTTCCTTGTTTAGCCTTTTCACACTTTCAAACTGTTTCATGTGATTTCTTCCTTAGTTCCGGTCATTTTTCGATTCATCTCATTTTGCGTCCATTGTTTTCTGATTCTCTTTCGTTCAAGCCATCTTTTCCACTTTGCTACACTCTCACTCATTTGTTTTCCTTCTTCCTACCATCTCCCTTCTACTCTTAACATACCATACTGCTGCTTGGTCTGTCTTCTCACACTCTCCTATGTTTCATCTGTGCAATAAGGCCTTATGAAATGAGGTGATACAAATGGCATTTTATGGGGCTATACCACACAACCAGGCCGAACACGGGAGGCAATCATAAAAGCCATTGTCTGCCGTGCATGCCACTTTTAATGTGTTCCATCTGATTTAATGCAAGTCATAGTTAATGTAGGGGAGCAGCGTAGGTTTCAGAGGGGTGGGTGTGAGAAAGAGAGAAGTTAGAATGCAGATAAAGGCGATAAAAAGACAGTGTTAGAGAGGACTAGAGTAGTGAGAAAGTAAAAGATCGACAGGAGAGAGTGGTTTCTGGGCTGTAACCAGAGTCCTCACTTCTGAGTTGAAATAATAAGGGACAGTCCGGCTGATATCTAATTTCTAGGGAAGAAATGCCATTAAGAGTGAGAATGAAAATGGAATGTATGCGGGGAGCAAGCTGAGTAAGAAAGAGAGATGTACAGACTAGGGAAAGTGAAATATTAAAAAATAAATGCAATATCCAATGCACAAAGTGATTACATTGCCAGAGGGAAGCAGAGGTGTGAGGATTCTGATGGCTTTTTTGTGCTGGTAATGCCGCTCATTTAAAAGAACAGGCACATTTACATCCAGATGGGGACGTGGTAGGTATTACCTATACTGTCAGCCCTGTATGGGAGAAATATGTGACTTAGGTAACTGCATAAATCTGTCATTAGTGTGCAAGATTGGATGCATGATTCAAATTCTAGCCACTTTTCATTTTCAAAAGCTAGTTGTGTTAACCGTAGTGGATGGAAAGAGTGCTGAGTGGATTACTGCTCTTGGTGCAAAGAAGTGTACCTCGGAAGTATAATAACACACATTTCAGTCAATGAAGAAATATATATCTATGTCAAATTACACTAATTCTTTAGTTCTGTTTTGAATCACCAATCATTGACATTAAATTCTTTCCACCACAAATCTAATTTGTATCATCGCAGACTGTACGAGGAATTTGGAGTATTCGAGGTAAACCCATGTAGACATTGAGATAATGAGCAACCATAACCAAAAAGGTCTATTGTGCGGAATAAAATTTGGGAGATTCTTTGTGAGACTGTGCATCCTCCTTTTAGAGACATCCATGCATCCATTTTCTGAACCGCTTATTCCTCAAGGGGTTGCGGGGGGGCTGGTGCCTATCTGGATATGCCCCTAAATGGTTAATGAGGGGTGGGAGTCTCATTGGCTTGAGTTTGTTTCCACAAATTTTATTACACCCCACAACAGAGCAAGTTTGAGTCATTCAGAACAAATAAAAATTTCCCATACTTTTTTCTGAGTATTATGATTAATCTTAAAATATTTTCAAATCGAGTATCAAGATGGGGTGTCCCGATTTTCTCACAACTGTTCAATAGGTTTACTAATAAAAGACAATTAATAAAGTACAGAGTATATGTAAAATTTAGGGAACTGTTCATTAGAATAGTTTTTTCAAAGGTTTCATAAGACACCAAAGATAATGGGAAAGTATCCACATGCACTTTATGAGGATGGTTGTTTGGCAAATGCATCAAGACATTTTTTTCTTCTTAAAATATAATCACAGTAGTGATTTTGTCATGTTTATGTGCCTTTTGTGGTTTGTTAAGGACACAAATAAGAGCAGGACAGATTGCCGAACGGAGGTTTAATGAAATAAAAAATAAAAAAACAACACTGGAACCAGAGCAAGACCAAAAACAGAATTAATTAGCATTACATGAAAACTAGTGTAAGAAGCTGAAGAGAAATTGGAAAAAAAAGTGATGTGTTTGAGCAAAAGCATAAAACTTCAATGCATATAATTTACCTTATTAGCAATAGTACTTTCTCTGCTTTGTTTGACATATTCTAATCCTTCACAACATATATCCGGCCATTTCTACACTCAAAATTATGTTACTTTACTCAAGGTTTGTCCCACATTTGTACACTCTTTACACTGCTATTACATTTGTATTTTGAGGTCAATATTTTTTAATTTTCCAGTTACAATGTTGAATTTCTTTCAGCTTAAAGTGGTTTTGGCAAGCCATATTCATGTTTGGAATGTAATACATTGCCCATAAGTCTTCATAAACTGCTGTTCTAATGCATTGTTCACTTTTGCCTCTTCTTTCTGTTACATTTAAAGGGAAATTCAATGTTTTTTTCAACCTGGACTTTATTTTCAGCAATTTTTATATTTTTTCACTCACCCTGAGAAGTTTGGAGCCAATTTGAGCCATTCTGCAGTATTTATATATCTTGATCAGCGTACACCTGTAGAACAGGAGTGCACAAGGCAGAAAAAATGCAGATTGTAATAAGTTTTAATCCGCCCCAAACGCCTGAATTATTAAAATCTAAATTGCTCTTCTTCAACAGGATCCTTACCTCTGTCTAAAGGGAGCAATTCATCAGAGATAAAATCACATCTCTAAAAGAGCCATAAACTTGCTCAAAAATAAAGTAAGACTAGGGTCCAGAAGACCTGGTCGGCCTCACTAAGGAGAAAACTTTGTCAAGACTACCAAATTCTACCAGGACCTAAATTATCCAGTGTTTCCTCTGGTAAAAGCACAGACCCAGAATGGTCTAAATCCTTGTTACTTTAATGAGATAAAATATTATCTGATGGTGTCTACCTTACTACTCAAGTTGTCTGCGAACTCGTTACGTGGAGTATTTAAAGCGGATTTCTGAAATGCATTAGTTGCACAGTTAAAACATGGGTCAGTATTGTAAAAAATAATTTTAAGGATTATTTTTATGGTCTGAGATGATTGTTTGATGATTGTTCAGGATTATTGATGGATTTAAGAAGTTCTGTGTATATTTGATGGCTTGTTGTACTTTTATTTTTCTCCATTTTCTCTCTGCCAACCTGCAATTCTTAATTTTTTTTTTTTGAGGTCTTAATTTCTCCACAGCCATGCTAGTTTTGAGTGTGAACATTTTACTTTAAGCGGAGCAAGTAGGTCGAGAGCGGATTCAAGCCTACTGTTTAAATCATTAAGAATAAAATCACTGGGGCAGGTAAAGGAGGAGGCATAGGAGGCTTCGGTTTGAAAAATTCAAGAAAACCTGCAGCCACTTCAGGAGTTAGATGACTTTTCCTGATAGTTCTCATTTCTCCAGTCCCTTTTAAATCTTGATGTCAGTGGACTCCATTATTTTTGTTTGATTGACTTTTTTTTTTCTCTCACTTAGCAGCTATCCACTGTCAACAATATATGTGTATCCAACTATTTCCTGTCTTCTCAGCTTTAGCCTGCTGAGGTAGATGGCTGTTCTTCCTGGGTCTAGTTCTGCTTGAGTTTGTTATTGGTGAAAGGCAGTCTCTTTGCACCACAGTTTCCCCTTAAGAGCTCAAGATGGGGTTCTGACAGAGTAAAAATGTAAAATCCCCAATATTGATTATTAGTGAATCAAAAAGCAGAAAGTATAAATTATCAGTGCTTTTTAATATTATTTTGTTATTATTTTTAGCAAGCATGAGGAACTAATAAAGGTCTCAGGTTGCATTGTGCTCAGTGTTGCAGCTTGACCTACATTGGCATAATATCATATTTGTGCTGTACTGACTTATCCTTTTTGTGTGTGATTAATCTCTAAATAGGAAGATGTGGCTTATTTGGCATAATACAAATAGTTTAGTAGGGGTAGTATAGGAACAGTGTGATTTACTCTGTAGTAAAAAAAACAACAACTCATGCATTCAAACTTCTTAGCTGCTGATGTAAGCATTTTTTTCCTCACACTCCCTCCCTATTAAATCACTGGGTGTAAATCAAAC
The DNA here is from genome assembly GCA_028564705.1 of Apricaphanius iberus. Lineage (NCBI taxonomy): Eukaryota > Metazoa > Chordata > Actinopteri > Cyprinodontiformes > Aphaniidae > Apricaphanius > Apricaphanius iberus. The sequence continues at coordinate 501,587 of JAPXFQ010001676.1, read as the reverse complement.
ACATAAAGAAAGCACTAATTCAAGCCTGGATGAAAAGTTTGGGTCCCTATGGTGACTTAATAAGGTGGCACATCTTGCTGTGACAAAGGGCATAAAAGGAGATAAATCCCTTTTTTTAAACGTTGGGACATGAAATCCTAAACTTGTATGCTGATGATTAATAGACTTGGAAAATATGCAGCGTTGTTTATTATTAATAGATGTGCTCAGTGGGATCTAAAATACAACAAAGATAAGCAAACACATAAGTCTGCAAACACACACACACATATATGCATCCGTCCAGCTTGTAGTTGTCATGATCCGTCCCTGTCTGTGTTGTTTATTCCTCCTTGTTTCCTCCCAGTCTGTTTTAGTTACTTAGTCCTAGTTTGTTTCACCTGTTGTCTTATTAGTCCTCCCTGTGTTTTCTGCCTCTGCTCCCAGGTGTTCCACGTTTCCTGATTACCCTCCCCACAGTATATATACCCTTCTGTGTCTGTCTGTCCTCGTCGGGTCGTTGTCGTCGTTACCTCCCCTAGTTCTCTGTGCTTCTCGTCTTTCTGGACAATTAATAAACATGGGCCGTAAGAGCCACAAACGCCGCTCCGCATCTGGGTCCTCCTTGAGCCGAAACATGACAGTACGACCCGACCTGCCACTGGACCCAGCGGAGTATCGCCACACTGACAATGAATGGAGGAGACTGATAGATTGGAGCGTAAGTCAAGGACTCTATTCAGACTCACCTTTTTGTGGATCGCGGCTGGCTCGCTGTCCGCCCGGTGTTGGGCCCCGCCGTCGTGAGGAGGGCGGCCTCTCCGCTCCTCGGGCCTCGAGTCATCGCCGCGCTTCTGAGCGTCCTCCTGGGAACGTAGTTGATGTTTCCCCGTCGTTCCTCCTTGCGTCCATGTATGACGATTCAGAGGAGGACGATGACGGCTTCCCGGAGTTCTTCTCCGACTCCCAGGACGACGAGCTGGACTTTTGCGGCGGTGCCCGGGGTGCGCCGCCCTCGCCGCGGCTTTCTGCCTCCTGGGTTGACCGGTTGATCTCCCTGGCTCCTTCCGCCGATCTGCCACCCATCTGTGATCCCTCTGGGACTGGCCCTCTTCCTGCTTCCCGGCGACGAGGAGGGAGGCGTCGCCGAGCTGCTCCATCGGCTCCAGGAGGTTTCTCGCTTCCTTCTCGGAGTTGCAGCGCCTCGGCTCCTCCTGTCCCGCTTGGTGCTGCCTCCAGCTTCGGTGATTCGACCGCCGCTTCCTCCTGCCGCCCACGGCCGGTTTCGGGTCTGCCTCCTCATCCTCTCCAGCACAGCCAGGCGCCGGCGTTTCCTTCGGGTGGAGCCGAGTTGACCCAGGGTCGGTGGAACAGAGGGAAGAGTTCCTTAGGGAATGTTGAGCCCAGGTCCCCTGTGGAGACTGTTTTTGAGCGCTCTTCAGAGGCTCACCTGGAACCCCGGTTCCGAGTTCCCTCCGAGGGCATCCAGACGGATGCGCCTCGGTTCCGAGTTCCCTCCGAGGGCGTCCAGACGGATGCGCCTCGGTTCCGAGTTCCCTCCGAGGGCGTCCAGACGGATGCGCCTCGGTTCCGAGTTCCCTCCGAGGGCGTCCAGACGGATGCGCCTCGGTTCCGAGTTCCCTCCGAGGGCGTCCAGACGGATGCGCCTCGGTTCCGAGTTCCCTCCGAGGGCGTCCAGACGGATGCGCCTCGGCTCCGAGATTCCTCCGAGGGTGTTCAGGAGAACACGCCTCGGGTTCCTGATTCCTCCGAGGGTGTTCTGGAGAACACGCCTCGGGTTCCTGATTCCTCCGAGGGTGTTCTGGAGAACACGCCTCGGGTTCCTGATTCCTCCGAGGGTGTTCAGGAGAGCACGCCTCGGGTTCCTGATTCCTCCGAGGGTGTTCTGGAGAGCACGCCTCGGGTTCCTGATTCCTCCGAGGGTGTTCTGGAGAGCACGCCTCGGGTTCCTGATTCCTCCGAGGGTGTTCTGGAGAGCACGCCTCGGGTTCCTGATTCCTCCGAGGGTGTTCTGAGAGCACGCCTCGGGTTCCTGATTCCTCCGAGGGTGTTCAGGAGAACACGCCTCGGGTTCCTGATTCCTCCGAGGGTGTTGGAGAACACGCCTCGGGTTCCTGATTCCTCCGAGGGTGTTCTGGAGAACACGCCTCGGGTTCCTGATTCCTCCGAGGGTGTTCTGGAGAACACGCCTCGGGTTCCTGATTCCTCCGAGGGTGTTCTGGAGAGCACGCTCGGGTTCCTGATTCCCCGAGGGTGTTCTGGGGAACACGCCTCGGGTTCCTGATTCCTCCGAGGGTGTTCAGGCGAACTCTCGGTTCCTGATTCCCCGAGGGTGTTCAGGCGAACACTCTCCGGTTCCTGATTCCACCGAGGGTGTTCAGGCGAACACGCCTCCGGTTCCTGATTCCACCGAGGGTGTTCAGGAGAACACGCCTCCGGTTCCCGACTCCGCCGAGGGTGTTCAGGAGAACACGCCTCCGGTTCCCGACTCCGCCGAGGGTGTTCAGGAGAACACGCCTCCGGTTCCTGCCTCCTCCGAGGGTGTTCAGGAGAACACGCCTCCGGTTCCTGCCTCGTCCGAGGGTGTTCAGGAGAACACGCCTCCGGTTCCCGACTCCGCCGAGGGTGTTCAGGAGAACACGCCTCCGGTTTCCGACTCCGCCGAGGGTGTTCAGGAGAACACGCCTCCGGTTCCTGCCTCTGCAGAGGGTGTTCAGGCGAACACGCCTCCGGTTCCTGACTCTGCCGAGGGTGTTCAGGCGAACACGCCTCCACCTAAGCTCAAGGTTCCACGCCGCCGGCCTCCAAGGCTCAAGGTTCCACGCCGCCGGCCTCCAAGGCTCAAGGTTCCACGCCGCCGGCCTCCAAGGCTCAAGGTTCCACGCCGCCGGCCTCCAAGGCTCAAGGTTCCACGCCGCCGGCCTCCAAGGCTCAAGGTTCCACGCCGCCGGCCTCCAAGGCTCAAGGTTCCTCGTCGTCGGCCTCCTCGTCTGACGGTCCCTCGTCGTCGGCCTCCTCGTCGCCGGCCTCCTCGTCTGCTGTTTCCTCGTCGCCGGCCTCCTCGTCTGCTGGTTCCTCGTCGCCGGCCTCCTCGTCTGCTGGTTCCTCGTCGCCGGCCTCCTCGTCTGCTGGTTCCTCGTCGCCGGCCTCCTCGTCTGCTGGTTCCTCGTCGCCGGCCTCCTCGTCTGTTGGTTCCTCGTCGCCGGCCTCCTCGTCTGTTGGTTCCTCGTCGCCGGCCTCCTCGTCTGTTGGTTCCTCGTCGCCGGCCTCCTCGTCTGTTGGTTCCTCGTCGCCGGCCTCCTCTCTGCTGTTCCTCCCGGCCTCCTCGTCTGTTGGTTCCTCGTCGCCGGCCTCCTCGTCTGTTGGTTCCTCGCCGCCGGCCTCCTCGTCTGTGTTCCTCGTCGCCGGCCTCCTCGTCTGCTGTTCCTGTGCCGGCCTCCTCGTCTGTTGGTCCTCGTCGCCGGCTCCTCGTCTGCGTTCCTCGTCGCCGGCCTCCTCGTCTGTTGTTCCTCGTCGCCGGCCTCCTCGTCTGTTGGTTCCTCGTCGCCGGCCTCCTCGTCTGTTGGTTCCTCGTCGCCGGCCTCCTCGTCTGTTGGTTCCTCGTCGCCGGCCTCCTCGTCTGTTGGTCCCTCGCCGCCGGCCGCCACGTCATGGGTCTTCTGGGGACTGTGGTTTTGTCCCTCCGTCCTGGACCCCCTCCTCCCGCCCTGGCTTGAGTTTCCTACTTGGTGCGCCAGGTGGCGCACCTTGAGGGGGGGGTATTGTCATGATCCGTCCCTGTCTGTGTTGTTTATTCCTCCTTGTTTCCTCCCAGTCTGTTTTAGTTACTTAGTCCTAGTTTGTTTCACCTGTTGTCTTATTAGTCCTCCCTGTGTTTTCTGCCTCTGCTCCCAGGTGTTCCACGTTTCCCAATTACCCTCCCCACAGTATATATACCCTTCTGTGTCTGTCTGTCCTCGTCGGGTCGTTGTCGTCGTTACCTCCCCTAGTTCTCTGTGCTTCTCGTCTTTCTGGACATTTAATAAACATGGGCCGTAAGAGCCACAAACGCCGCTCCGCATCTGGGTCCTCCTTGAGCCGAAACCTGACAGTAGTGCTTACCACTAACCATGCCCGAGGCACAAACTGACCTAGGTACTTGACAACTAGCTGTACATCACTGTCACAGGAATTATCTTTTTTTTATGTCTAAATAGATTGATTCAGATTGATGATGTTTTCTAATTATGCTTTGGGCCACATTTCTCACAAGACCTCTGAATAAATTAAATTTGTTTGACAATCCTTAAGTGCTTGTAAGCCAGTGTTTTGACAGACAGAAATGGTCTCATATTTGTATTTCCTAAATGAAAAATAGAGAATAAAGAAAGTACAGAAAACACAGAACTCACCTGTCTAACTGATTTTTACATATATATATATACACTCACCTGAAGGATTATTAGGAACACCATACTAATACAGTGTTTGACCCCCTTTCGCCTTCAGAACTGCCTTAATTCTAAGTAGCATAGATTCAACAAGGTGGTGAAAGCATTCTTTAGAAATGTTGACCCATATTGTTCAGATAGCATCTTGCAGTGGATTGAGATTTGTGGGGTGCACATCCAGGGCACGAAGCTCCCATTCCACCATATCCGAAAGATGCTCTATCGGGTTGAGATCTGGTGACTGTGGGGGCAATTGTAGTAAAGTGAACTAATTGTAATGTTCAAAAAAACAATTTGAAATGATTCAAGCTTTATGACATGGTGCATTATATTGCTATAAGTAGCCATCAGAGGATGGGTACATAGTGGTCATGAATGGATGGATATGGTCAGAAACAATGTTCAGGTAGCTGTGGCATTTAAACGATGCCCAATTGGCACTAAGGGGTCTAAAGTGTGCCAAGAAAACATCCCCCACACCATTACACCACCAACACCATCCTGCACAGTGGTAACAAGGCATGATGGATCCATGTTCTCATTCTGTTTACGCCAAATTCTGACTCTACCGTTTGAATGTCTCAACAGAAATCGAGACTCATCAGACCAGGCAACATGTTTCCAGTCTTCAACTGTCCAATTTTGGTGAACTCGTGCAAATTGTAGCCTCTTTTTCCTATTTGCAGTGATACCCAGTGGGGTCTTCTGCTGTTGTAGCCCATCCGCCTCAAGGTTGTGTGTGCTGTGGCTTCACAAATCCTTTGCTGCATTCCTTGGTTGTAACGAGTGGTTATTTCATTCAAAGTTGCTCTTCTATCAACTTGAATCAGTCGGCCCCTTCTCCTCTGACCTCTAACATCAACAAGGCATTTTCGCCCACAGGACTGCCGCATACTGGATGTTTTTTTTTTCCCTTTTTATACTATTCTTTGTAAACCCTAGAAATGGTTGTGCGTGAAAATCCCACTAACAGAGCACATTGTGAAATACTCAGACCGGCCCGTCTGACATTAATAACCATGCCACGCTCAAAATTGGTTAAATCACCTTTCTTTCCCATTCTGACATTCAGTTTGGAGTTCAGGAGATTGTCTTCACCAGGACCACACACTAAATGCATTGAAGCAACTACCATGTGATTGGTTGATTAGATAATTGCATTAAGGAGAAATTGAACAGGTGTATATATATATATATATATATATATATATATATATATAATTTAAAGTCCCTCTACAGAATGTTGTGCATGGCACATAGCTCTGCAAATAAACACTTTGTATGGGTTCAGGTTTAAAAATAGCATTGCTTTTTCTCAGTATAGTTGTATATGGAACCAACAGTGTTGTACCAGATATTTGTTGGAATATGTAACATTCTTATTTAATACTGACCAGTAAATAAAACCATATAAAAGTTGTTTTTTCCCAGCAATAACCTCTATTCTGATGTAGTTTGAATGACAAAGGTGTTAAAAATCAAAATCAAAATAAAGATCATGCAGGTGAAAAATATAAATGTCAAACTTCTTAACTAAGACCTAAATACAACCCCCCTTTTCTTTTCTGCTGTCCACTTGAAAAGAAAGCATAGGTTTTACCACCTGTTCCTCCTCAATAGGGTCTGACATGAGAAGCATCTATCACATTTATAGGGGATGGCTAAAAAACAGTAGTTAAAGAAAATAGATCAAATTGTAAACATAAGAAGAAACCATAACAATGTTTATTTTCAAGAAATATAGTGTAGGGAGATTGTGGTGTCTTTTCCCATCTTGTTAATTTATCTATAAGAAACCACAAAGAGGCAAAACTGCACTCATATCAAGATGAGAAATCACTTTATTGATCATTTTCTTCTTGTTGTCTTCAAACAAGAAGAAAATGCACTTCCATCTTTCTAAAATTTTTTGATCACTTTTGCTACAGTATTTTGACTGATATTTAAAGCTTTGCTGATCTTCTTGTAGCCCTCACCTTTTTTGTGTAAATAAATTATTTCTTTTCTCAAATTTATATTGCATGGCGAGCCATTACTGACAGCATGAAATGGGAAGGTCTTTCCTTTGTAAAGTAATGCCCTGTAATTGTCACCTGTCTGCTGGACACCTCTTAAATGAATCATTCGACTCACCTGTAGTTGAATGCCTGTTAATTAGACGTTTGTAGTCTTAAATTTGGCTTTTCTCCTAGGACTATAATTTGGGTGTACTCATTTTTGCAACATGGGCTTCTGCCACATCAGCCAGCTCAAACATTTGGCATGCCAAAGTTAGTGAAACATTTCAAGTGCAGAAAGGGCGTCTTTATACCATACCACAGAATTAGGTAATAATATTATTGTTTCATTGTTACAACACTGGCAGAGCACATTAGCAAATGCTATAATAGTTGTTCTTAAGTGCAGTATGTGTGGCATCTTCAAGTTGCAGAACTCATGCCATGGAATCTTTCCAGCATGTTGTGAAAAAGCCTTTGGTAGGCAGTCGACAATCACTGTGCGTATTGTATGCTAAAATATTAAATGCAAAATTGTATTTCTTAAAGCCATAAAAATGCAAAGTAGATACACAATACATTGGTAAGGTTCTTTAGCATTAGTAAAATTAACATCACACCAATCCTGCCATGAGTTCAAGTTTGATGTGTCCCCCTCCCTCTAAAGATTTTATTCTGTCCTTTTCCATGGAGAATATACACACTATGAGTATCCATCCTCTGAGAAGCCAAAATAAAGTCTGACAGCTATATCTGCAAAACCTTCAGCATCATAAGTGCTTTGAAGAGTGGATCTAACTTCTGAAGCTTGCTTTTATGTGTTGAAAACATTAAATATTAGATGAGATTTTAAAAATATATTAAAAAGTCTAGTTATTCAGTCACTTACTCCTTCCAATGAAAACTGACAGGATTCCGGGGTGTTTTAATTTTCATTTATATTTGCATAATTTCTGTGTTAGTTTATTTAAGCTTAGATTTGCCCTTTTCAGGTCATTCCGTCATATCTGGTTTCTTTGTTTGGTGTTTGCATTTGTGTTCCTGTTTGCTCTGATCTCTTCCTTCACATCTGCAACCAGTTCTAATAAGCTATATGCTCTCATTCAATAATCAGAGCTCGCAGTGTTTAAGCCACTCTCCCTCACTCATTCTCAATTGGAACATTCTGTTTATCCACTGGCAGAAGTCGGGCTGAGTCATGCCAAGCCGATACCATTTTTCGTACCAGCTTCGCTGCGGTTCGCACCGGGCAAAGCAGGGACTGAAAACGATGTCAGACGGCTGTCCGTTACTGATTGGCTGCAGGGTGGAGTCACTGGCTGGGTAACATGACAGTGTCTTTTAACAACAATTGGACAGCCATTTTTAAACCACACTACAGCGAGTGGCTGTGTTTAGTGTTTGCTGAAGCACAATGACAACATTAAAAAACAGTGCAGTAATCCAACCAGAGGTGCTGCATTTCTGAGCTTGTTGGCTGAAGAGATGACTCAGTAAATGTGTTTTCATTACAAATATGCGCAAAACTTTCCTGATATTGTCTAAGTGTCGAAAAAACACAATTTTGAAATTGCACTGTTTCCATTAAATAACAAACTTAGTTTAAATCACAAGTTTTCACGCAAGTAAGAAAAGTGGCAACAGATGTGAAAATGAAAGTAGATTTATTGATATATTCATACTGGCGACCTGTCCACAATGTACCCCGCCTCTCGCCCATTGACAGCTGGCAGCAACACCCCCCCCACACACACACCCCCACCCCCATCTCCCCCGACGACCCTTTTAAGGATTAAGCAGTTTAGAAAATGGATCGATGGATATTCATATTGCAGGCAATGGCACTAGCGCTCATCAGCCATTACGAAAGGTCTAGGTTTGTGGAGGAATTGGAGAAGCAAGCCCCTTTTACATTGGTAAATGCTCGCGTTTCTTTGCTGTTTTGAATCAAATATATTAGTAATGCCTTTATCACGAACCAACTCAGTCTCTTCGTGAACCCAAACATGCCGCGTCATCTTTCTCCTCCTACTACTGCTTGATCTTTTTCACTCGTAACATCCAGTTGTTGCTTATGTGAGCAGGCAAACTGGCCATGTAAGTATACATGTCTTCTTTTTATACATTTTAATAAATACTTCCCTCATAAAAGAATCCCCCCTTTACAAAACAAACACATCACAAAAATAGTTGACTGACTGAGTCACTGTTAATACTGCTGGTTCTTTAAAATCACATTATACACTTTCCTTCATTTTAATGAAACTGAATCAAGATCCAAGTAAGTGATCCACAACTCACAAAACCTAAAAAGCTACATCAAACAGTAGTATGCATGAGTTTACAATATTCTCATTCTTCAAAGCAATTATATTATCATTACTGAAAAAAATGTGGTAATCACAATTTCCATCCTGTAAAAGATGACAGTAGATTGTAGTTATGTATGAAATGAATGGGGAGGGTGTAATATATTTATATAGAGAAGCAATAGAAGGAAGCTCCTTCCATCGGAAATATACACAATAGGAAAAAAGAATAAAAAACTTCAAAAGCAGGAAGATACTTTTACTTACTGTACAAATTCAGAAGCACAATTCCCTCTTATATCCCTGTCCCTGTAGTGATTTTCAACATATTAAATTTGGATTAACAACAATAGATGAATTACAAGCTTAGCTGGCAGGGAAATTATTTTTGCCCAACTAATAAAATTCATGAAATGATATCTGTGGTGATTCCCACTTCACTTTCTGTTGCAGGCACAAACCAACGCTGTGAATACGCATACAAACCCAAAGGGGTTCATTAAGAACTAATAATGGAGCAACTGTCACTTCTACAGCCCAGTATGAAACTAGACGTGTTATGTTCTTCACCTGAAGATTATATGTTTAAAAAGGGAAAATAATTAATTTGTATTTATTTTAGAAGGAGCATCACACACAAAAATATGTGCAATTATATAATGTACATATAGACACCTAAAGTGTCCTTAAGCTAAAACATAATAACCTATTGTAAAAATCGAGATATGTACCAAATACAAAAGAACAAAGAGGTACTAGGAGTGGGCAAAATGGACTTCAAATCATATCATATTTTATGGTACTATTGTGGTAACTGTAGTATTCAGTTACTGTATGACTGCACAGCAAAAATAGCCCCACAAGCACACTGGCGTAAAAAAACATAACCCTTTGAAATAGGCTTTTCAGGACTCTGGCTACATGCAAAAGAGTGATTTTTTAAAATATTATAAACTGCACACACTTACTGCGTTTGATCATACTTTTGAATTCACTCCTAAATTAAATCTAGTACAAGTAATTTTCATTAATTTGTGACTTGGGTCAATTTATGTGTAATTTAGTCAAAGGCAATTGCAGTCAAAGCTAAGACAAAAAAAAAAAAAAAGTACTGTACAAAATAATAAGTCATCAGTGATGGTGCATTCACACCGCCCCAAATGTCAGCGTCAGTTGCGGCAAGATTACATGTAAAGTCTATGGTTTGGTCCGTCAGAGTCTCTGCGGTGCTTTGTGTGCATTGCGGAGGAGAATGGTACTTCCACATAAAAAATGTCAATACTTCAAACTAGGGATGTCCCTGATCCGATCATGTGATCGGAAATCGGCCCCGATCACATAGTTTCAGACTCGATCGAAATCGGGTGTTACCTCCCGATCAGGACTCATAAATACCTGTCAGTTTTTTTAATTTCTCGTGGGTGGGGCTATTGTCTATCTCTACTCCTTTGCAATAGTATGTATCTTTTATTGACTTTAAATAATATGCAATCTAAACAAGCTGAACAGAGAGCTACTTAATAAGGTGAGATTAAACAGTTACAGTTAGAATCCACCTGCTGCAGTTCCTGCTCCACATGGAACCATAATGCATGTCCGTGTGTAATCAAACAGTGTTTGATTACACACTGACAGGATTGCTTTAGAGGTTTTTGTCATCAGGTTTAGGATTTTTGCCTGGGACAGATGACTTTTCATGGGGTTTCAGGTGTATTTCTGGATTCTGTATCTATGCGCTGCCGCAATGGAGAATGTAATTACGTGTTTCTTGGGCCAAAGTTTTAAATTGAGGAAACAGTTTTCCAATTAAACCGTTCAGAAGTCTACAAGACTCTGAACAAACAGTTTCCGGAACCGTAAACTATGCTTCAACTGCAGAAAAATCTGCGGTAGGAAAGAAGCAGCAACAGGTGTTTAGCACATCGTAGCTTGTTTTTCTGTCACCGTTCTAATAAACTGGTCAAATCCAGAAAATATTCAGTTAACATGACTCCTGATATGTATATACATTCTAATTATTAAGTTTATTTAAGCTGAGGTACTGTTTTTAAATACTTTTTTATGCATAAGCTACTTTTGCAATAAAGTTAAAAAGTGAATAATTTGTTATTTATTACTTCATAGTTTAAACTACCCCACAGAAGTGCTCTGTTTGTTAACAGAATTGTTGAACGTTAAAATAAGGGCGGGGAGGGGGGGGGGGGATAACATGCTGGATCAGTTTCTCCGCTCTTTATTCTTTTTTTATGCACGGGACTCGGTATTGGTGGGTAATCAAAATCAAATAACACGGACTCAGACTCGAGGGCAAAAAAACCTGATCGGGACAACCCTACTTCAAACTAGATGAATTGAGAGCATTGCTTGATGCAGACAATGCATGTGGTGTGAACACACCATAACAAAATTAGTTACACAGTTATTAAGTCTGTCTAATTTCATATACAGATGTTCTGTAGGGGCTTCATATTTATTTTTCTTCTTTTAGACAGAGTATTACTAAACAGGCAGCATTGTGGAGACCAAAGCACAAAGTTGTTGAGAGGTGTAAAGCGGGGTTAGGTTATGAAAAGCATATATAATGATGTAAATATTTTCTTTCTTCTGTAACAATTTTGTGCGTTTCTGTTCTGTGTTCTTTTATTTGCTGCTGTTACAACCAAATTTCCCTATGTGGGACGGTTAAAGGATTATTCTATTCTATTTTATATATATATATATATATATATATATATATATATATATATATATATATATATATATATATTTATTTATATATATATATATATATTGACTATTTCGAAGTCAAAATCCTAAAATTTGATGACCAATTATGTGCAATTATGTATCTTCATATTCTCATTGTCTGCTTTTGTATATGAGTTGGTATTCTATACTAACAGTGAGAAGAAGAAACCCCCTTGAGCAACCAGTTTAAGGATAAAGTTTCTGTTTACAACAGTTTTTAATATATTATAAAGCAGGAGGACAAGCTTTAAACATAATGAGTATGCCACTTTATCTCTAAAAACTTCCTTCTGAGTCTACCTCTGGCCAGGGAGCAACAACAGAAGGTATATCCATCCATCCTCCTTTGCTGGCGAAGGAAGGCCCGAGTTTCTGGCAGAAACTTGTTCCAAAGGAACCCAACGACCCCTCCAGGTGAATCTCAAACATTTACAACAAAGACATTTTTCCCAGAGCCCGGCGCTACGTCTTGGAGTTTCAGGACGCCGACAGGCTGCAAGACTGAATGGGTGGAAGCAACATGTGCCAGAGGTCCAGAGCCAGTAGAAGGCGATAAGAATTGCTGCGCTGGAAAGCTGCCAAAAGGTGGATGCCGGGGGCCGACGGCCAAGCAGCCGGACCCAGACTCAGCTGGTTTGGGCAGAGGCATATTAGTTAGGATAACCAATTTTAATTGTTTTTCCCTTTTTGTGGTGTTGTATTGTTTTCATCTGCTATCTTTGGGTAATAGAGCCCTTTCGGCCTAAAACTTTAATCAGTGTTTTTAAAAGACCTTTTCCCGACAAAGAGTCGTTCTTAAATCCTGTAACTTTGGCTACTCAATCAAACTGTAGTTTTCATTTTTGTTTAATTTCTAATAAATGTAATTGTGCCACTCTAAATGCGCCACATAAGTCACAGAGAGCTAAAGCTAAAGAAGCCGACGTGTCGGTTTAACCCCCCGTTTCATAAACAAAGATTGGTATTAACGGTTCAAACAGAACTCTGTTTAAAAATAGATTGTTTTAGAACAGAAACTGATCTTATTAGCCGTGTTTGAACTCTCCTTATTTGATCAAAATATGGGAATTAGATTGTTTACTGTTGTGATCAATCCATGAATTAAGTAATTCTCCAAAGGTGAATTACTCTTATCCAGATAAGATCTCTCTCCCCATCTAGAAATGAGTGTGCCTCCTTCTCCGTAAGCTCTTTGAACTAATCTCAGAGTAAACTACTCTACAGACATAACAATGTTTCTTAGTGGCCTTCAGTTGAGCCAGAGTAGGTTACATGTCAATAAGTCTCCTCCAACTTCAGTCTCTAAGTTCCAAACATTATGCTATATTCACCGGATGCCTTTATTAATAATTACTTATAACTGAAAATATCTAATCTTGAAATGTCTTCCACTACAGTGTGTTTGGTGTCCGTACAACTGTCACATGGACTAACAATCTTTGAGTCCAGTCAGAGCATTCACACCAGCTGCAGTGCATGTGTGCTGGGTATGCGGAACTCGGTTGACTTTCCACAGTAAGTCTAGTTTTTTCCAGAGGCCAGATCCCTTTTTTAATTAAGTTAAAGAAATAAACATATTTAGTAGAAAATAATCAAAGCATATAACTTAGCTCCATTGCAACAGTTGCTACACTAAACACAGAATGTACTCATCTACTTATTGTAGAAGAACTCAAGTGAATAAATACTCTTCAACAAAAGCAGCAGAAGGCGAGTATGGCTTTTGTTTACAATCCTTTCTCTATATATGTAGCTGTTGTCACATGAACCACCAAAATGTATTGCTCTGGCTTGAGCAAATTTCTGGATACATTCTCCAAAACAAACCCGTACCTGCTGTGAATGGTGGTTCGTTAAACAGCCATACAAAAACCCAACGCACACCTACGGCAGCCAGTTTGAATAACGTGTAATTTTAGCAATATTGTCTAACACAGCATTACTATTTGGAGATTGTTTTTAAATTGTACGCATGTGAAAAAGCCATAGGAGCATGAATACTTTTGCAAGGCTTTGTATAGCCAAGGTAGCTCATAACAAGAATATGACTAGGAATAATGACATAAAAAAGGCTAACAGTAATGTTTGCATGTTAATGTTAGTGTCACTATTAATATATCCTTCATTCTAGTTAGGTATAATTCATGTTAAAATATACATAATAATTAAATACAGTGTAGCTGTGGCAGTCCTCAGTGTCACTCTCCTCACTCTCCTTAAAAACACATGAGCCCTCTCTTGGCTTTATCTTGGTGTGATGTACTGAATTCTTTCATGATTTAATGATTCCTCTGGAGAACAAAGGTTTCACTGCAATGTTGTAAAATGTTAGGACACCTCTCTTACTGTTATTTTTTTTCTTTTATCTCAAAAAGACCCTGTAAGCCAGCCATTTGATAGAATTAGACAGGGTGTCCACACATATGTGCTCGCATGCATGCACATGTGTATGAAGTCATCAAGTCATTGACTTTGTTCATGTGCATATATATCAGATTATGTTTCTATTTCTCATGCTCACAATTATACGGTCTTTTATGTAGATACATGCTCACATCAACTGTTTGTGTCTCTGCAATTGTATGTGTGTGTGTGGATGATGGTAATTTCAGCATTCTACAGCCAGATTCAGCCACAGCCAATGGAGAAAGACTCTCGCTGATGCTGGAACCCCATCAGAAAACACCTAAATCAGGATGACATCCTCCTGGCACACCCTGTACTAGCACCAAATTGTCCGTGACAGTATCAAATGCATCCCATTGAGTGTTCAACATTAGTCCAGTTTCACTGACCTCTTCTGCAAGGCAGACTGAGACAGATGATATTGCAGAAAAAAAATAGAATTATTTTTAAATTGGGAACACTCAACCACTGAATATTATGATTAAATTTATATTTCTCGTCTTCAAAAATGAGAGCAGAAAATGTGACTCAAATAATCCAAAATGAAACAAGTTAAGAAGATTTGAAAACTATGTGAATTGTAGGAGCATTTACAAGCTGGGCATTTCATGTCTGCTGCTGCAAAAAAATTATAAAATGAGATAAAATAAGGAAACATATTCTTCAGAATTTAAAATAAAAATAAACTAAAAATCTCTAAAACCTCAAGGTCACAGAAAGGAGCTCCAGCATCTGAGGATCCTGGTCCTTCACATTAAAAGTAGTCAGGTTAGGTGGATCACTTTGTTCAGGAAGGCTCCTGTTCACATCCCTTTTTAGAGACGTCCCACTGGATAAGGACATCTGGAGGGACTATATATCCCTTCTGCCTACAGAATGGGATCTCCCAGAACAAGCTGGAGGTTGTCACTGGGGAGAGAGATGTCTGGGTTTCAACTCTAGACCTGTTACCGGATATGCAAAAGAAAATGGATTAACAAAAATGATAATTTTAATTTCCTTTCCAACTGTGCTGTGAACTAATTTAAACACTTTACTCTGCATTCAATTGTTAGGCCAAATAAGTAAAGCCACTGTCATAAATTTTCCCATCTTGCTTGAAAATTTTGAAAAATACACATAGGTCTAAACATAAAGAAATCGGGTGACTTTATGGAACATTAAGTTCTACAGTGTCTTTAACGAATGTGCACCATTTATGATGGGCTCCCACTGAAAATAGTACAGTTATACTGAGAACAATGGGGTATTTGACATTTATAAATCAGTGTAGAATTACATAGAAAGTCTCTTAGGTAAGAGGCTTATTTTACTCTCTATAACTTTCTGAATAAAGCATGGATTAAACAAATCAAAAGATAAGACATTAGATGTACCTGCATTTGACTTATTTAAGGAAATAGATCAAAAGAAGGAGCTGGTGGGGTAGAGATTTAAATGCAATTTGTTTCACTGCTCTGATTCAACTCTGCGTAGTTTGTTACATGTATCTCATGTACCCTGTTCCACAAGCTGTCCTAAATAAATAACTAACTTTGCACAATGTGTTTTGAGAATAATTAAGACGTTACTGAACAGGACGATAGCATCAGCACTAATTGTTATTTTTTGCCTAATAGTTAATGAATGTTGTAAGGTTTTTTTTTAAACAATTCACAAAATATCACACTCAACAGGTCTTAGTGAGTTAACAAGCATAGCTTGTTTGGAAGGGTTGGCAGAAGTAAACATTTTTCTCTCTAAAAAGATGTCAGTGTGATTTAGATTTCCAAAATTACCTCTGAACAAACAAGAACTATTCTGGAACAATGTATTCATATCAAACACGACCAAAGTCGTTTTGTTCAGATACTGAGCACACTGGTCCATATGATTAAAAATAAATAAACCAAACACAGATCACCAGCAAACACCGCTGACCAACTTTATTTGATTGATACTGATTTTGACTTTTTCTGCAGCTGCATGTCTTCTTCGAGCCATTAAGTTCACTACGTGTTTTTCTGTAAGGTCAACATTTTCAAGCGTCTGCTTTCTGTCATGGTGACTAATATGAGTCCATCTGTCCGACAAGGACAGCTTTACTTAAATTGAATCACACAAAAAGACAATTACTATTGAAAACATTGTAGTAGAATCCATGAAAAAGAAAATAATAAAACCATTGCCAAGTTTAATTCACTGAAGACAAGGCAAGGCAAGGGAATGTTATTTGTATAGCACATTTTCAACACAAGGCAATTCAAGGTGCTTTACATGATTAATATGGGCAGAAAGAGCATTGCAAATTTTCTCAAACATTTAAGACTGATAAGGTCATTCTACTGAAAACTGAATCACTGGGTGTTTTCAATTTTAAAACACACCAGGCATGTGTCAGCATTAAGAGGATTAAGAAAGTTGTTTAATTCATTATGTTTACATGGTTTCAACGAAAATGGTCAGCAGAATATTGAGTACAGTAGAAGCATTGTGTTTTGTCTGGAGTGGGTGTGTCATGAGCAAATTTTTCACCTGGAATTGCAGAGTTAGAATGCTGACATGGATGAAGAGCTTGAAATATGCAGAGCCTAGGAGCACTAAATAGCAGATGAACTTGAAAGCTGTAGCAGCCCCATGCATACGGAAACCAGAGACACCCACAGAGCAGCCATATGCTCGGCAACAAGGCACAGGGAGTGACACAGGCCACAAAATTCCCTGCCCCAGCACTGCACCATGTTCCCCAGAGTACACCAAGCCTAGAACATTGTGACCCTGGAGGCTAGAGACCCACCCCAGAACCCCAAAAACCAGGAAGCTAAGCAGATGCAACCAGCCTTCCAACCAGATCATTTTAACACCCCTCATCATCCCCAACCCAAATCCCTCCATGCCAGATCCACCATACACCCCAAAGTTGCACTTACTTTCCCAATAGAACAAGAGAAAGTGCCACTACCCGTGCAAACATTCCTTGGCCTCATAATGCATAGACTGCAAAGCACACACACCACTGAGTGATGTAGATAACTATAAAGACCAAATACATTCCAATGCATTTTCTTGGTTTTTCCTATTGGCAGATATAGAAACATAATTTAATAACTCTCTCTCTTTAATAACTCTCAGACAAAAGTCATAGGTGGGCATTCAGGAGAGCATGTTGTCATTGGGTGACTCTCCAAACACATTTGGAACATCTTTAATGGAGTGTTGTGGGTTCTTTGGAGAATTGCTAAGGTGAATGTGAACTTTTTGGTCAATATAAAAGTGTTTATGCAAGTTTTAATCTAATAGCTAAAATCTATACTGATACATCGATCAAAGTCTCATTTACTGATAATTGAGATTGTTAGAAATATTTCTGAAGGTTATATATATATATATATAGCTTTTGTGAGTTATACAGTATGTTCATTTTGTTATTTTGACTGAATGATAGTGAATTTAAAAACAATATTTGTCAAATCTGTATAACTCAAATAAAATGCAGTATTAAAAGGATATGAAATCCATTTTAATATATACAGCGAAAAACAATAATAAAAAATAATAATTAAATTTCAGATTTTCAAGTTTTCCTACTTATGAAGAATGGAGAAGTCCATAACATTCATTTTAAGTACACTTGAAATGTGAGAGACAGCATCTAGACAAAAATCACCTTGTTACAAAATAAAACACTGTACATGTACATTCCATTTTCCATAAAAAAGATTTTTTAATTATTGACATTTTATTACATAAATGATATGATATAAGATGTCAGGCATCCCTTGTAGTTTTAGGCTAGGTTTTCACACAGTGCAGTAGGGATTTTGGCCCAAATTCTCCATACAGATTTTCTAGGTTTCAGGAACTTCACTGGGTAACACAGAACTTCAGCTCCCTCCAAAGATTTTCAATTGGGTTCAGGTCTGGAGACTGGCTAGGCCAATCCTCCCATGTATTTCTGGGCTGATCTTTCACTTTTCTGATGATCATTTATACTCCATGAGGCTAGCATCGAATCCCATTTCAAGGGACATTGACAATTATCTTGAGTTCCGTCCACTCTCGAATAACTGAGCAAATAGTCCTTGATGTCTCTACAAGCTGTTCAACTATTGCCCTATCCCAGCTTTGTGTAGGTTTCCAATTTTGTTCCCGGTGTCCTTAAAGAGCTTTTTTGTCTTGCCCAAGGTGAAGAGGTATCTGATTGAGTTCGCGTCAACAGGTTAGTTTTATACATTCAACAAATTCAAACGTGCAATTAAAGAGGTAATGAGTGGATGATAGGACTGCTCCTTAAAACAAACTAACAGCTCTCTGAAAGATAGAATCCTTGCCGGTTGATAGGTGATTAGATACTTAGTCCATGTATTAAAATGCAAATTCATTGTTCTAAGATCATGCAATTTGATTTTCTGGATTTTTTTTTTCTCTTTATTGCCTTTCTCTCACATTTTCGGTGTACCTATGATGAAAACGCCAAACCTCTCAATTTGTTGTAAGCGGGAAAACAAAAAAAGATGGGTGTGTTTCAAATGCTTATTTTCCTGACTGCATTTTGTAATGCATGTGCCAGCCTGCCAGGTAATATTTATAATATGTTGGGAGATCCATGACTAGTTTCAGTAGTTTTTGTTTGCTTGTTTTTGTTTATTTTTTTATTTGTAAATTTATGCACGGGGATTAAGATGTCCCAAAAATGTCTGCCACTGAATCAGAATATGGAATAATAAAACATTTAATTGAGGGATGACCATCACTTTGACTGTAGATACATTTCAGTTCTCCATGGTGTGGGGTTTTCTTTTCTGTTCATTTGATAAATGGAATATATTTTAACTGTCTTAGATAATCTAGCCTGTTAAACATATAAATGGCCAGGTACCTAGTGTTCCCAATCTGTAAAGAGATGATGAGATAAATGTTAGAGAATAGTGGAAGGGCCTTTGATTTGTTCCAATACATAGAGTTGTCTGAAAACATATTTATTTTGGGTTATCTCTGTAAAATGTTTTTTTTTTATATATATTTTTATGAAAGAGCAACACATCAGCATCAGAGAGAGAGAGGGATTTTAGTAATGCTCAGGTGCCTGCTAATTATAAATGTCATATGAGTTTTGGGGTTGTTCAGATGATCCCAGAACAGAGAAACTGGGTGAAATGTAAATAGTGTAAGTAGTCCAGTTAAGTAGGGGCAGCAGTTTCCAGATGAAAATTAATTACAAGGTCATTTTCAGGAATAAAGCTCACACTGTAAACTGTGAGTTCCAGAATTTACCACAAGCATATCAGGCAACCAGGCAGTTGGAGGAAAGGAGTACCAATCCAAAACGGGATGGGATGATTGGGATATTGAAGAGAAGACACAGGGAAACTGTAAACACCACAGATTCATGAGTGAGTTATTATAGGGAACGGTTTTAACATGGACCTTATTTATATCTTGTATTGGAGTCCTTCAGAGGAAGTTTATATCCAGTCACGATCACCTTATGTCCATATAATGGGAGTTGTGGGGGGAACAGTAAGTGCTGCCTCTAAATAAGGCAATATCTGCCACAAACTCCTTCATTTCGCCGATGTGATGTTATAAATCTCTAGCGCTATGCCCCTGTAAATTGGGAGCTTCTCGAAAGTGCTTCTTCATTGTCTTCCAGGATATTTACAGATGCTTCACATCGCTGCTGTCCGCTATGAAATTGAGTTACATTCAGGAGTAGGACCACGCACGAAAACCATGTTTTACACAGTAATCAACACTAACTCGAACCACCTAATCAATCAACCAAGCTTGCCTTACGTTCAACATTTCACACCCCTCCCTACCCGACCCAATCTGTAGTCTAACCTTGATCTATTCTACTGGGCTTTACCATTAGCTCGTCGATTGAACCTGCATCTTTCATCCCTTCGACTCTTCATTCTTTCCATACTTCAACCCCTCATCACCCGACCATTCATCCCCTCATCTCTTCGACTCCACATCTTTTCGACCCTTCATCCCTTCGACCCTTCATTTTAGCTTACTAATAGTCCTAGCCCCTTCTAACATCTCTTTCTTTCAGGTTTGTCTGGTGTGTCCTGAGCAGGCACAGGAAATATGAATTTCTGAAGATTGCACCCCCAAACTGAGTCTACCTCCAAGCTTCCATCGGCACATCTCCCTAGACATTTTTTCCCCACCATACCCTCAATAGACTTTTTAATCACAATCTATGGTGCTTCCCTCGGTGCTCCTTGGGCAGGGTTCTCGGTGACAAAAGATTTGCTGGACATTCTCCAGGAGCATAGACCCCTTGCATTAGCCTCCTCCCTGGCTGCAGTCCAACTGTGTTTTCCTGCAGTTCCGTGTCTCTGCCTCCTGTGGGACTTCAGAGCAGGATTTGGGATCCGACTCTTTTGGACGCATTCCACGGCCCAGGATTTCGGAGAGCATTTCAGGATTCACACCCTTGGGTAGCTCTCTGGAACCCGGATTTTTGGAGTTGGTCCTCGTGAACCTGCTTCTGAGTCCCCAGTGGATGTTCCAGAACCCAGGTCCCCAGAGTGTGGTCCATAACCTAGGTCCCAGAGTGTGATCCAGAACCATGTTACTGTGACAGTTCCAGAGACTCCTCCTGTTGTGTGTCGGTTCCAGAGACTGTTTATGTTCCTGTGACTGTTCGAGAGACTCCTCATCTTCCTCTGACGGTTCCAGAGACGACTCCTCTGGCGGTTCCAGAGACGACTCCTCTGACGGTTTCAGAGGATCCTGTGAATAGTCCGAAGGTCCGAGCCTCTCCTCTGGATCCGAGCCAGCGGACCTCTCCTCTGGGTCCCAGCCAGTGGAACTCTCTTCTGGGACCGAGCCAGCGGAACTCTTCTCCGGGTCCGAGCCAGTGGACGTCTCCAGCGGGTCCGAGCCAGAGGATCCTTATAGCAGCCGCCAGCAGCAGGCTGCAACCTTTGCTGCCATTTTCAGGCCTCGGGTTCCTTCCTTCACCGAGGGTGTTCTGGGGAACACGCCTCGGGTTCCTGCCTCCACCGAGGGTGTTCTGGTGGACATGCCTCAGCTCCAAATCATCTCTGAGGGTGTCCAGGCGGATACGCCTTCTGAGTCAACGCGTCTTCGAGGATCCTCCACGCCTCTTCGTGGATCCCTCTTTCCTCGATGGTCAACAAGCCTCAAGCGTCACATCATCCGGCCTCAGCTCCAGCTTCACGTAAGCCGGCCTTAGCTCCAGCTTAACGTAAGCCGGCCTTAGCTCCAGCTTCACGTCAAACGGCCTCGGCTCCAGCTTCACGTCAGCCGGCCTCAGCTCCAGGTTCACGTCAGCCAGCCTCAGCTCCACCTTCACATCAGCCAACCTCAGCTCCAGCTTCACATCAATCAACCCAGTTCGAATAACAGACCAACCATGCTCTTAGCCACAAGGTTCAGCTGAGTCAGTCCTCCCTCAACACCAGCTCAGTTGGAGTCACAGTTGTTTCTGTTATTAGAGGCTAATTTTGTTTGAGTCTCCTAGGGAGGGATGAAAGTGCAGCATTGTAAATTGGAGATAGGTGATGTCTCAGGCTTCCTCCTCTGTTTAGCGATGGTTTCTCTACTTTTACATAGATGGCTTCTTTTACTCCTCTTTCAAACCATCTGTCCTCTCTGTCTAATATCTGGACATTGCTGTCCTCAAAGGAGTGGGCTTTCTCCTTGAGATGTAAATGAAGTTATAATAAGCATCTGTACACACCAAACTTCCCCTTTTAAAATACAACAAGAAAGGTAATTAGGAATATAAAACCGATTTTTTTTATATAGACCATCTTTATTATTGAAAAGCAAATGATACATCATAGGTACACCTCCTGCGAGATTTAGTCAGCGATTCCTGGTAACTGAAGAGTGAGCCAAGAACTTTGTGTGCCAATAGAACTCAAAATCCTTGATGGCCATGACAAGTAGATTCATTTTAGTTTTATATCAATGTACAGAAACACTGAGAAAAAAATGAAGTTTAATGAAGCTTCAAAATTCTGTCCTTTTTCAAATCTTGTTTTCAGTTTCGTCAGTACTTGACTGATTTTGTTTGTTGATTTATTCACAAATCAATTTGTGATTCGTTGCTGTGTTGTTTGAGATGAGAAAATCATCCAGCTAGAAATAAACTGCCATTTTAATATGTTAATCAAGAATATAGGTAAGATTATCTGAGAAAATGTATCTTTGTGAGATCTTAAGCATTCGCTTCCCTAATATAGTTGGCTAAGGATTGCCAGGTTTTGTAAGTTATTTTTTCTCTTCCAAGTGTTTTTTGTAAATAATAAAATATCCAGATGGTCTGTTATAATAAACCATATGGCATGTCAGGTTAAGAAAACGGAGGAACAATAAGCCATTTTGTTTTCATAATACTTCATTAGGGATATTAAAGTAAATCAAATTTGAAAGCTTCAGCTTCAGGAGATCCTCAGGCCTTTTGGCTCATGTTCTCTGCTTTAGTCCACAAGGGTCTGACACATTTACTCTCTATGCTTATTTATTTATTTATTTAGACAGGAGTGGCCCCATGAGATGCATCATGTCATTTTCATGGGGTCCTCTTTACAGTTTAGCAGGCAGCAGAATGCTTAAAAAAATATGTCAAAAGCATGTTTATTAAACAACAAACAATGCTTATTGTTTCTGAAAAAAAAGCAATTGAATAGTTTGTGTTTGTTTTCACTTTATTAATCTTTAGACAAGAAACACCTTATTTGATTGAATTTCTTCAAACGTATGTACTAGTTAATAGACTACAATATACAAGACCATAAATATTAAAATGGCAGCAGAGGATGGTTATGTAAGGACTCATTTTCCTTATTTTTGGCTTGAGCTTCCTCCCTATGTAGTCAAGTCAACAAAACACCTAATAACTATATTGAATCAGGCAAAGCATTTTTAGATTATATATGTGAACTATTTTATATATATATATATATATATATATATATATATATAACTAGATATATGTGTCAGAGCATCAGATTTAACTCTAAGTTCTGATATTTAAAAGTTTGTATATTTTGATTTAATAAAAAAAAAAAATAGACAGTCATGGCAAATGGGCACATAGCTAAATGCGGATCTCTGGTAGATCTGCTATTAAGTGCAATAATATAACCTTTTTGTCAGCATCACACTAAATCATGACTACTCAGCTGTAAGTGAGCTAACCATATAAAGGAATTAAAACCTTTAAAACACTGTGTTTTTGAAGTACATATTCAGTTTTTTTTTTCACATATCAGTGCTTCTACCTCCTCACTGCAGGGTGTACCCATGGCCTTCTCTTGTGAATGCAGACCCAATTCACATTAGTCAACTTGGCTACTTAAGTGTTGGCTAATTAAATACTGATCAAACCAGTGAAGTGAAGAATGCATGAGCTGACATATGACACATGCTTCACCATTAGCCTACAGTCTGACACAAACTCTTGAACCTCATTTAATTTGTAGATTACAGATGGATATGGGCGAAGATGTCATTGTGGCAATGAGAAGATCAAACAATTCAAAGGTTTAATGCTATCCCTTTTTGAATTTGAAGCAATACTGAAAGACTGTGTAACTAAACGTGTCTAAGATTTCTCGTAGGTGCTGCATTTAACATTGAACGATCTTAAGTAACATAATCAATATTAAAACAAGAGATTCAAAAAATAACAAATGGGTGATCTAAGGCCACGTCCACACTAAGCCGGATAACGCCTTAAACGTATAATTATTTAGTCTACACCCCCCTATCATCCACACTAACACGGCGTCGTTTAAGGTCTGTGGCCGGATAACTATTATCCGGGCAAGAGAGCTGTGTAAATCTTAATTCAATGGCTAAACGAGCTAGTGTGGACAGCTTCCCCGGATAGTGAAAGGAAGTGGCTTCAATGAATGCTGCGTCAATAACAATACGACACTACAGACAAGGACAACAGCGAAGAGTAATAAATTGATCTCGTCGTCTGTCCACACCAAAAATTCGCTTTTCTTCTGAGCAGCTATTGTTCTCTTCAGTTAACGGGACAAGCAGTCAAGACAAGACAAGAGTACTGTGCTGTAGAGCTTCTTGTATATATTATGTAGGCGCTGGCGTCACGTAGATTATACGCGTTTTTCGTGCGTCTTTTCGTGCATGCCCAGTATTTGCACAGGTCGGTATGGGATTGCGCAATCATGGGACCTTAAACGGACCTTAAACGGGGCGTAAATACTCGTGTTGAGTGGATAAGATTAGGCGTTTAACTCCCCGTATAAACTTATCGGCTTAGTGTGGACGTAGCCTAAAAGAGTCAAATGATAGATATTGACTATATTTGTCAAAGTTAAGCATCTTAAAGTTCTCCTTCACTGGTGTTTTTATAATTTTTTCTGTGTTCTCTGGTGTGAAAGAATGCCGTCTGAGTCAGCTTCTGTAAAAAAAAAAAAAATTCCCAGTCTATTTCAGTTTATGCCAGTTCAGTGTGGGAGTGGGCATGGAGACTCAACAATATGTGGGGGGCTTGCTCAGTAAGATTAATGACATGCAAGTTTATTTCCTCTGATTGGCCAACTGCAACACTGCTCTTACAGTGGCTCTGTTTACTAAAATCAGTAACATGCGACAAAAATGGTGCCGGTATTTAGGCTTAGACAGAGTTTTCCACCTAGTTTAGGCAGCATTACCAAACAGGAACAGACTCCGAAGCGCTACTGGTAGCAGCAGAACTCCACACTGGGGCTAGAATCTTTAGGATGCCAAACACTGAAGGCAGACAAATATTCTGGGCGACATTAACCCTCTTTGCTACTGAGTTACTCCTTGATAATATATTGTCCTCTGCTTAGCAGTATCCTTAAATCCAGCGGTTATGTACAAATAAAAGAGGTCCTGTGCAAAATCTAACTTGTAGTTAGGCACTGGATTGGTATATAAAAATGTCATTTTCATGCTGTGGAGGGCCCCACCACCCCTCTCGAATCCGTGTAAATGGTACGATCCACAGGTGCTTCTGCTGCAGTAAATCATTTGATGAGACAGAAGCTGGAGGAACCGTGGAAGGATCCATGAAGACAGAGGAAGAGTATTTCCTTAAGAAAGGAAAATCAGGGGCTCGAAAATTAAAAAAAAGCAGATTAAAGACAGAAAGGCAAATAAGGACAAGCAGTTGTTCACTAAGTTTTTTTTAAAGAAAACTGAGCTCCAAATGCATTATCTAGCATTTACATTGTTTTAACATAAATATCTACTCCAGGTAGAATAGCATACATTTATGTTTGTACTTCATTTGAATAATATAGCAATACTTTATAGTATCACACACTACATTGCGAGTAAACAATGGATTTGAGTAAATAAGCGGGATTGAGAAGCAGACGGAGGCAGAGCTGGGAGCTCAACACGCCGCTCCGGGCAGCTGCGCTTGTCTCTTCTTCACTGAAGTTTACATGAAAACACCCTATTGAAAACACCATCCATTGTCAAAATCTAACACCTGCAAAATCACAGATCGTTAGCGCCTGTTTTACCACATTATTTTGCAAATTAGCTCCCGCCCGCTCTTACATTAAGTACAGGATTGTTTTCAGTTTAATGCACATCTTAAGTAAGTCAAAGACTAAATGTTTAGTTTGGTGGTTAGTTTACGCTTTTGATTCTATAGTCTGCATTTAATTTAAACAGACAAATATATTCATCAATTAACTTGTCCTTATCGTACAGTTTAACAAAGGTGTAGGTTAAGTAAGTAGGCTGACATTAAAAAAGATATTTGGTAACACTTTATGTTTCATAATTAAACATTTATAAGTGTTTAGTAAGTCATTAACAAGTAATTTGCAAGGTATGGGATAATGATAAACTATTCATTTATAAAGACTTGTAAAGATGTATACAAAAGAATAAATAATGATCAACTAAAACTTTACAATGATCATTAACATATGTGGTCATTGTTATGAATTTTATGTCTGTAAATGTATTTGTAAATGTCATTACAAGTCTTTATAAATTTGCTTTTATTTATATAGCGCCAATTCACAACAAATGTTATCTCAAGGCACTTTACAACAAAAGTCATTTCAATACAATTATACAAACATTCCAATCAGTTAAAAGTTATCTTTGTAAGGAATGGTACATCATTATCTAATAACTTGTAAATGATCTGTTAATGACATACTAAGCACTTATAAATGTTTAATAACAAAACATTATTATAAAGTGTTACCTGATATCTTAGCAACCATTTGAAGCAGCAGGCCCCTCATCAGGGCCAGGTGAAAGCAGCGACAAGGAAACAAGGTTAGCTTTTTGTAGAATTGTCTGTTTTAACACTTAGTAATTACAGTTTAAAGTTTAAATGTGTAAAGTAACACTGTACCCATTTTGTTTATTTGCTCTTGTAGCAGAGGTAGAAATAGAAGACAAGGTTGATATTCATATAATGGATGAAAGGGAAGGTGGGAAGGTGAATAATGTGATGAAGGCTGTCAGGAGCAGGAGGACAGAGCTGAAGAGGAAAGAGAAGAGAAGACTGGGGATACTGATGAGGGATTGTCAGATTACCCATAATTATGGTTAGGGCTGCCACAAACAATTATTTTGAGAACTGACAAATCACTAATTTACTTTGCTGATTTGTCGACCAATCGGATCACGTGTAAAATTAATATTATTGGAGGAGTAGGCAGCTGCTCTAATATTTGCGTGTTACCTCAAAGTGTAATGTAGCACCTAAAATAGGGATTTTTAAGGTGATAGCTCATTTACCAGTTATGAACTATATACAAAATAAACAGTGTTTCAGCAGACAAAAAGTATGCTAAGTGTAGTGAAATTACCATCACCACTGTTAATGTTGCAGCTATCAAGTACAACAACCTCTTCAGTCAGGAGCTTCATCAAAACTACAGAATGATCTTTACAAAAGATCCTTCCTGCCCACAGCCATTTAACATCTAATGTCAGAGGAAACATTACATTTTGACAAAATAAGTATTTTATTGCAATAATAAGAATAAGCAGCAGTTTTTTGTTGTGACACCTGCACCTTGATGTCCCACCAGCTGCTGCAGCAGCAGCTGTTGATCTATGTATAAACAGATCAGAAAAAGCCTCTAAGCAGCAGCTAGGGCCGTAGAGGAAGTCATATGAGAAAATCGGGGCATTTTCATCAATCTATGAATGTCACTGGATACCTAGGAGAGACACAGTGTTGGGCAGTAATGGAATACATGTACCGGCGTTACGTATTTAGAATACTAATTATGAGTAACTGTATTCCGTTACAGTTACTATTTTTAAACATGCTATTCAGAATACAATTACTTTCGTAATACCATTGGAATACTTGTGTGTTTTCCACATTCCACCTGAAATATGAAGATATAAGTTTTGGGAAATGTATGTCTCCATGTTGTGTAGACTATCCCATAATACCCCTTAACAACATGCCGAAACACTCCCGACCTGCAAGGACCAACAGTAACGTGCGTTGCCAGGTATGGATTCAGACCATCAGCTGGGGGGGGTTGGAGCCACAACATAAGCCAAATAAACCTACTACCAGTGAAGGAGATGATGCATTCAATGGAGCTCTCTCACAGTTATTTTTTTTTTCAAATGATTCTAGATTTAATTCGAGCATTCCTGACAAAAGCCTGACTAAAGTCATTGTGGTTAAAATCTGTCTTGTTGCAAAAGCAGTATTATGTCTTGTCTCATATGATGTACACGCCCACTAAAAATCATTTTAATTACATTGAAAAATTGTGTGTGAATGAAATAATTTTCTCATTTATATTAGCAGGCACAGCATATGAGTCAAACTTAGAAATGTCTGAAATACTTCACTGAGAGTAATATATGCAAATCTCTTTCTTAGTCATTGTTATAGTGGCTTAAAAAAATCCCTTGTTAGTAGCAAAGCAGATCAAGAGAAAAATAGTTTAAAAGAATGGTACAGTTATTCAGCAAGATTTATTTTGTGAGGTTGAGGAGGGATGAAGATTGGCAGGTTTGATTTTCTTTTTTAACTAAATTGAGAATGCCTTCTAAAAAGAACCCATCAAATCAGATTAACTCAACAAATGACATATTTTAAAACTCAATATAAACTAAGGAAAGTGCCATGGTCCTGGCTTTGAGTTAATGTTGGTCTCAGTCCCCGAAACATATGGTATATTTTATTATTTCTTTAAATCTTGAAAATTCAATGGCAGAATTAAAACAACTCACAAACTGAACAAAAACATATAGATATATGTATTCAGTATTGCAAGTAATGACATATGGCATATCACTGAAAGACTAAATGGTTCATAGCTCTGCTCTGGATTGAGCAGCTTTTATTTATCATGGCTATTATCTATTACAATATAAAGCTCAGTTCCTATCATTATTTTGTGGTCTCAAAACCTTCACAAACATTTTTTTTAAACTATCAAAGTAAACAATGTTTTACAAGCCATAAATTAGGTTGTTTGCTATTTTAGAATGAAAAGATCTAATTAATTAATTTTACCAAATTAATTAATTAGTTAAATTAATAAAAAAAACTGTTTAATCTCTTCTTTTGTATAAAATCCTTTATTTAGGAAAGCCTGGAAAAATAGAACAACTAATAAGTGCTTTATACATTCAGTGTGTCAGAAACTTGTTTTGAAACCTAATTAGTAAACTAAAGCTGACAGCCAAATGAAGAGTTTGTTTTTTTCTTTCTCTGAAATAAAAGGTTCTGTAGTCTTAAGCCCCATCCCCATTTTCAATTGAAAATAATTATTTTCACGTCTTTTAATTTGTTTTTGAAGAACTAACATAAGGGTCTTATTTAAAGGTGTCTGTCTTTTTTTTTTCTCAGAGAAACCATTTTATATTTGAACTCTTTAATTATACTATCATATTTAAGGTAGTTGCATACACGTATGTGACTAATTTAAATGTTAAAATTCAACATAATAATGGAAGAAAACATAGCCTAATCTTGCTGGGTGAAAACAAAAATTAAAACTACAGATTAGGGGAAAACATACACATCTTTTATTGCAAATATATTACTAGTAGAGTTATAGATATGACACGTAGACATAACTTATGCGCTGTTATGCGCTGTGCATTTTTTCTAATATGGTAAAGTAAAATATTGGTGTGTTGACCACCAATAGAGGCTATTGTATTTAAATGTTACTCACTGTCTACATGAAAAATAGTTTACTTGCTAATTACAGAGCTTTACGATTTTGTTTTTTTTTCAATTGCTCTAGGACAACTCTTCTGATTTTCACTTAAATTCATCAGTCAGATTTCTTGTCAGGAGTACCTAGTTGTGTTGCTTTTTGTTTAAATGATACCCATTCCACTTAGAAGAATGGCCCAAACGGCTGTCAAAAGAAACATACGAAATTTAGAAATATGTCTGTAAGTGCTAACATCAGTAAATTTTTTGTAATATTATTGCACAGGTCTCTGCCTTTACTTATTATGAGATGGTTTTAACGTATATTGACAATGAGAAATTCATTTATTGGTTATATATTATAACCATAGCAACAAAGCTTTTGAAAAAAAACAAAAAACACAGTTTTCTTGGTTTTCATGTGATCAACGCTTATCCTGAGTAATTCTACTTTTTAGACACATCTAATCTTTTAAATGTATTTGTATACCCTTCATTAAAAATCTATTTTCTTAGGGAAAAATATTGATGTGTTTAATGCTTGTTTTTACTGCTGTATTTCAAGATCTTGAATATGCATGTGACTTAATTGTATACTTGCATCCCTTTGTTTTTAAAGCTATACAACAACCACCATTGATTAAAACAAACAAATCAAAATAACAAACCAGATATATAAATTCATTTTCATAAACCAAGATTTGGGGATTTTTTTTTACCTTAGGGCATTTTAGTCTAAAGTGTAATCCATTCAAATAGGAAAGTCAAATTTAATTCTTCTGCCCAAAAAAAAGAAAAAAAAAAAGAAATGTGCATCCATAACCCAGCTCAAAGATTATCATCTAAAGGTCAACCCACCCTTTTCTTATCAATTCTTCTTTTATTCTGACTTTTTTCACCTGTTAGTCTGGTGGCATAAAAAGCACCTGTTGGCCTGAACACAGACTGAGTGCCTATCACAGAGGCCCATATCAGCCATCAGCCTCCAAGAAACTGATGTTCTTGCCCAAGAAATGAAGTATGGATTTCTAATTTAGGAAAATGGTTGGAGATGTGGGTCAAAGTCGCATTCATTTCAGACTGCCTCAGTCCTATCATGCTTTCGATCACCTTTTAGTTGAGCTATACATATTTGGCTGTAGTTATAATGGATGAGGGGTCCACTGATGGCTGGTTAAATGAGAGGCTTGCATTATGTATTAACTTTATCCTGTGGAAGAGTAGCTGTGAAGATAATCACTGTCTGATAATCATTGTCATCTTTTTTGTTCCCAATGTGCCCTCTTAAAATGGTAGTTACATAAGCTGTACACTTTTTCTTTTGTGCAGCAGAAAATGGGAAAGATAAGAAGAGAGATGAAATGGATGATGAAATAAACAAAGATGTGAATATCCAAGGTTTTCGGTGATGGGGGCAGGACGTATGCTATCTAAAGAATTATCAAAAAAATGTAACTAGTCTGATTATTGATAGCACCATAACTGCCTATTAATATATATATATATATATATATATATATATATATATATATATATATATATATATATATATATAGTTACGGTTCTGTGTTGCACACTGCAGCTTTCTGTCAGATATTCCTCACAATAGAACAGCACAGGCAAACGTGTGACCAGCCTGAGAGACTTTCTCTCACCTGCCTGGTGTAGGAGAAGAGGCCAGGTCCAAAGACCGACATGCTCAGGTAGAATGGAGCAAAATTGTAGCCCTCTAACAACAGTGAAATATATGGTTTATGGAGAACTGCATAAAGCTGCTGTGCATTCTTTGAAGGAGAAAAAAAATATTTTTTAAAATCCTAATACAGCAATTTATTTGGTTTTGCAAGGGTCAGGCATATGTGGCTGTTGATCAACTGAAGAATGTAGAAATGTTACGTGCCAGTAATTAAAGTGTATAACAATAGAAAATACCATCATTTCAAAGATTAAATAAACAAATATTAAGGGCAAATTGATTTTTTGTTTATTTTTTATTGCTGAACTAGTGAAAAACAGACTCTGATTGGAATTACAAAAATAGAGGCATTGGGAGTAAATAGAGGCCCCCCGAAGAAGAGCCCTCAAGAGTTGAAAGACTAAATGGGGAAGTAGCAAAGCTTTTATATTTTTACATCATTCTCATCACTTGGATTCAGCTAGACAATGTTTTTGCCACATCTGTATTAGGTAGCCATTAGAAAAAAAAGTAAAACAAATGTCTGGTTTCCTTTCCAGAGGACATGAAAATCATAAAATGCTATATTGGAATATCTTTATCTGGAGCCAGTGTATTCAAAATGCAAGATCAGAGACATGTTCCTAGATGTTCTCAGCAAAGAAGGAACAAGGTTACGTTTTATTGACGGAGTTTTAGGCTTAGCAGAAAAAGATTATCAGCCAAAAAAAAAACAACAATTTTTCATATACACATTAATATATATTAATATACTATTACTAACATTTTTAACAATAAATATTAACCCTTCATAGTAACTATATTTTGGACAATCTCAAGAGCACACTCTGGAAATAAAATGTTTAGTATAAGTCAACTCTGTTGTATATGTGCATGAATAAGCATGTTGAAGCTCAAATCCGTGTTTCTTTATTTTACAGAAAAGTTTCAATGGTTCTTTCAAAAGCCATACATAACTGAATGCTTCTTATTATTAAATAAAAAACGAAACAAATCAAACACTCACCTGGTAAAAGTTAAACATTTACTACACAGATGTGAGGTGTTTGCGGAAGCTGGATAAAAGCTAATTTTTTTATTGTTATAAAATGGAAATTAGTTTAAAACAAACATATTCAAATTGCAAATCACTTCAAGGCTATGTGTTAGGTCAGTTATTGCACATTGATTGTTCTTCGAAAACCCCAAATTTACAACTGGAAATGTTTCTGATGGTCTGAATCCACTTTAAAACATGTCATTCTGTCTTTTTGTAAAGATACACAGACTCCACACAGTTTCATCTATCTTAATGCATTTTATTGACTTCTCTAATTGTGATTTTCTTTTTGCACACGTTTGACTCAGAATGGTGCAACTGATTATCAGTGTGTTGTCCTAAGGAAAAGCAGTTTTAATTTAAAAATTTTTCCTAGGTCCATCTTCAGAAAAAGCTGTCACAGTGATATAATTATTTTCAATACTTTTCTGTGAAAAAAGGTTGTACATTTTGGTATTCGTGATGCAATAAAAGTCTTACTTGTTGTTTTTTTTGTTGCCACTTAATAAAAGGCAGTGAGAAACATGTGTGGACCCTCTTTTGGATTTTGTAGTACTGATCACCTGTGACTGAGGTTTTCTTTGTTTGACCACATGAACATGAATACATGTTGTCCATCTGGGAAGTTTTGGATAAATACATGTAATCTCACGCCTCTGATAAATGCCACAGTGGATTTAGATGAGGCATCTATCCATTAGCAGAATGCTGTTTTTGTATTTTATCTAATGTTAATTAAAACGAATGAAGAAACTTATTTTATGGACATATTACAAATAGTGGATATCTTATTTAGTGCTTCAAATAAACAGTATAAAATGACTCATCCCAAACCCTATCATTATTACATAATATATAGAAATATATCAATGTGGTGGGGGAAACAAATAAATTTTGTGTTGCACAGTGTTACATTTCCCTTGATGTCATATTTTCAGTAATGCACATTTTATGACATTTTAAACTACCCTTAGAACTCTTACACGCATAAACAGAAAAGACCAATAAAGACAAGGGAAGGACTCCTTTTCCTGTCTGACTGTCACAGACATATGCACATGCAGACACCTCCAAACCCACAAAGGGAGACATTATCTCGAGGCGATGGATCATGTAAATGGCATTTTGTCTACATTATGAGAATGTGGAAGATGTTTTTCCGCATGGCTGAGGCGCTTATCAAGGGGGACTGTCTACACTTCCAACTCAGTATGTTTCATCTTTGACGACAAGAATGGGAGGCTGAAGAGGGCAAATATTTCTGTTTGTCTTAACAAGTGAGTTTGTCTTGGAAAATAAGGAATATTTCAGGTTAGTTTTTGTTTTTCCTCAGCAAGTGAGGACTTTATATATTCATTCCAGTAAGATAAATATGGGTCTTACAGCTTCCCCCAGTCACTGGACTGATCATGAACCTGCACTCATTTATATATCAATGTTTACACATTTTATTTTTATTTAAAGGATTTGTCTTATTATATGTTTGCACAAAGCACCACAGCAATTTCCTAATGTTGTAAATCTGCTCAACATTTGGCAATAAACCCCTTTCTGATGCTGATAATTTTAGGATATGACGAGTTTTGTTTTCTGATTATCAACACATTTCTTCACCTGTTTCTTCTTTTTGTAGATCTGTTCTAGTAGAGATGCATTGCAATTAATTAGAATATCAACAAAAATGACTTTATTTCAGCAAATTTGTTCAAAATGCAAAATACAATACTTAACTGTGTGCAAAGTATTGTATTTTGGCATTGTATTTTTTTGTCATTTCTTAAATCTTTAGTTTCTCAGAAAGTTATAACATTATATAATGCATAATGTTGGCCTAAGGAAAAGTATGTCCATGTACTGCTTTGTATATGCCATCATAGTTGGTTGGGCTCCTTTCGCATGAAGTACAACATTAGTGCTGTATGGCATTAAAGATTCACCTCAGTGTCTCTGCTGAGGAGTTAAGGGAGTCCAGGTCAATGTAAACGCAGCCTTTAACTCAGCTGTATTATTTGGTCTAGCATCTCTTATCCTCCTCTTGACAATACTTTATACACTGTCTACTTGGTTTAGGTCAGGTGAGTTTCTTGGCCTATCAAGTACAGTGATACAGTGGTCATTAACCAAAGTGCTGGTACGTTAGAGAGTGTGGGAAAGAGCCAAGTCATCCTAGATGACATAAATGAGCATTTCATTAAAGCATTTCAGAAGAGGAAAGAATAAAAGGCTCCAAAGTTTCTTGGTATATGGTTGTGCTGACTTTGGACTTGAGCAATCACACCAGGCCAACACCAGCAATTGGCATAGCTTCCAAAATCCTCACAAAGAGTGGTAACTTCCCACATGACATCAAGAAACTTGTATTCTGTGGATTTCATCTTCCTCCAGAATGTGAAACTTTGTTTTACAACAAAAAAAATAAAATAATAATACAATCCAATCCTTACTTTAGTCCAGGTAAGATGTTAATGACATTATGTCAGGTTTCAGAAGTGGCCTAAAACTAGGATGTTGCTCCCCAAATAAACTTTAATTGGATTGGGGTTTATATGGGATCAAAGCATTTTGAGTTGCAATTTTTGTGAGACAAATGCTTTATAAATAAAGTTGATTTGATTCGAATGCAACAGTTGTTCCCGTATTCTGGATTGTCTGTGTAATGGTATCAAGACCTTGTGAATCTGTCCCTCTCAATCTCTTGAATAGGCTTTGCTTCACAATCCCCTAAAAAGACAGTTATCCTTGCTGCTTGTGTCACACTTTTTCCTCTCACTGACTTTTCTTTTAAAATTGTTATATAACACATGTCTTTAGCAATGATCACTTGTGATTTCTATTCCTGTGTTCATTTTCGACTACACACACTACCCTGATAGAATATGTCACTTAACATACCCATAATGGCATAACTTTTCTATACTATAATCCTGTTTGATAGATTAAAACAGGGTTATTTCCTTAGTTTTACGATAAAATCAATAGAAACAGATGCTCGAAAAGTATTACTATATGCCTAAATTAATTTCTGAAATAAAGGAACCAACCCAATGATCCTCTAATTGATTAAAATTCACCTACAGCTTCTTGCATGTAGAAACTCTTTTAGAATGCAGACAATTTGTTTTTGCCTAAACCCTGACTCATTCTCCACAAGTCATCTGAGCTCATTACAATATACCATATTCTGTGGATTTTTTTTCTCTCTCCTTTTTTCATTCACATAACTTTGCCAGAGCCTACTGAAATACCGACATAGCCCCCAGAGACAGTAAGTTAAACTTTGTATTTTGTCAAACTCTAGCAGCATAGTGCATGCTGTAGATAGTGTGGTTTGTAAATGGCAAAAACAATTCCCTACACTAAACAGTGACTATTTTGTTCATATACAGTGGGGCAAAAAAGTATTTAGTCAGCCACCAATTGTGCAAGTTCTCCCACTTAAAATGATAACAGAGGTCAGTAATTTTCATCATAGGTACACTTCAACTGTGATAGACAGAATTAGAAAAAAACATCCAGGAATTAACATTGTAGGATTTTTAAAGAATTTATTTGAAAATTATGGTGGAAAATAAGTATTTGGTCACTTCAAACAAGGAAGATCTCTGGCTCTCACAGACCTGTAACTTCTTCTTTAAGAAGCTCTTCTGTCCTCCACTCGTTACCTGTATTAATGGCACCTGTTTGAACTCGTTATCTGTATAAAATACACCTGTCCACAGCCTCAAACAGTCAGACTCCAAACTCCACTATGGCCAAGACCAAAGAGCTTTCAAAGGACACCAGGAAAAGAATTTTAGACCTGCTCCTGACTGGGAAGAGTGAATCTAAAATAGGCAAGCAGCTTGGTGTGAAAAAAAATCAACTGTGGGAGCAATTATCAGAAAATGGAAGACATACAAGACCACTGATAATCTCCCTAGATCTGGGGCTCCACGCAAGATCTCTTCCCGTGGGGTCAAAATGATCATGAGAGCGGTGAGCAAAAATCCCAGAACCACACGGGGGGACCTGGTGAATGACCTGCAGAGAGCTGGGACCAAAGTAACAAAGGTTACCATCAGTAACACACTACAACGACAGGGAATCAAATCCTGCAGTGCCAGACGTGTCCCCCTGGTTAAGCCAGTGCATGTCCAGGCCCGTCTGAAGTTTGCCAGAGAGCACATGGATGATACAGCAGAGGATTGGGAGAATTTCATGTGGTCAGATGAAACCAAAGTAGAACTTTTTGGTATAAACTCAACTCGTCGTGTTTGGAGGAAGAAGAATACTAAGTTGCATCCCAAGAACACCATACCTACTGTGAAGCATGGGGGTGGACACATCATGCCATCATGCTTTGGGGTTGTTTTTCTGCTAAGGGGACAGGACGACTGATCCGTGTTAAGAAAAGAATGAATGGGGCCATGTATCGTGAGATTATAAGCCAAAACCTCCTTCCATCAGTAAGAGCTTTGAAGATGAAACGTGGCTGGGTCTTCCAACATGACAATGATCCCAAACACACCGCCCGGGCAACGGAGGAGTGGCTCCGTAAGAAGCATTTGAAAGTCCTGGAGTGGCCTAGCCAGTCTCCAGACCTCAACCCCATAGAAAATCTGTGGAGGAAGTACAAAGTCCGTGTTGCTCGGCGACAGCCCCAAAACATCACTGCTCTCGAGAAGATCTGCATGGAGGAATGGGCCAAAATACCAGCTACTGTGTGTGCAAACCTGGTATAGACCTATAGTAATCATTTGACCTCTGTTATTGCCAACAAAGGTTATATTACAAAGTATTGACTTGAATTTTTGTTATTGACCAAATACTTTTTTCCACCATAATTTACAAATAAATTCTTTAAAAATCCTACAATGTGAATTCCTGGGGTTTTTTTTCACATTCTGTCTCTCACAGTTGAAGTGTACCTATGATGAAAATTACTGACCTCTGTTATCATTTTAAGTGGGAGAACTTGCACAATCGGTGGCTGACTAAATACTTTTTTGCCCCACTGTAACTTTACCAATGAGGCACTTGTTCAACATTAAGTATTGAGGCATATGTGGCAATTTGGTGTAAATTTGGAGTGTTTTGACTAAATTAGCTTAGATAACCAAATAGAATAAACTTCAAGAATACAGACCAGACGTTATCCTTTTTTTTGCATTTTAATATGTATTTTTATAAACATTTAATGTTCAAAATTATTATGCACCATCTGCACCAAAGCAGAATTATTTTGTCTCATCTGTTGTGTGTTTTTGGGCCTGTAAAATTGCAATGATTAGGCTTGATTGTTACCATCTGCAGTTACCAAATGAGTCCTCATTTTGACTGGAATAGGATTTTCATCATATTTCCAGCCTTACAGGATATTAAGGCTGATAATAAAGCTGATGTACAAAAACACCTTTACTCTGTGTTTTTCATCCTTTTGAACTTGAAGCAGTACAGCCTCAGATGTCTGGTGTAGAATATGTCATTTTCCATATGGATGAATTTTATCCAGTAAAGAGAGAGTTTCAAGAAAATATTTCTCTCACATTTGTCAAAAATTACAGGGAAATATCTCTGTGAGCCACATAAAATTATGGGGTGGTGCAGAAAATGATTCACACAATGTTGGCACAGGGGTTAGAGCTGCTGATGTCGAAATACAGTATTAAAATCTGCAAGGTTAAAAGAGTGTCCCTTAGAGAGAAGAAGACCTGCAGTGCAATGCAGGAAAGTGAGAGGTGAGAAAGAGCATCAGTCTCAGCTGGATGGGGGTGGTTAAGGTGATGACGTGAAGTTCAGGCTTTGCGAGGTGAGAAGAGATTGAAAGAGAGGTGAGAAACTGAACTTAGGTGTGATACATCAAAGTGAGACGTTAAGCTGGACGGAAAAATAAAAGCATTAAAGTAAAACATTATATTAAAGCAACTAAAAGCCCTTTTGTGTGTTGCAGCCTTTTGTAAAGCATATTTCTATAAGCAAATCTTAAAATATTAACCCTTTTATATTTCATCAAAAATCTTTGCTGACCTCTTATAGAACTCTTGAAGTTATATTGGAGGATTTTTTTCTTCTGGGTGTATCATCTACACTATTGGTCCTCCAAATTGTCAGTCATCCAGAGAGTCTGCATGCGCACGCTCACATTTATCTGTAGTGCTATGCCATTATCCATTATTTCTGCCTCACAGGGGTCACTGGATTGTTTCAAATTGGCTTTGAGTCGCTAGAGAACATGAGTCTTTAAGTTGTATGAGCTGGGGTGCCACCAGAAATTCTGTGCCCTATGGAAACCAAAATGTCTGGGCCCCCTAGATTTTTTACTTTAACGCAATAAACATGCCTTGTATACTTTAAAATATACTTATCACATAGCATAGTTAAAATGTCTAAAGATGAGTACAAAGCCTACAAAAACAAGAAAACAATATGGAAATATGAACTTGTTTACAGAAAAGGGAGAACATTTACATTGCATCCGGAAAGTATTCACAGCAATTCACTTTTTCCAAAGTTTTAAAGTTACAGCCTTATACCAAACTGGATTAAATTCCTTTTTTCCTTAAAATTCAACACACAACACCCAACGACAATGTAAAAAGAAATGTTTAGATTGTTGAAAATTTATTAAAAAAGAAAAACTCTGAAAAATCACATGTACATAAGTATTCACAGCCTTTGCTCAGGATGTTTTTGATGCACCTTTGGCAGCAATTACAGCCTCAAGTCGTTTTGGCACACCGATCTTTGGGTAGTTTTAACGATTCCTATTTGCAGTACCTCATCAGGTTGGATGGAAAGTGTCAGTGCACAGCCATTTTCAGACCTCTCCAGGTGTTCAATTGGGTTTAAGTCTGGGCTCTGGCTGG
Source organism: Apricaphanius iberus (assembly GCA_028564705.1). Taxonomy (NCBI): domain Eukaryota; kingdom Metazoa; phylum Chordata; class Actinopteri; order Cyprinodontiformes; family Aphaniidae; genus Apricaphanius; species Apricaphanius iberus. The sequence goes on along the minus strand of JAPXFQ010001676.1, from coordinate 462,975 downwards.
GCCACTCAAGGACATTCACCAAGTTTTTCTGTAGCCACTCGTTCGATATTTTGGCTGTGTGCTTAGGGTCATTGTCCTGCTGAAAGGTGAACCGTCGCCCAGTCTGAGCTCAATAGCGTTTTGGAGAAGGTTTTCACTCCAAATGGTTAATTTTTTGTGGGCTGGCATGTGCCTTTTACTAAATAGTGGCTTCCGTCTGTCCACTCTACCATACAGGCCTGATTGGTGGATTGCTGCAGATATTGTTGTCCTTCTGGAAGGTTCTCTCTCCACAGAGGAATGCTGGAGCTCTGACAAAGTGACCATCGGGTTATTAGTCACCTCCCTGACCAAGGCCCTTCTCCCCTGTTCACTCAGCTTAGAAGGCCAGCCAGCTCTAGGAAGAGTCTTGGTGGTTCCAAACTTCTTCCACTTACGGATGATGGAGACCACTGTGCTCCTTGTAACCTTCAAAGCAGCAGATTTTTTTCTGTAGCCTTCACCAGTCTTGTGTCTCAAGACAATCCTGTCTCTGAGGTCTACACTCAATTCCTTTGTCTTCATGCTTGGTTTGTGCTTTGACATGCACTGTCAACCCAGGGGGCTTATATAGACAGGTTTGTACCTTTCTAAATCATGTCCAATAAACTTAATTTACCACAGCTGGACTACAATTAATCTGCCGAAACACCTCAAGGATGATCAGTGGAAACCGAATGCACCTTAGTTCAATTCTGAGCTTCATGTCAAAGACTGTGAATACGTATGTACATGTGATTTCAAGTTTGGTATTTTTAATAAATTTGCAACAATTTTAAAGACACTTTTTTCACATTATCATTATGGGGTGTTGTGTTGAAAAATTTTTGGGAAAAATGAATTTAATCCATTTTGGAATGAGGCTGTAACATAAAAAAAAGTGGAAAAAGTGAAGCGCTGTGAATACTTTCCGGATGCACTGTATTATCGCAATTGCAATTGCAATTGCAGGCACAACAGCACATAATGTACACATACTGACATATACTTTACGTGAACAAGTTTTCTCTGGGCAAACTACTCAATCAGGAAACATCAGCTAGAACTAACCCATTCTAAATCAGTCCAGGACTAAAACTGGCTTGGCCAAAAGGGCTCAAAATCAAGACACACTGGGAGTAATGCCAGGCCTCCACCAGTCAAGGACTAAACAAGTACTGAACCAGACATCAAATGTTTGTTATCCAGGTCTAACAAAGTAATGTTCAACATCACTTTATAATGGCTCAGCGGCTCATTAGTAAGACAACGAGGTGCAGACAATAAATCTGACCCTGCATCTGTATAAGTCAACATACACACACAAACACACACACGCACACAAACATACATAGGACGTATTATTTTATTGCCCAATTAAGTTTTCTTGACATAAAATATTAGAATAAACATTTTGTAAACTCATTATAGCTATATGTAACTACACACATTTTCTATTCAATTTTATGTTATTTTTTCAGCGGCATTCATATTAAGAACAGCCACAGCTTACATTACTCAAAGTTTTCAGCATTTTAACTGTGCCCCCCACCCCAAACACAATAAACACACACACACACAATTGTATGAGCCTGACCTTGAGCTTATTTACTTAGTTTTTGTAGTTTCAGCCAATGGATTGCAATAACACACACTAAAAAAATTAGATACTTCTTTTGAAACCGTAATGCAAAGAACACAGTGAACAAAGCACTGCCAGTTCAACACTAACCAAATCTGCCATTTGTTCTCCCAATCAATCACCAACCAAAAACCTCCTGCCTTATGCAAAATATTTTATATTTAAACATTAACATTAAGTTTCAGCTTACCAATTTTGAAAGAAAACTGAAACAGAAACAGAATAAATAAAGCACCCAAAAACCTCCCTCCCCCATTCATTCCCCTGAACATACTGCTCTGCAATTTCTCGTCTGTTCATATTGTCCAGCGTCTGCTACCATGCCAGAGCTCCACTTAAAGCCATTCAGAATATGATAAGATATGGGTCAGGGAAAAGTCTGTTATATTCCCCCTGCTCTTTATTATTTCCAAACAGATGGTAATGCAGGTTTGGAAGGTATGAATGTGAGGAGGAAGATGAATGTATGTGTAGTCTGTGAAAAATAATAATAAAAATTTAACAAATACAACAAACGTAGATGTTGGGTAACATACAGCCATTAGGTGACCCTAATCCGCATTCTACCACCACAGGAGAAGGAGAAAAGTTTCATAAAGGCTTGTTCGCACATAACCTGCGTGGAAGAAACTCACTTCAAGGGACACAAAGACTGTAGATATCAGGTGAACTGCAAACACTGATGAAACAAACCCATTGTTCCCCCCTTAATTCATGCCAAAGGCTTCCTGAGTTACAGACACTGCCATGAGAGAGGGAGAGAGAAAGTCGCACCCCTGCAAGCCCTGCAGGATTTGAGCTAGCCGACAGCTGCATCCATCTGTTTCCACAGGGCTATTTGGATTAAGAAGCTGTTGTGGAAAAGAGGTGCTATTTCAGTCAAGGAAAGTTGGAGCTGATCTCTGTGTAGCCAAAGCAGAGAGGACGAACCAACGTCCAGCTAAAGGGGAGCTACCTGCGTCCCCAACAGCCATGGGGCCCACAGCTAACTAGCTACCGCAGCCTATTGTTAGCCTGTCGGCTAACGTGTTGACCCTTTCCCCTCGCCAACCATAGAGAAACCTGGAGAATATAATGGTTCAATGAGATGTGTTTGAGCAGAGTCAAGATTAGTTTAGGATAACTAAGATTTAAGGGTTATGTGTTTTTCGCTGTAATTTTTTACTTTGTATAAGATTCATCTGCTACTGTTTAAGTACAGACAGGCCGTTGGCCTGTAGGTGTAGCCAGCGTTTTCAAAAATTTCCTAACTGAGAGTCAAAATAAATCCTGCAAACTGAGTTGCTCATTTTGACTGGAATTTTCTTTTCTTTGTTTAATGTTTAATAAATGAATCAGAGTGGCCCTGAAAAAAGCACTCATCCGTATCTTGATTCCTTATTCAAGAATTCAAAAGATAGGCAATGTAAAAATAAATACACCTAAGACATTTAAGCACGTACAGACATTAACAATACATATTATTGGGGGGGGGTCATTCTACAGTTGATGCGCTGCCAATGTGCCTATCAGCTGTGTCCTGAAGTGAGAGGGAGTGTTGTGGGAGCAGCGAGGTACGGAGAGAAACAGGTGGTGTGTGCGTTTTTAACACAGGTGATTGTGTGTGTCAGTACATTTAGGGAGAGGGTAAGGGACAGGGGGATGAGGAGACTCTGTTTACATTTCTCACACAGGCATTTGATTATGGACCAGTTGAAGGTTGTCATGAGAGCCAAAATACTAATTGTTATGGTTAGCAGGAAGAGCAAATCCTCCTACCCTTTAAGTCTGTCGGCAGTCCCGTTATGATTCAAATTCGACCAAATTGAAGTGTCAGATTCATTTAATTTCCATTTTCACAAAGACACGCTGATAGTTTCTCCAAGTCATGACATGCCTTGACATTTCCCATATGGTCCCTGAAACACCAGCCAGATCACCTTTTACGGCCTCCAGCCTGCAGCCCAGCTCACCCAGGAGTAGCTCTTAGTTCCAGCAGCGCGACTCAGCACTTCAGACTACTGCTTTAGCCTTCCAATCGACCATGTATGGCATTTTTCTGCTCCAATTTTCCAATTTCCACCCAATCACCATAAATCAAAAAATCAAAATATCCTCCGACAAGCCGATCACCCTTTTCTGGTGCTACGCAAAGTAACCCATGTGGGTTAGAGGCAAGCTACATGCTAAAACGAAAACACATGCGTTGCTTTAGGCCTGCATTTCATAAACAACAAAGACTGATATTGACGATGTTCAAAATAGATTGGTTTAAAGTAGATTGTTTAAACACAGAAAACTAATCTTATTAGATGTCCTTGAAACTGCCTTAATACAAAATACCTGAATCAGATTTACTGCCTTGATCAGTCTATAAATAGAAGTAATTTTCCAAAGGTTAATAACTTCTTGTACAGATAATTTTTAAACAAAACATTACCTAACCGAAATAATTTTAGTTTTTCCTTACATTGTTTATTGGTTTAGACATACATCAATTGTGCTAATTAGTTTAAACTAATCACAATTCGCAAAGTAATCTTGGCTTTAATTCCAGCATTGCAATATAAGTCAATATAAACCTTTTGCATCCAGATGCCTACAGAACTTTGACATCAGGATTCATGGTTTGTATTTCTTAGCATTTTTTTTGGTAGTTATTAATTTCTCCTAATCAGTAGTGTGTGCTACTAGCTTGGTTAATTAAAGTGTTTGTCTTACTTTTCTTCTTTTGTAAATTAATTATTGTATTCCGGAAGATTTTTGTACTTGTTGATTTATCCCACATACATGTATAGTGACTTGCTGTTCAATTAAGATCTAGAGCTCACTCCTTCATCTTGTGTTTATTACCTCAGCCTCAGGCAGATAGTACACAATAACAGACTGAAATATTTGGCTATCAATATACTTCGCAAATATAAGGATGTGCCCCATATATAATAATTTTCAAAAATTATTAATCTTATTGATTGCCATAAACAATCCTTCATAAATACTCATAGAAAAATAATAGTATCCCTCTGTTATCCCCAACATAAAACAAACCAGAATATATGAATAGACTTGACATTTGGATATCACAAGCTATGTTAAACATTACCAGTGTTGGGCAGAATACGTTTAATTGATTTAGTTAGAGAATACTGAATACCTGCTTTAAAATGTATTTTGTAGCGTATTCGGTTACTTTGCTGAATACTGATACTGTATTCCGAATACTTGGAATACTTCCCTTAAAAACAGCATTTAAGTCTATTAAATGTCACAAAATGCGCTGGTGGCATATTTAATAGTAAACATTTACAAGTATTTAATTATTTTTGGCACAACACAGCTACCTCTCTGTGACCAAAACTAACTAACCAAACAAACAAACTGTTTTTTACCAGTAATATCTCATTTATATATTTTATTAGATTTTATATTTAGTCATTTGAAATGAAGTTTAGCTGTTTATCAGCCACAGCCAATTAGGTTATTTACGACTTTCTGTTATAAATATGCAACGTATTGTAAACTGACATTCATTGCACTTCAAATGGGAAGCTTTTATCCTTGTAGCCATAATTTTCAGAAAAAAAAAATAATCAAGCTAACACCATGTCAGATTCAACCATTATAACTGTGAGAAATGACTTTACTAACATGATATAGGCCCTTTCAAATATAAATAAAAAAATAAAACAGTGGTAGAGGATACATCGTTGCAGTGTCTTTTAATTTTTTAGTGACTTTCAATTATCTTGAAAGGCTGGTCAGCTGGATGCTTTTATGTTTTAAATTTGCTGTTGACATTGTTGATGTGCGGCGGTGTAACTTCTTGAGACTCGCCAAAGAAAGTTTACACAGAAATGTACAAATTTTCCCACCTGGATCCATCACCAACCTTTGCAAAAATATTTTAGGTGTTAATACGAATAATTGATACCGAATTACAGCTGCTCCAGCATCAGAGGAGTGTGCCTGCATAATTTAAAGTTTGACACCGGATGCATAAGTGGTGTGACGCTATGACTAGTGTAGCCAGATTTAATCTTTTCCTCTGTGTTAAACACCATGGCTTTAGTCTGGCTTTTGTCAGGAATGCTCAAATTAAATCTAGCATCACTTGAAAAAAAATTAACTATGAGTGAGTGCCATTAAATGCATAATTTCCTTCACTACTAGTAGGTTTTATTTTTTTTTGGGGGGGGGTTGTTTTGTTGTTGTTTTGTTTCTTGAAAAGACGTGAAAAAAATCTTAAAATCTTTTTGTATAAATTTACTCACTTTTTTATATTCTATCTATTTAGTATGTGGCTGAAATGGTAAAACAAAAGGAGAGTACTGGGGAAATCATGAAATAGTAAAGAAAGAAACAATAAAGGAAAATATGGGTTAATTATAAGTAGCATTGTCATTACATTCTAGCAAAAGTATTGTTGGGTCTAGCCCTGAATATATGGAAACGATATAAAAAGGGGTTCTACAATAATACAGCATTCCTACGTCCTGCTGTTATCAGAGCAGAACGTTACTCTGAAAAGAAAATCTTTGCGGATTTAAAAAGTGCAGGACTTTTGGTCAAGCAAGAGCTCTCTCTCTCGGGCTGGGCTTTGATAAGTCCCTCTACACCTAAAGGTCAGACCATCAGCTGACAAGCCTCATCGTGGTCTTCCTCCAACCTAACTGGACAGTGGAAGTACGGGAGGAGCTCCGTGAAATTTAAAACCAACAATCAGGAAGCGATCGCGCAAAGGGGAGAAACTTTCGAATCACTCTCTCTTTCTGGTTCGAGTTGAAGCAGAGCTTTAAGGGGAGAAACGGCTGGCTTTGGTCGCTAAGTATCTGTTAAATCCCATTCATTTGCTAGCAAAACCTCCTTCAAGCTGGTTGGCCACCAGCCGATTTTTCTTTCTCCACCCTCATCCAAACAAGTGGATTACCTTTTTCCCTTTTGTTCTCGCATCTTTCCATCATACCAGAAAAGGACTTACTATTTTCCTGCAATCCAACATGGACTCAAAAGTAAGATCATTCAATTTTGTTTTATTTAATCTGGGTTTGAGCAAATCTAGAATATTTCTGTGCTTTCATGCTTCTTTGAACGTTTTTTAATCACTGTTGTGTTAAAGTTACTGTGTTTCTTTTATCAGTAAGCAAGCAGTGTTTGATTGTGTGTGATTGTGCTGTGTTAAGGCACAAACTGGAGAGTTTCCAGGTGACAGGCATAGCCAAACGTAGTCTTTGTTAACCCTTTGTTTCAATCTTCAGCCATTTCAATTCATAGTTCTTTGTTAGCCAATAGGTAAATTAGTGATAACAACCATGCGGTCTCTTTGTTTCAAAGAGACCATGCGGTAAATTGCCCCAATAAATATCACCCCCACTGTTCTGCATTGGCTCGTTCACATGTGTAAACGCCATACACGTGCACATGCGTGTTACAGCGTAAGGGAAAGTCCCCGGCTGACATGGTCACTTCTAGTGACCTGCCATCTTTGTATTTTTTTCACGTAACATGTAGCCCTAGCCATTTAGCTTAGGCATTAGTGAGGACCTAATTATACGAGAGTGAAAGCAGTCATTGTTTTGTTTGGACCATTCTAGTTATTAAAGTTGTTAAACTGAAGGAAATCTCCCTGCTTCTTTTATTGAGTGCGTTTGATTCATTCCCAAACGCTCACCTTTCAGACAAATCATATCTGGTAATCATAGCAAACTGCTACTGTATTTGACAATAAAGTTAATTCTGAGGAATACTTATATTTACCGGGTTAATTCCCGGTTGGTGCACCAATAACCAATTTAAATAAATAATTAAATTACAAAATTATTAAATTATAACATTGCAATTAATAATTCCTGAATTATTAAATTAATATTCCCCATATAGCCAGATAGACAATACCCTTCTTTAAGACACATCTGCAGCCCCATTTATAAGTGCAACACCTGTTTGGTTAAACTCTATTCTGATACAATCCTAAAGTTCGGAAGCTGCAGCCCTTGATGTCTCTGTAGAGGAGAAGTAATCAGAGTGAATCAATCATTGGCAAGGCAAGGCAATTTTATTCGTATAGCACACTTTCAAAACAAGGTAGTTTAAGGTGCTCTACATGTTTCAGTGGTAAAGAAATGGCATTGGCATTGCCACTTTTGGGAGAATAAAAGAAAAAACAAAGGCATTAATTTGGGGGTGATCGTGGCTCAGGAGATGGAACTTTGTTTTGTAATTGTAGGGTTGCCATTTTGAGCCCCAGCTCCAACTTTCTCTGACATTGTGTCCTTGGGCAGGACCCTTGACATATTGCCTACTGGTGGTGATCAGATGGCTCAGTGGCACTAGTAAGTCCGGCAGCCAGCAACAACAACATATAAACTGTTAGTGTGCCCCAGGGCAGCTGTGGCCACAACGTAGCTTGCCATATTCTGTACATGAATAGGTGAATGACTGTGTAAAGCGCTATAAAAATACTGGCCATTTAACATTTTACCATTTAAATGTACCTTTACCTTTAGACTTAAAGGAGAACAAATGTTTAAGGGGACAGCATACAACATATTTATGGTTATCCAATAGTGATCTGCCACACACGACAAAAATTTTACATATATTTTATTTTTATGTCAGATCATCTTTTTTTACCTCATCAACATCTTTGGCCTAAGAAAATGCATTTTCAAAAATACATGCTGGTGAATAAATTGAAACCCATACATTATTTTGATTATGATGCAAAATTCCTCCAACCAACGCTGGCATAAGAGGATTCAGTGACATTCTTTATGGTTTCTAAGCACGTCAGAGAAAACTTTTAAGTCCCTTTATATATACAATATATTGTAGGTGCTTTTCTCTTATCTTTGAACCTGATCCTGACAAATAGATGGGAATAGGATTCCCTGCAAATAAAGTTCATTGTAAGGTTTTCTGGAATGCTCTCTATCTTTTTTATTGGCTGTGTTGTTTTTAAATGTATGATCAATATTGGCAATATTGCAACAGGGGTATTTGAGTCTTTAATCTCCCAGATGGAAAAGTGTGACTGGAATACCAGCACAATTATGTAAACAGAGTCATTATGGAAAGCCGTTTGAGCATTTATTACATATCTTTGATATCAAACTTTAGGTTCATGTACTAGTACACACTTTGTCCTCACTAGTAAGACAATTTGGCACACTAGTATAACAACTAGGGTGCACTAGTATAACGACTGTGTCTTACTTGTAACATTTTTTCCACTACTAGTGCCACTTTCGGCCTACTAGTATGCAATCAACCCTTACTAGTAAACTGCTGTGCAGCACTAGTGACACTACTAGACCTAACTAGTAGGCATGTGTCACGCACTAGTAGCCTCCCGGACCCTATTAGTATCTCCAAAATGCCCACTAGTAGCACTGGTACGGCATTTTTGACCTCACTAGTGCTACTTGTAAGATACAAAATGTCCACTAGTACTACTAGTGGGGTGTGTTTCCCTTACTAGTACTACTAGTAACAGTGAGAATGCACACTAGTAGTACTAGTGAACACAAGTAGTTCTAGTGAGGATGTGTTTTACTTTACTAGTACAACCTGTAACAGCCAAACACTCTACTAGTAGCACTAGTGAGACTTTTATCATATTAAAAGTATTACAAGAAAAGGCAAACATGTCAACTAGTAAGACATGTTTTACTTTACTAGTGCAACTAGTCATGGCCAAATGTGCACTAGTAGCACTAGTATGTTGCAAAATATCCACTCGTAGTACAAGTAGGGGACTTTTACACCTTACTAGTAGTACTAGTGATGTCAACAATGCTCACTAGTGTTACTAGTGGTACGGTTTTGTGTTTTACTAGTGTAAGTAGTTAAAGAAAGTTTGTCTCAGTAGTGAGCATCTGAACGTCACATGTAAAGGATTTGGCTGTACTAGTGCACAAATGCACAGCTCTAGTTTGCAAATAGCATGCCACTAGTTTGCAATTGCACTCTACCAGTGTGTGACTGCACAAAACTAGTAGGACATTTGTGTAACATGTAAGGCATTTCTGCACACTAGTAGGACAACTTTAGTATACTAGTAAGACAGTTACATCTTACAAGGGAGGCAGAAGTGTGCACTAGTTGACAATTCTGTACCACTAGTCGTACTACTGACATCACAAATTTCTACTAGTTAGCATTTAGTGTTTCATTAGTAACACTAGTAGCCCACATATGTCAGCTAGTGCACACTTCAACCTTACTAGTACGATGTAGCTGTCCTACTAGTATGCCAAAGTTGTCCTGCTAGTATGCAAAATTGCCTAACATGTTACAGAAATTTCCTTCTAGTTGTGTGTAGTCAAGCACTTGTAGTGTGTAATTGCATACTAGTTGTGTGCTAGTTGCGAACTAGTGATGCACAGATGCGCACTAGTACAGCCATAGCCTTTACATGTGATGCTCAGAAGCTCACTAGTGAGACACATTTTCTTCTACTAGTTACACTAGTAAAACACAAAACTGTGGCACTAGTCACACTAGTGAGCATTTTTGATGCAAAAGTCCTCCACTAGTGCTACTAGTGAATATCTTGCCACCTACTAGTTCTACTAGTGCACATTTTTGCCCTTACTAGTGGTACTAGTAGACATGTTGCCATCTACTAGTGGTACTAGTAAGATCAAAAAGTCTCACTAGTGCTACTAGTAGACCTGTTTGTTTTTACTAGTGGTACTAGTAAAACCATAATAGTCTCACTTGTGCCACTAGTGGACAGTCTAGCCTTTACTAGTTAACAAGTCCGTTGCAACATGCCGCCACTAGTGTCACTAGTATGACTAGTGGACTGCATGCAAATGAAGGAGGTGGGACATGGATTGTGATTGGTGGATGTTCAAACTGTATGCTTAGAGCCTTAAAGGGGCAACTCTGTATACTAAAGTGTTAGCAGCAGTCATACTGGAAGATGTTACAACTTTTTTTGCTAACTTACCCTTACGAAACAAAAATATATTGCAGTACACTATGAATTATATTTAAATGCATTTGGAATTATATTTCAATTTATGAGAAACTTCCACGTATAATAAATAATATATAGCAGTATATGGACTAACAAGCTATTAAAATGTACTGAATCATAGATTTCAAAATACATTGCTGTGCACACAAATGATTACATAATATCTATTTTTATTAAAATAAAATATTTGTAGTAGATGAGCAAGCTCAAGATTATATTTTCATGAACAACATATGAGCGTTTATTTAATCGTTTTTGAAAAATATAGTTGTGATAAAAATAAAAGCTCCTTAACAAAATAAATGCACATAAAACTCAAAACTATGCCATAGCCTCTAAGCTTAGTGCCACTATGTGCCCACTAGTGCCCTCAAAACTTAGAGCCACTAGTTCTACTAGTGGCCGTTAAGTGCAGAGTAGTGCTACTAGTGGCATCAACATGCCCACTAGTGCTACTAGTGGCCACTATGTTCCCACTAGTGTTACTAGTGGCCTCAACATGCCCACTAGTGCTACTAGTGGCCACTATGTTCCCACTAGTGTTACTAGTGGCCTCATCATGCCCACTAGTGCTACTAGTGGCCTTTAAAGGCCCACTAGTGCTACTAGTGGCCTTTAAATGCCCACTAGTGCTACTAGTGGCCACTATGTTCCCACTAGTGCTACTAGTGGCCACTATGTTCCCACTAATGCTACTAGTAGCCTCAACATGCACACTAGTAGCACTAGTGGCCACTATGTTCCCACTAGTGCTACTACTGGCCTCATCATGCCCACTAGTGCTACTAGTGGCCTTTAAATGCCCACTAGTGCTATAAGTGGCCACTATGTTCCCACTAGTGCTACTAGTACCCTCTAAGTGCTGACTAGTGCTGCTAGTGGTCTCCAAACTCTCAAGCAAAGAAGAGCAGAAATCGAGTCGGCATGAGTTGCGTCGGATTGTGGATTAAGGAGCATCTAGTCAAGGCCCGGTGCATCGGAGGGACAATACCTACAAATGGGTGGCTGGTTGAAACCCCACATTTACTGTTGGCAGGTGAGTACAGCAAATACTTTTGAATGTTGTCATGCAATGTATCAGGAATGATAGAGTTTCGGTATTAGCAAAGTACCGCTAGCTGTTAGCTCCGGGACAGTGATGAGCTAGCTACATTTTCTAATTAAGTGGGTCTCATTGGCGGCTGTAAGATAGCCAACGGCTTTTACTTTTTCATTCGATATTAAATAACACTTTGTGCTTAAGTAACTATATAACGGCCATCTTTTGGCAATGATTCAAATTGGAAGGTTAAGCTTGCTATCCCACAGCAAGCTATTATTATTAGCTAGGTTCCTAACTGCTTTTATTCAAATTAAGCGAGAGTCACATAACTAAATTGATATTGATATTTAAAAAGTAATACATTTCAACGTGTAAGTTGGGTGTACATTTATTTAGGTGCTTTTTGATGTAGAAAACGTTCTTACAAAAAGCTTGACCTGCAATTTTTCTAAGGCTAAGGTTTGGATATTATAATTATTTACCACCTAGCAGTACACAAAATATTTTTTAGCAACGTAATATTTTATCAGTACTACTAGCTGACAGACTTAAATTGGCTAGAAAAAATTGCCTCAGAGCGCCCCAGTGAAAAAAGTTTTCCTTAGAAAATGTCCTGTTTTTTTCGCTATGTATTAATCCGTGAATAGTGACTCTTATTCGGAGGTGGATAGTTTCATTTACCTGAGTTCATTTAAAAAAACAAAACAAACAAATAAAAAACAAATGTTAAAGTATTTTTTTTATTCTTTTTTTACTATATTACTTGTGTAATATAATGAAGCATGCTAATCCCACATGAGTACAATTTCTGGATGCTTTTCACATAGCCAGTAGCTTCACAGAATTAAAAATAAATATATTTTAACCCAAAATAAACCAGACAGATTTACACTTTATTACTACCAGAAAGCTCCTGTTTCTACATATCATTTTTTATTGTAATCTGTATGATGAGCTTTTTTTTTACCATTTGAGGTCAAGTGAATACAGTAAACGTCATGAATGGTCACTGGAAGTACATTTTACCTTGTAAGATATATTAATACATTACCTACTTTATTGGTTTTATTTATTTCCTATGCTCAAAACTATTTTTATTTTTTTTATTTTTGTAATTTGTTTTGTTTTACTCTATTAAATACATGAATTTCCTAAGAATTTCATGCTTAGGTCTGTCTGATGACATTTTAAAATCAGATGTTACCGAGTACGCAAGCATCTTTTCTACCAAAACGTTTTTCACTCTTAAGTAGGATTTGATGGCTACTTTTACTCAGGTAAAGGTACTGCTACTATTACTTGAGTACAACTTTAGTGTACTCTACCCCTCTCTGTTCATATTCTCCATCCAGGTAAAGAATTATTAGCAACACTGTTTTTTTCATTGTAGATACAGAAGCATTGCCAAAATATGTTATGGCTTGGTTCAGTGAAGTTTATATAAAGCATGTACTCCATCACATTATCATGTAAACCTTATTACGTTTCTCTTGAGGAATCCAGTCCAACGTGAACACACATGATGTCGTCACACACTAGGCTGCTTCTAGGAGGCGCTGAGGGAGTGCTGCTTTTTCGACCTGAACAATAACTAATAAGTGATTTTACAGGCATATAGAGGCAACCACGGTGAAAAGGCCATGGCTCTTTGTACTGACCAGGACATTGCTGGATCATGTATGAGAAAGAATTTTTGCAGCTCTATACATTTATTTGCTGTTAAACTTCTTTATAGCCCCTTTAAGTAAGCTTATAAAAACTAAGGAAAAACACTTCAAAGTAAATTATTTTATGCAAAAAAAGCATTAACTGGACTTTGAAATTTAAGTTTTTCATAGCGTTGGTTGTTTAGACACACAAATGGGTGCTGTAAGGTGGACTAGGTGCTAGTCTAAATGCACCATTAGAATGTGGTAGTCTCCTTATATTTGGTATTTTTGTCTGTGTATTAGAAGAAATCCACAGATGTTATATAGGTTTTGGTGTAAAGATTTCGCTTTCCAAAAAATGGCCAAAGTGTATTTAGTAATTTACATATCATGCTTTTTCCATCTTGTTTGAAATCCTATTGCATTGTGCTATATTTTTCAGAAATTCCCTCACTACTGGCACCTGTGAAGACTCCTGTTTCAAATAATATCACAGAAATCTCAAGCCATGAAGGTGAATGACAATATGAGGCCAGTTTTGCACTACCATTTCCACCCGATTCTCTGACACAAACAGCAATAAATATATTTTTGTAATAAGTGACTTCAGAAAAAGAATAAAACATTATGTGATTACTTTTTTGTGTTTCCATCTTGAAATGCTAAAGGTCCACTGCCTGGGGTTGGGGGCCAACAAGGTTCATCCATTGGCAGAGAGACGTCAGCCTTTGACCCCACAAAGCTTAAATCTTTAATCGGTAAGACTACAACCTATAACCACAGTACTATTTGACAAAAGAAAGTGTATACAGGAGAATCACCAAGGCTGCACATAACTTTCCTACTGTAGAATTGTCTAGAAGCCCCTTCCTAATTTCTTCCTTGGTTCCTTGAGAAGCCACTTGTAATTTCACACTCAAAAATGTATGTGTATGGGACCGATATGGTCAAAAACTGATGTTCTTTGATACAAGGGGGAGCAAAAACCCCAGAAACCCAAGGAACAGAGCCCGACAACCCAAGCTGTAGAGCAGAACAGTTTATTTTTATAATGGTCCAGTCACCAATGACAAAGTAAAAAAAAAAAGAGCAAAACTTAAAGTCCGGGTATTGACAATAACCCATAGATGAGGAGGGATTTATGTCCGGATCCATCTACTAAGCTGGGTTGTTCTCTAAAAGCCTTATGACAAGTTCTTCTCACCAAAAAGACCCACGACACACTTCACCTCCATTCCATAGCAGCTCCATAAAGCGCTCCTCTCCTGCATCGGCTGACAGGTGATCTAACAGGTTATCTTGACGCCCTCAAGTCTTCGACATCAACATGCTACGCCCCTCTTCAGCCAAAGCCTGCTGAAAAACAAGATGCAGGCACCAATATCCGCGCACCCACAATTCATACATAGTGCAAATCTTGCGCCGGTCCTCACTTGAGTAGAGTAGTGTGGGCCATCGCTTGTGGTGTTCTGGCCAGTGGATTCTCTCCTTGGCATCCTGCCTCGCTCCTCTTATGTGCAGCCTACACCTGCCACAAATCAGGTGATTGCTGCGTTCCTTTTCCTAACTCATCTGGATAAGTTCAGTTTTGGTGTTTTTGGGGTTCAGAGGAAAAACAAATCCAAAAAACCCCCACAGCAAATCCAAAAACAAATCATGCAAAATAAATACAAAAATGTACAACTTTCCCACGGTGTAAGCTAACCCATTGAGGAACAAGTAAAGGGCATACAAGTGAAAAATTACTGGTGTAGCTAATCTTGCTTTTTTTGCAATATTTTGCGGTTAAAGTTCTGGATGTCTGTATTTTCTTTTTCAGATGCAGTTGTTGAGCAACATCCGAGGTCAAAGATTCCAGACAAATGGCTGGCCATAGACAGGACAAAAGAATATGCTAGCTAAGACATCAGGATAAGAAGTCTTCTATTGAAAATTATAAACTGACCAAATCAGACTCATCCTAGCAGGCATTTTTTCCCCCTTTTTTTTTTCACTGAGGAATCGTCCTCATTTACAACAAAATCTTTTGGGACTGAAGACTTTTTATTTGATTGAAAAAGACATTTGGCTTTTTGGGAAATCTCTATTTTTATATTGAATTTTTTTTCTTTTACAATTACTGTTTCCATCTTTTGGATCACATGACAACTAACAATGTTTCATGCAGTTTGTGGTGTCCTTTGACTGTAAGAGAATTATACTGATGTTAGGCAATAAATTGTGTGTGTATATATGTTAGTAACTTTTTACTTGTATTTACAACACATATTCCATTATAAAATTTTGTATAATTTAAGGTATATTTCTATATCTTAAGTGTGAATTTCTCTTGGAGATGAATAAAGTATCTATCTATCTATCTATCTATCTAACTCACTCACTCACTCACTCACTCACTCACTCACTCACTCACTCGTGCTGCTAGTGGGTACCGAAATCAAACAAGTTTCCAAAGGATTGTTTTAAGTCTTTAGGACAGTGAATAATTATGAAACCTAGGCGTACACTTGAACCTGAATGTCAAATTCATTGTATAATCAAAAAATAACCATTGTAGCTTATGTAAACAGGTAAGATTGCCAGTTGTAATTTCATTTTTCTCTTTCCCAAACAGCACTAGCGGATATTTGATGTAGCAACTTGAACTTCTCCATGATGAGAAAGTGATGCCTGTGACATAAACATTAACTATATTCCACTCTGAGATATATTAGATTGACTTAATTATCTTTATAATATATGTATAATAGTTATTTTTAATGATATTATAATAATTATCAATATTGTTAACAACAACAGTGAAAGTTGATCAGGCGTTATAGGCTTAAATCTTGTCTGGGTGTTGATTCTTTCTGAAGAGCCAATAGGAAAAAGCTTCAGTGCATGTTTTCAACACCCCCTCATTAGCATTTTTTCAAATTAATTACACAAGTGCTACTAGTGGACACTTTAGCCCTCACTAGTAGCACGCATAAGATCCTAAATACGCTACTAGTGTTACTAGTGGTTTCTCTTGCCCTTACAAGTAGTACCAGTGGTATCAAAAAAGTACAGTTGTAGTACTAGTGGGTTGTGTTTAAGATTACAAGTACTACTAGTAAGGCCCAAAATGTTCACTAGTACTACCTGTGTTCATTTTGGCTTTCACTAGTACTACTAGTGTGCATTCTCACTGTTACTAGTAGTACTAGTAAGGGAAACACACCCCACTAGTAGTACTAGTGGACATTTTGTATATTACAAGTAGCACTAGTGAGGTCAAAAATGCCGTACTAGTGCTACTAGTGGGCATTTTGGCATTACTAGTAGGGTCCGGGAGGCTACAAGTGCGTGGCACATGCCTACTAGTTAGGTCTAGTAGTGTCACTAGTGCTGCAGAGAAGTTTATGGTAAGGGTTTATTGCATACTAGTAGGCCAAAAGTGGCACTAGTAGTGGATAAAATGTTACAAGTAAGACACAGTCGTTATACTAGTGCACTCTAATCGTTATACTAGTGTGCAAAATTGTCTTACTAGTGAGGACAAAGTGTGTACTAGTACATGGACCTAAAGTTTGATATCAAAGATATGTAATAAATGCTCAAACAGCTTTCCATAAGTCATGGAAATTTGAGAGATTGAAAGAGCAATGCGTGTTTTAATCCAGCTGCCATCAGAACAGAAACAGGGCAGCTAAAGTATCCACAAAACAGATTAAATTTTTAAGGCGCTTTTTGCGGCAGCATTGACTTTAATAGATTTTCACTTTTAGTAATGGTATATATGCATAGAATAAATGTAGAAAAAAAAATATTTGGTACTACTTTATGAGCGGCGCAAAATAACTCAAACTTTATTAAATGAATTACTGTGAGTATTATGCTTATTGTTCAGGGGCAGAAGAGTGTAAGTCGGTTTTTACTTCCAAACCATAATGGTGTAACCCCTAGGCTTGACAGTGTTGTGGATTTATCAATAAAAATAATTAATTAATTGATAATTGTTATGATCTATCTGGTGATGCTGAGAATATTAACCAATAATTGTAAATTATTAATTTAATTCTCCCTTCAGATTATTAACAGGGCACCATCCATTTTTTAATCCCCCCCAAAATGGCAAAAACATATATTAATTAATAAGGGAATTATTAATCAATAATCTCACTTATAATGATTAATGGCTAGGGATTACACCAGAAAGATCCTATCTGAAGGAAATGAATTCTTGCAGTAATTCACACACACACTCAGAATAAAAGAAACCAGAGATTTGAATAAATTTAACCAATATTCTAAAAACAACTAAAATAAAACACTACTTATACTAAACGGTTCTGTTAAGACTACCGGTGCCTGAGCAATATGGCGACCAGCGATGACGGCCTTTAGGGCCGTCATGGGGCGCCTCCTACTGACGTCATATGCAGCCCCTCGCGTGTACGCGACGAGGCGGTGTATGACGCGAATGCGCAGCTCGTTTGATAAGGGCGGGGGGGATGTTTTATGACCCCGTTTTATGACTTATTGTTTAACTTGGAGCAAGAGGCCTGCGGTTCCTTCCTAACAAAGAAACCTTGTGGCTCTTATCAGTGGATTAGCTTCTGCTAATACAGGCTCTGGTTGGGAAATGGAAGAAAATGGGTTTCAAAATGTCCTTTGCGCGCTGCGCGTTCCTGGCAGGCACTCCGAGGATGCTGTTGCCTATGACAACAACACTTCACTGTAAACTACCGGAGAAGAACCAAAACTTCTACAGACTAACAGTTCTGCTCACTAATAAAAGAAAAAACATACAGGAAACACACAATCGAAATACAAAAACACACAAATTTACCCGTAAGCAAAACACGGCAAGAAGGAGTCTCAGAGCGCTCGAGGTAGATGCAGCTCTTCACATTAATGATTATGCATGCATATAATTATAAAGAAAAACTTCTTAATTTATCCACCCAGATTGAGAGTAAATTTAAATATTCTTACTTTAAAGAGGAAGCTTCCAGGTGTGGAAGAAAAAGTCGGGAAGCGAGATGCTTGGCTCGTCAGCCGCGCAGAGAAAAAAAACAAAAAGAGAGGAGTTCAGCGCATCAAAAAAAATATGGTAGTTTGGGGCCAGCCAAACTATTGGGAAAACTTGGTTGCAGGGAGAAAGGACAAAATCCAGAGCATGTGTTAGGTAAAGGAGGCTCTTCTTACAGTTCGGAGAACTGCCGACACCATCAGGCGAGTTTGGAAGAGGAAGAGGGGATGGTTATCCATCACTTTTATGCTGAGTGTGGGCGCATAACCTCCCTTTCCTCGTATCTGTCTCCAATCAGGCTGCCGGCAGCAGCAGCGGTTTTGAGGGATTGGCATTCTAGCCAATTACTGCAGCAGATCATCCACCGCTCAGCGGATTCAAACAGGGAAGGAGTGGATAGCTCCGCCATTCGTCAGAATTGCGCAGCCGTGGGAAGGGGCGTGTCGCCAAGTTATGGAATGCTGGGTCATGATTTCAGAGCTCCTTTTGATGTCATATTCATGGTTCAGACCCCAATAACAGGATTTTATATTTAACAGGAAGAAAAGATCTCAAAAAAATGCTTTATACCCTCCATTTCCTATTTGCCTATTTGTGGTCTACTTTGTTAAATTATGATTAAACTGAACAGAGGCTTATTAAAACCTAATAAAATAACCATTACTTCAACTAGACACATTATAGTACATATCCTCTTCCTAGGCATTAATATTCACCCTAACCCCATTGACATTTGACCATCAAGTCTGTTTTCAAGTCTAAAATTAAGCAGTTAAAAGATATTGTAATATTTTTTTTCAGAAGTCTAGGTAGACAAAAGCAGACAAAAAAGACCAACATCACTTGGTGCTAACCACTTGTCAATAGCCTTGTATTTAGCTTAACTGCAATCTCAAGGCAAGGCAATTTTATTTGCACAGCACACTTTCAACACAAGACAATTCAAGGTGCTTTACATGATTAAAATTAGAACACAGAAAAGAGAGCATAAATCACTGTGAAGATTAAAATACAAGAAAGAATTTACAATAAAACAGTATTCAAGACAATCATTTGTATGAAAATTAAAAACAAGCACATAAAAAGCAATAATAGGATCAGTTACTCATAAGCGAGTCTAAATAGGTAAGTTTTTATTTTAGACTTAAAAGAGTTCAGTTTCTCTGCAGCTTTGCATTCTCCCGGTAGTTTGTTCCAGATGTGAGGAGCATAGAAACTAAAAGCTGTTTCTCCATGTTTGGTTCTGGTTCTAGGGACGATCAATAAACTAGAGCTGGAGGACCTGAGTGATCTGAATGGTTTGTACCATGATAGCAGATCGTTAATGTACTGTGGTGCTAACCCATTCAATTAATTACAAACTGATAAAAGCACTTTGAAGTCTGTTCTCTTAGCTATAGGGAGACAGTGTAGAGACTTTAGAACTGGGGAGATGTGTTCAAACTTCTTGGTTCTAGTGAGAACACGAGCAGCAGCATTCTGGATCAGCTGCAGCTGTCTGATTGATTTTTTAGGTAGACCTGTGAAAATACTGTAACAGTAATCAATGCGGCTAAAGATAAATGCATGGATGAGTTTTTCTAGGTCTCCTTGTGTCATTAGTCTTTAATCCTAGAAATGTTCCTCAGGTGATAGAAAACTGACCTTGTTATTGTCTTTATGTGACCCTGGAGGTTCAGGTCTGAGTTCATTATTACACCTAGATTTTTGGCCTGGTTGGTAGTTTCTAGTTTGACCTGTTGAAGCTGATTACTGATATGTAGTCCATCTTTTTGGGGTCCAAAGGTAAGTACTTCGGTTTTGGTTTTGTTCAGTTGGAGGGACATCCAGTTGTTAATTTCAGCATGATCTTGTGTGCTAAGTACTGTATGCACCTAAATGGCCTGCTAAGAAATGTAGAGTAAAGTTCCCGAGCTACAAATTAGACACTAGGTGGTCATCAAGGATGTAAACAAAGTCATGTCAGAAATATGAAAAGATACAGCTATTGTACAATGGGAGAAAATATCTATTTTACTTCTTTTAAATGTTTAAAACATGAAAACAGGCCAAACAGAATGATCTAGATGGCTTACATATAGGACCTCCGGAAATCAAGAGGGCAGACCTTTCTGGCAAGCTACTCAATAATGCAAACATAAAGGATAAAGCAGAAAATAGCAAGGAACCAACTAAGTATCCAGAGTGACAAACTAAACATTAAGTGGTATTGGAACAAGAATAGCAAGCAAATAAGACTTTAAAAAAATTGAATTTATTTTACCAAAACCCATACAACACAACTAAGACAAAGTGTATACATCCTTAATAACTTCCAGCAAAAGAAAAACAAACCAAAAAATTGTTTTGTGGTTAGACACTGCCAGTTGCAGGATAAGTTCAAAGCAAATCAAGCACACCACCATGCTTACAACTGCTATCTTGCTTGAACATTTTCACAGCAGTAATCTATGACGATTGATTCATGAAATGTTCAGTGTCTGTGAAGTGTCTTTTTTTTATGAACTAATGACTTTGCACAATAGGCTCACAATTGGTCAACACCACACACTGTAATCGAGAGATAATGCAGAGAATTGTAATTTTTATCTGCAAGTGGAGTGAGGGGTTAATTATCATTCTTGTTAACTATTTGAGCATGGATTTTAACTAGTTTGAGGACTTTCTTTTTTAAAGAAACAAGCTAACGAACTCTGGGAGAGTACAGTAATATTTTACTGTGATTACTTCTCTGAGCATGGGATAGGGGCCTAAACTTTTTTTATTGTTTGTTTTCTTGTGGCCATTATCACTGCAGAGCTTTTGAATGCAAGGAGCACTGAATGGACTATACACCTTGATGACACTCCAGCCTGTGCCATGAACAAGGGCACTGCACACTCGCTATTAAAAGCGTTGCTTCTGATATTTTCCAGTTCATGCTTTTGCACAAGTCTGACATGATGTATTAAAAACATGAGTGTAAACATATCATTCTTTTCTAAAGGATTGGTGAGAACATTATATAGACACATAGATGTTTTCAATTCAATCCAGTATATTTATATAGCACCAATTCTCAACCTGTCATCTCAAGGCACTTTACTAAGAAAAACAACAAGAAAAAAAAACTAAAAAATCCCACATAATTCAGTCCAATGATACATGAATTATAATTGTTAGAATGTCACAATTAAGATTACATGTGTTTGCAGGATATAGACATTTTGGTGAAAGACTAAAGAAAATACATCCTAAATCACATATTTCAAGGCTTGAATGACAATAGGCATAATTCATATTACTCACATTACTAAATGTTTACATCAAATGTCAAAGGCTTGGATTTGTAGTCTGAATGATGTGAATTCCATATCAATAGAAATATTACAAACAGATCTACATTTGTGTTGCACCAATTTATCACCAATGATGAGGTCCAAAACATTTAAGTTGGAAAGCCTCTTCACAATCACATGCATCTTGCTCTCTCCAGACATTCTCTATCAGATTAAAGATACTACTGTAATTGGGCCAATCCAAAATGTTCCATATTATTCAATACAGCTATTTGTTTGATTTTCAGTTGCATAATATAATTTATGTATAAGCAACTTTAAAAACATAAAAAGTTATAAAATTAATGTTGATTAAATATTTTCTTTCATATCACAAAAACCTGGCATTTAACAGTGTTGTGTAGATATATTACATTCACTCTATGTACAATTTACAATGTTTAATTATAACAAATTCAACATGCCAGGCTTTTTAGCAACAACAACAACAAACAAAAAAATCAGGTTTCAATACTCAGTAGCATCAACTTGTTATTGCTGATCCGAGAGTTTAAGATTAATCTAGTGAAATGATCAAAGGAAGAGCACATACGACCTCAGGTTGTAGGTTTGCAGGTCTTGTATGTCAGGTAATGTCAGATCCTGACCAAGTTGTCTTCATCAAACCAAATCACGTTAATCATTTAATCAACTAATTGTCTTTGTCATAAACACAAAAATTGTGTTTGAAGCTGAAAGAGACTAGGATTTTCTTGTTGAAATTTACTGGCCGGCTCTTGAAAAAAACTTTGATTTAAGATGGCATGCTTACTGTTGGTTTTAGCCCAGGGTTAAATGTGACTTTATTGTAGGTATTAGATAGTTTCATATTCTTAGAAAGAATTTGACATCTTGCCTATATATGAATGTAGTTAATTAAATATAATAATCAATAATTTCCACCAGTTTCAGAGGCTGTAATTTAGGAACTGATCCAATTTAAACTTAGACTAGATATCACCCCAGTCACCCTGCAGAGAAAACTAATTTTAGCAGAGTTCATTAATAAAAAGTAATCAAAGTTCTTCTTTCTTGTCACTACAGAGATAGAATAAAGTAACATATCAGTCTAGGATCCCATATGATCATTCTCAGTAGTAGACTCCTCTAGTAATATATTTGTTCCTAACTGTCGTCACACTGAATCTTCCAGCTTTTAGAATAACTTTCTGACTTTTTTGCCCAAATAATAGTTATAGAACTTGGTTTATAAAGTGCAATAATTAGCTGAAGTTAATAAGTTAGTTTGCAGCTCCTTAATTTTATGAACGTTGGGCCTTCCACTTATCTTAACGTCTGTAGATCTCTGACAATAAACTGCAATATCAGGTTGTCCAGCTGCAGCTGGGAAATGAGGACAACAGAGTTGCTGCTGTTACTTGAGAAACTGTTAAATAAAAGGATGAGAGAAGATTCTCTTAAAGTTGGGAGGATTTAATGAGATTCAGGTTGATCAAGCCAAAGAGGACAGACATTTACATTGGAACATGTGAAATACTGATGTGTCTCTGTCTAACTAACACAGCCTTTTATTAATTTAGTTAACCTTACAATTATCTGCTTCATATGGATAGACACTTCTTCAGGGTAACTCTTGGAGACTCTGAGGCGCCTGCTGCTTGTCTGGGTTCAGTGAGCACCTGATCACTAGCAACAAGAAAATGGTAAAAGTGGTATTGCAGACCATGACCACATATGTGTAGGGTTAAAAAAGAAATCAGAAAGAGAACATCTGTTTTTTTACAAAATTATTTAAAAAAGGCTGAATAAACACCTTTTTGTAGCATCAACTTTACCTTTGAAGTTTTCTTTAAATATTAAAAACTTGTACTGTAACTGTCTTGTGTGATTTTTATGTATCATTACACCCATAATCATCAGCCACCTGTGATACACAAAAATGTTTTACATTGTATACAACATACAGTGGACACAATCTTTAAACAGTAAACAACCTAATAAAACAATATTCAAAAATGCTTTTATGCTACTTACAGACAATTCACTTTTCTTATTTATCTCATTCCAACCCATAGGTCATGATACCTTGGGCAGAAAATTATTTCACCTATATCAAATTCAACGGGCTAAAGTTTACAGTTCAGACAGTAGGATCCTAGTTAGGAGTCTGTGTAATTTAAGATTATTTTTAATGATCCATTAGAAAAAAAACTTACAAAAAGCATCAGTGTAATACCGAAATAAATCATAATTAAAAGGTTAGTTTAAGAAAGTTGTCTTTGACTATTTAAAGGGAATGGTTTTTTTTTCTTTGGGTTTTTTTAGCTTAGACCTTATTTTTAGCATTATGCACATTATGTTAATTTACTCACCCAGACAAGTTATGAGCTACTTGCAGCAGTTCATGAGGAATTTATATATCCATCAGGGTATAACCATATGGGAGTCAATCAGGGCAGTAGTTCGCCGCCTGTAATAAGGCGTTATCTGCCCCCAAACAACTTCATTTACCATGTTTTGTTATGAATAGTTAGGGATATTCCACTGTAGGTCTCGGAGATGCTAAGCTATTAACATCTTGGGTTTTTACAGACTTAATGTAACTGATTCCAACTCACACTAATGCGGGATTTCAATGTAGTCGCACCCGCCGCCATTACAGCTGTAGTCTGCGTAGGTTGAACAAAGGATGCCTGTGGAAGCTGAACTTAGTGCAGTTGGTCATTCAGTAGAGTGCAATTTGGAAACACGTAAATCCAAACCATGATGATGTCTGCAGTAGCAAGTTCTGTCAGACTCAAAAAACATCAATATCCACATAAAAAAAAATAATTTTCCATACAAATTAATGGTGTTTGTGTAAGACTTCTGGCCTCTGATGTGACCAAATTCTGGCCACATTCCACCAATGTGATAATCTTTTAAATAAGCCTGAAAATGTGTCAACTGATAGAAGTAAATTGAGAACAATATCTGTCTGTGTGAGGTTAATGGACAACGGCTATAGGCCTTCTGACCAGATGTCTGAAAGAAAACAACTGGATTATTTTGATCCAGAAGACAATTAACCTTATTGTTACTTCACTCTAGCTGACCTGATTGCAGTAAGGGTTAAGCCCTGTCTATAAGGTGTACCTTTCTATGAAAAGCTGTTTGAGCATTTATTACATATCTTTGATATCAAACTTTAGGTCCATGTACTAGTACACCATTTGTCCTCACTAGTAAGACAATTTGGCACACTAGTATAACGACTAGGGTGCACTAGTATAACGACTGTGTCTTACTTGTAACATTTATTCCACTACTAGTGCCACTTTTGGCCTACTAGTATGCAATCAACCCTTACTAGTAAACTGCTGTGCCTCAATAGTGACACTACTAGACCTAACTAGTAGGCATGTGTCACGCACTAGTAGCCTCTCAGACCCTACTAGTATCGTTAAAATGCCCACTAGTAGCAATGGTAAGGCATTTCTGACCTCACTAGTGCTACTTGTAAGATACAAAATGTCCACTAGTACTACTGGTGGGGTGTGTTTCCCTTACTAGTACTACTAGTAGCAGTGAGAATGCACACTAGTAGTACTAGTGAACACAAGTAGTACTAGTGAGAATGTGTTTTACTTTACTAGTACAACTTGTAACAGCCAAACACTCTACTAGTAGCACTAGTGAGACTTTTATCATATTAAAAGTATTACAAGAAAAGGCAAACATGTCAACTAGTGGGACATGTTTTACTTTTCTAGTGCAACTAGTCAGGGCCAAATGTGAACTAGTAGCACTAGTATGTTGCAAAATATCCACTCGTAGTACAAGTAGGGGAGTTTTACAGTGATGTCAACAATGCTCACTAGTGTTACTAGTGGTATGGTTTTGTTTTTTACTAGTGTAACTAGTTAAAGAAAGTTTGCCTCAATAGTGAGCATCTAATCGTCACATGTAAAGGCTTTGGCTGTTCTAGTGCACAAATGCACAGCTCTAGTTTGCAAATAGCATGCCACTAGTATGCAATTGCACTCTACCAGTGTGTGAATGCAAAAAACTAGTAGGACATTTGTGTAACATGTAAGGCATTTCTGCACACTAGTAGGAAAATTTAGTATACTAGTAAGACAGTTACATCTTACAAGTGAGGCAGAAGTGTGCACAAGTAACACTAGTGAGCATTATTGATGTAAAAGTACTCCACTAGTGCTACTAGTGGACATCTTGCCACCTTCTAGTTCTAATAGTGCACATTTCTGCCCTTACTAGTGCTACTAGTAGACCTGTTTGTTTTCACTATTGGTACTAGTAAAACCATAATAGTCTCACTTGTGCTACTAGTGGACAGTGTAGCCTTTACTAGTTAACAAGTCAGTTGCAACATGCCGCCACTAGTGTCACTAGTATGACTAGTGAGCCTTAAAGGGGCCACTCTGCATACTAAAGTGTTAGCAGCAGTCATACGGGAAGATGTTTCAACTTTTTTTGCTAACTTACCCTTACGAAACAAAAATATATTGCAGTACACTATGATTTATAATTAAATGCATTTGGAATTATATTTCAATTTATGAGAAACTTCCATGTATAATAAATAATATATAGCAGTATATGGACTAACAAGCTATTAAAATGTACTGAATCATAGATTTCAAAATACATTGCTGTGAACAATCACAAATGATTACATAATATCTATTTTTATTAAGAGAAAATATTTGTAGTAGATGAGCAAGCTCAAGATTATATTTTCATGAACAACATATGAGCGTTTATGTAATCGTTTTTGAAAAATATAGTTGTGATAAAAATAAAAGCTCCTTAACAAAATAAATGCACTTAAAACTCAAAAATATGACATAGCCTCTAAGCTCAGTGCCACTACTGCACTATGTGCCCACTAGTGCTACTAGTGCCCTCAAAACTTAGAGCCACTAGTTCTACTTGTGGTCATTAAGTGCGGACTAGTGCTACTAGTGGCGTCAACATGCCCACTAGTGCTACTAGTGGCCACTATGTTCCCACTAGTGCTACTAGTGGCCTCATCATGCCCACTACGGCTACTAGTGGCCTTTAAATGACCACTAGTGCTGCTAGTGGGTACCAACATCAAACAAGTTTCCAAAGGATTGTTTTAAGTCTTTAGGACAGTGAATAATTATGAAACATAGGCGTACACTTGAACCTGAATGTCAAATTAATTGTATAATCAACAAATAACCATTGTAGGTTATTTAAAAAGGTAAGACTGCCAGTTGTAATTTCAATTTTCTCTTTCCCAAACAGCACTAGTGGATATTTTATATAGCAACTTGAACTTCCCCATGATGAGAAAGTGATGCCTGTGACATAAACAATAATTATATTCCACTCTGAGATATATTAGATTGAGTTAATTATCTTTATAATATATGTATAATAGTTATTTTTAATGATATTATTAATGATCAATATTGTTATTGTTAACAACAACAACTGGGGCGACTGTGGCTCAGTGGTAGAGTAGTTGGCTTGCAATCGGAGGGTCGTAGGTTCGATTCAAGCTTCCTCCAGTCACATGTCGATGTGCCCCTGGGCAAGGCACTTAACCCCCAAAATCTACATTGTCCTACCGAGCCATGTTGGGTGTCGCTGTATGAATGCGAGTGTGATTGGGTGAATGAGGCTTCAATGTAAAGCGCTTTGAGTGGTCAGTAATGGACAATTTAGCCCTAACTAGTAGCACTCGTAAGATCCTAAATACGCTACTAGTGCTACTGGTGGTTTCTCTTGCCCTTATAAGTAGTACCAGTGGTATCAAAAAAGTACACTTGTAGTACCCAAAATGTTCACTAGTACTACTTTTGTTCATTTTGGCTTTCACTAGTACTACTATTGTGCATTATCACGGTTACTAGTAGTACTGGTAAGGGAAACACACCCCACTAAGTGTACTAGTGGAAATTTTGTATCTTACAAGTAGCACTAGTGAGGTCAAAAAAGCCTTACTAGTGCTACTAGTGGGCACCCTAGTCGTTATACTAGTGTGCCAAATTGTCTTACTAGTGAGGACAAACTGTGTACTAGTACATGGACCTAAAGTTTGATGTCAAAGATATGTAATAAATGCTCAAACTGCTTTCCATACATGCCCAAACTATGGAGGAAGATCATATCCACTGCTTGTATATGAGATCTCGTTCTCTCGGTCATGATAGATATCTCTTGACGAGATGTGAGTCATATCATGGGTAAACCAGTACAGAGAGGTTCCCATTTTTGGGACACAATTAATACCAGAACTGGACCTACTGTACTAAAATCAAGGCTCAAATCTGTATATGCAGTCAACACGACCCTACCATTCAATTCAATTCTACCTTGAACAAAACACTGGGAGTAATCTACTAACGTTTGGCTAAGAATCATGGCCTTTATAGTATGCTGAAGGTAGATGAAACTACATCATCGTTATAAAGCAAGATGTATATCCTGAGGTTCCCAAACCAGACATATTTCTCTCCTACCCATGAAAACAGCAAGATTAATTGGTGACAAGTGACAGCCATGGTGGAGTAATACACTGGGAACAAGCTTAACATTGTGTTAATACAGATCTCTAGCCATGATTTTATAATGACCAGCAAGCGCTGGAAAGAAACTTCAATCCTCAATGCTTTCATACCACTCCCTGTAAACTAAAGCACGGGACACTATTCTAACTACTAAATTTACCCAAAACCATCACTAACAGGAGCAAAATAAGTTGTTCCACTGCCCAATTTAACTCCCCAAATAAGCACCCTGTGGCGATCCTGTGTCTGAGTGGTGGAGGTTTGTTTGTGTGTGTGTGTTGTCCTCCTACCTTCTCTGCAGGGGCATGGCAGCCTGCTGACAGCAAGTGCAGTTGGAGCCGATCTTCCCCCAGGTTCAAAAGAGGAGCGGATCCTGCAAACTGGCACCAGATGATTCTTGCTACATGCTAGTGATGGTGAGATGAAGCCCCATGAGGCATTGAACCACTTGAGCCATTGGTTCAAGAAAGGGTTCTGCTCATGGGGGCTTAATGTGAACACCCCCCCCCCCCCTTCCACACACACACACACACACACACTGCCCAGATACATAATGACAGGCAGGTGTTGGTTTTAGTCACTTAATGTGTGGTGCATTAACGTTTTAAGTTTGCTGTGGTACTTGGGAATGACTGATTCCCAAAAAATATGAATAATAATATTTTTTTAATGTAATCTGTCTGTAAATTATCCCAAGATGGTAATATAAAATGTTATGGCAGGTTGTGTAATAATAATGTTTTTCTGTCACTTGAGACAAAAGGCATGGACTTAAGCAGGTGGAGGAAAGTAAGAATGCTTGTGAAACTAGGAAGAGTGGACTGAAAATGATTGTGTAACTTGGACAATGAGATATAGAACAGGGGAGACTTTATTCAATTTTATTCAAAACATCAGTTTCTGAACAGTTTTTGGTTTTAAGGGATTCCTTTTTTTCGACACCACCTCACCAGCCTTCGAAAACACTCTTTCACAGGGCACATAATTTGCTGGCGTACACAAAAACAAAAGAGCTAGACTATTTAAATTGGGGTACAGTAAATGTTGCTTTTCCCAATATTCCAGGGGGCTTCCCAGCCTGCTAATATTTGGTTTCTTATTCTCATGCAAATTATGGTAATGCATTAGCATAGATTAGGTGTTGTTATTGTACCCCATCTCCTTGGAATACAATAAACACTTCACCTTTGAATAAAATAAAAAACGGTTACAAATATATACAGCTCTTAATAAGCAAATCTAACTTATCTGACATAATGTTAGATTGAGGTTACCTTATTAGGAGTTATCAGGTTAAAATGTTCACACACAGGGAAAATCCTCCTTTTCCTAGCTTGCTCCATTATCTCTGTCTCCTAGGACACCCATCCCGCGTATGTGTAAACGTTTTGACCGTGTAACACATTTTTCTCTCTCTGTTTTCACTTTTTTTTCATTGCGGTGAACTGACAGTGGCCACAGATCCAGCTCGAGGGAGTTACTTGCGCAACCTTATATACAACCAATCTTATATTTTGACGTGCACGCCGAGTGTAGGTCTTGTCTCCCAGAGGAAATACATTTAACTTCTCCCCTTTGCAGTGCTCAAAAACGCAGCATGCATGGCAGCCTGCCACTCGTAGGCCTTGCGTTGCGCAGCACTGTGGTTATGCAGGGGCTCGCGCGTGTCCACGCATATCCAAGATGTCTCTCAATCCTTAACCTTCAAACTATCTTTTTCTATACTCACAAAAATATCTCCAAACTATATAAACACTAACTCTTCTATGCAAACTATCAAAACTCTGCCCAAACACCAAACTGACTGCAACTCTCGAACACAAACCCACATTTTGAATGGAGCCTGAGGGTTTTTTATAGCTGTCAAACCACTCAGCAAACGCCGAACTGCTTCCTGCAGCGGTCACGTGGTACAGGTCCAGCGGGGCTTCAGACATCATTGTTTTCGTCTCCTCCCCTACATGAAGCAGGCCGCGATATATGCCCTGTGGAAACGCCCCCTCCACTTCTCTACACACGCTTCGCAGCCTCAGCACACATCATAACATCACTACTACATGTTTGGTAACCAGGCCAGAGTTTATAGTTAGACTGTCCTCTGACTCACCTGCTCTTCCCTAGATATCGAGTCCATTCCTTCCTCGACCTCCTGGATTTCCTCGTTAGGCTTCTTCCACAAAGCCCTCCTTGTAGAATGGTTCTCACTTGTCTCTCCTGGAAAAGTTCTCTCGGTCAGCCTCTGCACCGCTTCTTCCGTTGGTCCACCTGCTCAATGGTCACCTGTCCGTCAGCCCGCCCCTCCTGCAAAAACATCAAAACTCCACATTGTCTCCAGCCAGCCTCTGTTCACTGGATCCCACTTACCTCTCCTGACATCATCTCTCAGCTTCCTCCGTAAGTCCATCCACAGCCTTACAATCTCCACTCCTGATTGAAGTCCTGCTTTAACCTCTCTTATCTTAACCACAGTTCCACCTGCTCCTGCGATTCCCTTTGCGATTCCCCTGAGACCACACAGATCCACAGTTTTCAATAAATCATTGTTATTTTTATTACAACAACATTTGTGTCCGTCTGAATTCTGTGCTACCTTTCTGAGTCAATTAGCCAGTGAACATGACACACCCTGTAATTGAATAAACCATGATATTTGTTACTTTTAAACATATGGAATGTAAGGGAAGCCCCTGTTCACCAATATGATAAACACAATCCAATATACCCAACAACACATTGATCTAAAAGACAAGGGCAATGACAAGACTATTTCTGCTGCTTTAAAAAACGTCCTATGTGAATATCTGCAACAAAATCATATTATTGACTTTTCACACAACACTGCAAAAACAATTAGAAGCAACCATACACATGCATTCAAGGCAGACACAAATTTACACACCTGACATGTTATAAATACCAAACAGGGTTCCCAAGGCACTAAAAGTCGGAACTTTAGGGCCTTAATAAGCAATGGAGCACAACTAACGGGAAAGAAAAGGAGAGAGAAGGAAATACATGGAAGGAGGGGCAGCGCTCTGAGCCACTGTGCAGTTACAAGCATAAAGGGATGAGGGAGGACAAGGTCACAGATCATAGACAAGGAAAACATGGGCAGCCATGTATGGCAACATACCCCCTCATCCCAACCCCTCTTGCAATTCATAAAAGTTCATGCAACTTGAACTATATGCCACACACCTGTGCACATGATTACAGCCCTGCATGCATGGAAGGTTTACAAATATACCCAGAAGACACAATCAACCCATATGAAATGATTTATTTTGATTTAATTATCAATTCCTGCTGTAGGCATGTATACCTCTGTTAATATACATTCTAATTTATGCAAATATGCTTTCTGGTTATGCTCTGCCTTTTGTACCCTTATTTACTTATTTTCTATATATTTTTGAACAACAGAGTTTATGTTGGATCTGCTTTCCTTAACCTCACTAGTGCCCTGAAAGTCAAGAGCAATGCATAAGACCTGACCAGAGTACAGCGCCCGTAGGCAGTTTGCTAAGCTTGCTCCCTGGTGAGTATGTTGTAGACGGGTGCTGCCCACAGTTGAAGTCTATTAGTTCAAGTTTATTTACAGCCAAATGCCCAGAGACCTGCCTTTGTAATGTTGTTTGGAGGGGAAATAAGATCTGAAATTGAATGAAAAGCATCACACTGCATGCATAATTCATGGATATCATTATCAAGCACACACAAACACACAGATGAGTGAACGCATACAAAGCGCAGGGCAAACATGTACTTACAAATACAAACAGTCAAATAAACGTACATGTACAGACCATTATACGTACCTATTATAAGCCCTTTTTGGTCATTTATCCTGGTGGTGAACTCAGGCCAATTTTTCCAGTAAGGATCCTTTTTTGGCATAATAACACAAAAACAACAACATCGCAGCCAGAGTCAGCGGCGGTGGTGGCCAGACAAGAAAGGAAGAGGAATAAAAGTGGATATTTAGAAAATCAAGGCTAGGATAAGAGGAGCCAACTCTTTCCCTCTCTTTTTGCTTTTCCCCAGAGAAGACCATATGCATTTATATGGTTGATCTTTACAACTTTGAAAATGAATTGTGTGTAGGCTGTGTGCATGTACAGTATGTACAAAGGAAAGAGGGGAAATGAGTTTCTGTGGTAATGAGAAGGGCAAGATGAAGGAGGAAAATTAGAGTGTGTGAAACATGTAGGGAGAGTACTGACGGAAAAAATAAAGGGAGCAAAAGGTGAATTAGTTTACTTTCTCTCAATATTTCTGGCTTTGGCCTTCTCATCTTTCTCTCTCGGGCCCTTTTGACCTTAAACTCTTTGATGTACTTCTACCAACCAAAGTAAGTCAAAAAGTCTTTCCATGCTCTCTCTCTCTCTCTCTCTCTCTCTCTCTCTCTCTCTCTCTCTCTCTCTCTCTCTCGCTCTCTCTCTCTCTCTCTCTCGCTCTCTCTCTCACACACACACACCCAAAGAAAAGAGACACAGAAGTTTCAGAACAAATCTTCTTTAACATACCCATATGCCTGCACAAATTCAGTACACACATGCCACACACAATATCGGCTTACCATTAAAAGTGCTTACTGAAGCAGTGCACTGCTGGTGAGAAGATTCGTCAGAATTCTAAAGTGAATAGATAGAGATTTTGGTCTCATTCAGCAGACAAATGAAGCATGAGCAGTCTGAAGGACCCACACCTACACTTAAACACAGTTAAACACACTTTCATTCCCATGCTGAGGGGAGAGAGACACACATGGACAGATGTATGCCCAGGTACATACTCAGTGCACTTTGACAACTTGCAATGAAATGAAGCTGCAGAGAACCTCTTAATGGATATAAGGCAGCTGCCTGGGTTAGTCAAAACAAGAGGAGAGGAAATGCAAGAGCCTACGCATGACATGAACTAGTTTCTACATTCACATGTTCCAGCTGCAAACACTGTCCTTGCACACCTTGAAGGTAACACAAGGTTGTTGGGTCTTTGTACCTTTACACACAATCATTCACTGATTGATTGCAAGTCTACTTCAAAAACACTCAGAGCTGGTAAAATAGCAGTGGAGAAAGTGAGAGCAGCATGAAAAAAAAAAAAAAACCTCCAAAAAGGAGGACATATTAAAAAGAGATAAGAGATGAAAGTGAATAGAGACAGCTCACTAATGCTTTTCTATATCCCACTTGAGATGTGTGTATGCATGTACACACATAATGTGTACAGTAGAAAGCTCTCTGAAAGATAAATAGTATTGTTTGAGACGTGCTCTTTTTATGGCATGCTCTGTATTCACATACTTCTTG
Organism: Apricaphanius iberus; assembly: GCA_028564705.1. Classification (NCBI taxonomy): domain Eukaryota; kingdom Metazoa; phylum Chordata; class Actinopteri; order Cyprinodontiformes; family Aphaniidae; genus Apricaphanius; species Apricaphanius iberus. Next base: position 429,546 of record JAPXFQ010001676.1, on the reverse strand, counting down.
CACTTCCCGAAACCCACAGCTCGTTCTGCCTAATTGAAGACTGCACACTGAGATGCTGTGTTTTGTGTCGTATCAAAGGTAAACACAGAGTTGGAAAAAAAACTTGAATTTTCAGATCTATTCAGTATATATATATCATTTCTATGATTTAATCAGTGTGAGATAAACTCTGCAAGTACTCTTTAAATTTGTAGTGAAAAAAATGAGGCCATTGACTGAATCTGATTAGGTTGACTGATTGTAAATTCCGGTGGCGCAGTGCTTATCCCGGCCCAGGGTCTTTCTGCATGGAGTTTGCATGTTCTGGCCATGCATGCGGGTTCCCTTCAGGTACTCTGGCTTCCTGCACTGTCCAGGGTGTATACTGCTTCTCACCTGTTGATAGCTGGAGATAGGCACCAGCCGCCCCAAGGTATCACAATGAGGGCCAGGGCCCTCATAATATACCTTGCCACATTTGGTGTTACTAGCAGGATCCATGTGATACTGGTAATACATCTATGGAATTGAAATTGGTAGCATGAGGATGGGCTTGTGATAAGAGGGGGAGATATGTGAAAGTGTGGAAGTCCTGTCACTATGGCTCCGATTGATGATGTACCCTGGCTGCTTGGCCACAGGGATATCCCTTTGACTGAATGGTTAGCATGCATGACTCTCACGAGGGAGTCGTGGGATCAAATCCTACCTGGGTGCCTGCTGTGCGCCTTGCCACACTCATATTAATCCACTCTACAATAATTTTAAATAACCAGAAGTACACTTAAAAGCCATTTGCTTAAAATGTATTTAGCAAGAAATAAACCTGAAATGAAATTAATTTGTTTTGATGGTGTCTGCATAGTGACACAATTGCTGAATCAGTATCTCAGCTACCATTATTTGTGAGTAAAAACCCTCACAGGCTTAGTGTAGCCTTCAAAAGCAATCTGTAGACCTCCAACAAAAGGTATCTCATCCTTCCTTTCTTATGCATTCTGTGTGTGACTGAAGTTGCAGGTAAAAGCTCAATCAGCTGAGTGAGAGAGGGAGGCAGAGACGGCAAATCCCCATCGGCGCCAGCAAACCTTTATCCTTTACGCTTCATCCTCAAATGCTGCCTTTGTCAAAGTTCAGACACATGGCAGGGACTCTTTCGTTCTGATTTAGCCCTTCTCCATACTAACCCAATGGCTACATCCTCCTTTCTCCCTTTATTTCTTCTATCTGACCATTTCCTTTTTATTTCAACTTACCTGGTAGACTATTTTTTTCGCGATTTAGTCATTTAGCTTTTATCTGTTCAAAGAATTGTTCATTCATCCAGGTACATATTTTTCCTAATACTTTGTTTAGTGTTATGAAAGGTTTGGAGCCTAGGGCCCCTCTCAATGTGTGAGAGACTCTTGCAGCAAACAGTGCAGGCTATTTTTTTTCATTTAAGAGCCAATAGAATCACATCAGAGAAAAGTATTTCAAACATACCTTGAGCCTTAAATTCAATTTGAAATAACTTCATAAGGTGTAAAATATTTTGATCTGATACCTTTAAATACTGTTTTGTTTCTTATTACTTTTTTTTTTAAGAAAACCTATGATTTTCATTGTTTTGTTTTCATAAACAGGCTTGATGGATCTTACTGTAACTCTGTTTTAAAGTGTAACATGACAAAGTAACTGTATCCCAAACATGTAACTTTCTATTTACCTAAAAGTTACCACTCTGGGAGAAAACTTATCCATATAGTGATGGTGATAGCATACCACTGGGTGAAGAGTTGTCATATTTTCTCAAGATTATTAATATAATCCCAAATCCTTTAGAATATCTCTTAACACATACGCTAAATATGATGAGTCTTTGCAAACATAACTGTTGGATATTTGTGAACATTTAATTGCAGCTCCCATTAGATTTACTGTAGCTATGTAGTCTCACATAACAAACCAAAGAAAAAACATCATGAGAGAGCCTCAGTCCTATATTTCTGCTCCAAAAAATTACACAAGAGTTTAAATTGCACTTTTAAACACTAAGCTCCATCTAGCTTCTGACCTAATATCTTGACTTGTGCAGTAATAGGTTTTTTTGGCTATGACTATGAATAAGTCGGTTCATCATCCTTGAATCCAGGAAGTAATAATATTAGCCATATAGTTCAGTCTGAGTTATTGTTGATGAGCCTGCTAAGGTATTAAAATAATAAAACATGAAGTAGTAAGTTCAGTAATGACGATTTCCAAAGAGCAAGTTACTATACATGTACGAGGAATAACAATCACAACGACTTTCCAAATCATAAGACTCTATTAACAAAAATATTTTAATAAATTTAGCCTTCCAGTCAAGATACTTTAATCAATAAACTCACTAAGCTAGCAATATACAACTACTCTAAATTAAAGAAAAATGAACCATAAAATAAGCAAAAGTAAAACTGTAAAAATTTACCAATTTGCAAAGAATTATAAACAGTAAGAAGTAAACTGAAGATGATGCCACAGTCCAGAAGAGGTGGGAACAAGTCATTAAGTACGTTACATGTAGCAAGAAATAGCCAAATTATTACCTTAGTCTGACTGAAATCAGACTTTCGAATAGCATGTTTACACCTTAGTTCGGCTTAAATTGAAGCAAACTGAGTTTCAGAAGCTTGACTAAGCTACCCAGATAATGGCGGCGTTTCCCAAATGAGTCGAGAAGCTCTTAGCGCTATGATCTTCTTTGGAGCACTCTTAAGAATGCTGTGAAAGAAGAACGCGTTTCCCAGAGTCGCTCTTAGCTTAAGAAGATCTTTCCCTAAGAAGGAAATGTAAGATCGATCTGACCCACTCTTAACAGCCTTCTTAGCGATCAAATGCTCAGTCATCATAGCCTGCTACCAGGGGCGTCTAGATTTCTAGGCTACAGTGATCAAGCAGCGTCAGGGAAATTCATATCCTCCACTTTTTGAAATAATATAACAATGTTTAATGGTGAAATGCACTCATAGCTGTGGAGCACTGGCGCAAGAAACATAGGCTAATAGTAGAGAAGTAAAACATATATATTATTAAAGTACACGTTTAAGTTTTCCACACATCTGCATATGACTTTACACATAAAAAACATCAACCACCATGTGGCATTTCACAGATTTAAAGAAACAGATGTAATTGAACTCAGCTGAAACTAATCCAGAGAGGCTTCACCTGCTACTCTATATAAAGGCGTTGCCAAAGTCCGCGTGTGTGAGAAACCATGGCTGCAATATAGAACATTCTCACTGCTGATCAACAGCGTTGCCAAGCGCGGAGCCAGACGGTTTATATCAATGTTATGTGCATCAACACACTCGACGTACTGTCAGACCGGGCTGTCCAGGAAAAGTACCGGCTGCCCCGTGCGACGATCCGATGGCTGATCACTCTGGTGTCTCCACATATCCAGAGAGCAACCCGCTGCAACTTTGCCCTCAGCCCGGCATGTGGCAGTTGTGACACCAATACTCCTGCACCATGCCTGTACCCACATCAAGATGCCCACCACACGGGACGAGGTCCGCCAGATCCATCAGGGGTTACACGCAGTGGCTGGTATCACCCGGGTGATCGGTATGTGGATGGCACCCTTATCAGCATCCCGGGCTGGATCAGCAGGAAGCATTATGTGGCCATCAACACCCAGGTTGTCATGGACCACAACGGTCCATGACACCCAGGTTGTCATGGACCACAACATCATAGACATCATCGCCAGGTGGCCAGGGGGCACACATGACAACCTCATGTGGGCCAACTCCACTGTGGGGCAGAAGGCTGGTAGAGGAGAGTTTGATCAGAGTTTCCTCCTTGGGGATGGTGGCTACCTACTCCGGAGTTACCTCATAACGCTGATGACCCATCCAGCAACACCTTAGGAGGAGAGGTTTAATGAGGCCCACACACACACCAGGCCGATGGTTGAGCGGGTGTTTGGCAGGTGGAAGTCCCACTACAGGTGCATTTGTTGTTCGTCGGGGGGGCTGCGCTTGTCACCACGCAAGTGTCGCCACGTGATTTTTGTCACCGCTGTGCTGCACAACATCGCAGTGCGCCTTGGCGAAGATGAGCTGCCTCCTGTGGATGAGGAAGAGGACCATTCAGAGGACGAAGCCCAGAATCCCGCCCCCCAGGGTGTGCAAGCAGTGCTCCATCAGGCCGGACCCCACACCAGACAGGAAGTCGTCAACCTCTTCTGAGGTCCAACAACCCCAGCCTCTACCCCTTCACCATCAGTTACCAAGCACTGATCAGCAAAACAATAAACCCACAACCACCACACCACCCATATCAACTGTCAGGCCTGAAGGCTGAAATTATTAAACCGAACCAGTTCAGGATGTATATATATATATATATATATATATATATATATTCAACAAAAATATAAACGCAACATCTTTGTTTCTTGCTCCATTTTCCATGAGGTGGACTTAAAGATCTAACATTCATTCCAGAAACACAAGATTACCATTTCTCTCAAACATTGTTCACAAATAAGTCTAAATGTATGATAGTGAGCACTTCTGCTTTGCTGAGATAATCCATCCCACCTCACAGGTGTGCCACATCAAGATGCTGATCTGACATCATGATTAGTGCACAGGTGTACCTTATACTGCCCACAATAAAAGGCCACCCTGGAATGTGCAGTTTTTTGCTTTATTGGGGGTCTGGGGACTCAGAACCGGTCAGTATCTGGTGTGACCACCATTTGCCTCATGCAGTGCAACACATCTTCTTCGCATAGAGTTTATCAGATTGTCAATTGTGGCCTGTGGAATGTTGGTCCACTCCTCTTCAATGGCTGTGCGAAGTTGTTGGATATTAGTGGGAACTGGTACACGCTGTCGTATACGCCGGTCAAGCACATCCCAAACATGCTCAATGGGTGACATGTCCGGTGAGTATGCTGGCCATGCAAGAACTGGGACATTTTCAGCTTCCAAGAATTATGTACAGATCTTTGCAACATGGGGCCGTGCATTATCTTGGTGAAACATGAGGTGATGTTCATGAATGTATGGCACAACAATGGGCCTCAGGATCTCATCGCGGTATCTCTGTGCATTCAAAATGCCATCAATAAAAAGCACCTGTGTTCTTCGTCCATAACAGGTGCCTGCCCATACCATAACCCCACCACCACCATGGGCCACTCGATCCACAACATTGATATCAGAAAAGCGCTCATCCACACACAGATGCCATCTGCCCTGAACAATGTAAACCGAGATTCATCTTTGAAGAGAACACCTCTCCAACGTGCCAGACGCCATCGAATGTGAGCATTTGCCCACTCATGTCTGTTACGGCGACGAGCTGGAGTCAGGTCAAGACCCCGATCAGGACGACGAGCATGCAGTTGAGCTTCGGCAGCTGTCTGAGTGGTTGGTCTCAGACGATCTTGGAGGTGAACCTGCTGGATATGGAGGTCCTCGGCTGGTTTGGTTATACGTGGTCTGCGGTTGTGAGGCCGGTTCAATGTACTGCCATATTCTCTTAAACGCCTTTGGAGACGGCTTATGGTGGAGAAATAAACATTCAATGCACGAGCAACAGATCTGGTTGACATTCCTGCTGTCGGGATCCAACTTTCACGCTCCCTCAATGCTTGTGGCATCTGTGGCATTTTGCTGAGACAAAATTGCACATTCCAGGGTGGCCTTTCATTGTTGTCAGTATAAGGTACACCTGTGCACTAATCATGATGTCAGATCAGCATCTTGATGTGGCAAACCTTTGAGGTGGGATGGATTATGTCAGCAAAGCAGAAGTGCTCACTAACACACATTCAGACTGATTTATGAACAATTTGTGAGATAAATGGTAATATTGTGTATCTGGAATGAATTTTAGATCTTAAAGTCCATCTCATGAAAAATGGGAGCAGAAACAAAGGTGTTGCGTTTATATTTTTGTTGAGCATATATATATTAAGTTACCGGCAAAACATGCTGTGCTGTAGTGAGTAGTGGTGAGAAGCACTTCCTCACTTTCTGAGAGGCTCTCGTCCCCCTCAACGTCGATGCCCCCTGTGATGCTTTCAGAGGCTGTCTTCCCTATGATGGAGAGAACTTTCTCTTCATCGGGAGTGAGGGTCGTCCCACCCAGTGCTCCACCACACGTGCCCATGGCTTCCCTTCTCACCTTGGCGTTCTTCTTTTTAATCAGGCTCTGAAACTCCTGCCACTTCTTTCTGACAGCACCCCAGTCTGGCAGGCCACATGCGCTGGAGGAGGACATCCTCTCCGCTATAGCTTGCCATACAGGGTTCTTGACGTGATGTTTTTTTATTTTCCCTTTTGTTCCTCCACATAAAACCTCATGGTGCTTCCACACCTTGTCCACTAGGACGGCAATCTCCTCGCGGTAAACGAAGGTGCCCGCTTGCTGTTTTTGTGGCCAGTTTCATCCATTATCACATGTGTGTCCCAATATTCATGGGGGTTTATATGGGCTAATGGGCTTGATTACTACTTGGATACACCTGATGGCACACACACACTTAAAACAAAAATTAACTTAATGTTATATCCACGTGCAAACACTTTGTTTGAGCAGGAGAGATGCACGTATGCACGCAACTAGGCTTCTTGTTGTTTTCTTTTTATTATTTTTTGTTTTGTTTTTATTTTATCTATATATGGTTATCAGCACACAATGTGAAGCTAATTCACTCACTCTGTACTCATCATGAATATTGCAAGTTCTTATAAACAACGCTGTGTGTAACTGTGCGTTGCGCTCAGCGCTGATAAAGGAGTGGGCGATTGATTAGCCTGGCATCGATTGATTCAGTTTCAGCACCACCGCAGTTGACAGCTCCAGTTAAGAGCTTCTTAAGAAGCTTCTTAGGCTTGATCTTATTGTTCTCCTAAGAAGGCAGTTAAGAAAGCTTCTGGGAAACACCTGTATCTTGGCGCTCCTTCTTAGCCGAACCCTTCTTAAGAGTCTTCTTAAGTCCTTAAGAACGATCATATTTGGGAAACGCGGGCAATGAGATTGAGAATCAGACTACTCTGCAACCACTCGCGCACCCCCTCGGGAAGTTAGGAGACACGCAAGGACAACTCAGCAACAACAGTAGTAGTATAAGAAGAATATGGCTGCTAAGACAAACATAAGCGGCCGATCATTGCATGTTTGGACTGACGAAGAGACGATGGAATGTGATTGTGAGTATCCTACTTTCCGACTGCTTCAATCCCACCAGCCTCTGTTTACTGCCTGAGTGCAGCTCGAAGCTAACTGCTATAAAAATGACATGTACGGCTGCATATCGCATCTATCATCAGGGAGTGGAACTTACTTTATTTAATAATTCGATTTCCTGAGTGACATGAAAACTGGGACTGGGCTCTCAACGTGGGGCAAGCCCTTAGTCTGATTACTCCAAAAAGCTTGATATAGATGGACATGTAAACATACTGATTGTTTTGAAAAAAAAAAAAAATATATATATATATATATATATATATATATATATATATATATATATATATATATATATATATATAGCGCTCACTATAAATAAGTACACCTACCTTTAAAAAGTATGAATCCAATCAGTGGTTCAAACATCAAAAATAAACATATAAAAAAAACACTTTATTTAACTCCATAACAGGAAATTAAGGTGAAAACGAATACACCCTGCAAAACAAACTACTAAATCTAGTATTTTCTATGTGCATTGTGATTTTTAAGGACAGCACCAAGTCTTTTAGGCATGGAATGAACAAGTTGGCAACATATTTCAACATCTATCTTGTTCCATTCTTCAAAAACAACCTCTTTTAGAGCTTGGATATAATGTGAATATGAATAAATAAGTTAGGAAAATACATTTGTAAATATTTGTAAATTGAGGTGTTTATTTACACATTTATTCACTCATTTCCAATTGTATTTATGTATTTGCACGATCATTTATTTATTTACACATCTACTGAATTAGTTAATTTCATATTTATTTATTGATCTCTACATTTATTTATTATCTGTCTTCACATGTATTTATTTATATATCTCCCCATTTGCTTATTTATTTCCACATTTAGTTATACCACTTTATTTATTATTATTTAGTTATTTATTTATTTCCATATTTATTTATTTATTTCCACATGTATTTATTTATGTATTTCGTTCCAAATTTATTTACTCAATTATGTATTTATTTACATATTTCTAGATCACATTTATTTGGACATTTCTAGATCACATTAATTTACAGATGTCCAGAAGTATATTCTAATAAGAGCGTGTTTCTAACACTTACCTAAAGCCTGATTGGTCAGCTTCAAGTCTCTGTATTTACACTGAAGTGGCTGAGAAAGGAGGAACGTTAGCATCAGCTAACTACTCTGTGGGTGTGACAGAGTTGAGCTCCCCAGCCGCTGGATTCTTACTGTCAGAGTAATGCTGGTTTATCACCAGGTCTGTCCTTGACATGGAGGGCTCCTGCTAGCAACGGACAAAAACGAAGTTGCCTTGGAAGGTGAGATGCTGGGGTGCTATACCTATGTTTGGGTCACTTTCAGGAATGTATTTCTGAGAGGTGATCACAAACTCTCTGTACAGCATGTTAAATGGCCATCTATACTGTGACCACAATAAATCTTTCTTGATTTTATTGTAAACTTATCAGTAGCACAATACCTATACACCATGTAGTCCCACTATTTTCTCTTTAGATCTGTCAACTTAGCTGGATTCATTTGCTGACGTTACACATGTTAAAACCGACCACAGCTCTCATGTTGCATAAGTAACTGTTCCCCACAAAAAATAATCTAAAAACATAAACATTAATCGGTCACTAGCATGCGTTATCATTCAAAGGTTTTTGTTTGACTTTATATACTGTAGTCAAGGAAGTTTATATACACAAAAATATATATATTTTTCCTACTTTCCTAACATGGTGTTAAATCAGAACAAACTTGAGATCATTTAGAATTATTTAAGTTACTTTCAAATGCCATATGATGACAGACCGCATATATCTAGGGTTTCCAAAAAGTTTACAGTAAAATCAAGACATTTTTATGGTTGTCACACAGAGTTTGTGATCACTTCTCTGAAATAAATTCCTGAGTGACTCAAACATATGAAGTATTTGACTAACATTATATTCATTCTGGAAATAGTATGGAAAAGTAGTGTGTAGGTAATAAATAAAAATATTTATGGTTAAAGCTTACCACTTCATCATTCCATTGTTTTGGTCTGCAAGGCTGCGTCAACTCCTGATGATCTATTACCGTAACGCACAATCTGTTCGCAAAGCTAATCTTTATAAGAGCTAACGTTAGCAGTTTTGACTGCCTGTTTCCAAGTGTCGGGTTAGCCCTCAATTGTTAACATTTGCACCCCAGCACCTCATCTTCCAAGGCACATTTATTTCTGTCTGTTCCTCGCAGGACCCCTCCATTTCAAGGACAGACCTGGTGATAAACCAACATTACTCTGACAGTGAGATTCCAGCAGCCGGGCATCTCAATTCTGTCACAGAACACAGAGTAGCTAGCTGATGCTAACAATCCTCCTTAACCACTTCAGTGTAAATACAGAATCCTGGAGCTGGCCAATCAGGCTTTAGGTCAGTTTTAGAAGCACCCCCCTATTAGAATATGCTTCTGGAAATGTGTAAATAAATGTGATCAAGAAATGTATAAGTAAATGTGATCTAGAAATGTGTAAATGAATTTGATTTAGGAATGTGGAAATAAGTGTGATTTAGAAATGTGGAAATAAATGTGATTTAGAAATGTGGAAATAAATAAATACATACATATGGAAATAAATAAATGTTTGTGAAATAAAATATTTTTTATTTATTTATTTTCAGTTGTATTTATTTATTTTTTATTTATATCCACATTTATTTATTTATAGTCAATTATGGCAGAGTTGGTCCTCCACACCTCATGAAAATCACATGCTGTCCTCTGCCCACCTGTTCACACCAGATTCGTATTTTTCTGCAACAGTCGACAACTGCTTCTGCTCAGCTGTTGTTTACTCAGAGCTATTTTTCTGGCCGGTGCTCTGGGACTCATCCGCAATTTGTCATCGGACTTGGAGAAACTGTCGGTGCGGATTGGGGCAACTGGAAATTAATTGGATTTGGAATTATTAATCTGGGAAGTAATTTGGATTTGGAACTTTAATTTGAACTACAATTTGGCTGAATTAGACTACAAAAGAAACCACTGACAGACTGAAGGGACAGAGAGGAATATTTGATCTCTCCCTGCAATCCAAATAATTTATATTTTGGCTCCCATGAAGACCTTCAACCTGGTCCTACTCAAATGTCCCAGAGAGGAATGTCAACAGAGTCTCCTCTCCCCCGTACACCTGCATCTACTGACGCACACACTGACATGGTTACACACACTCACATTCACACACACCGTCTTGCTGTATCCATAATTCTCTCTCCTGCAACAGGAAGCTGGATAACAGCGCGCCTCGATCGCAGCGCGTTAACCTGTGGACTGGAGCTCATACCTGCCCATCCTTCCTGATGTGTCATTGTTATTGTCTGAATATGTGCTTAAATGTTTGTTGGTGTGGTTTTTTTCTTTTACCTGCGTTGTGAGTGCTGTACGGACCCACAACACAGCTGAGCGTTTTTTTCCCCTCACCGTGGAACCCTCCCCTACCCAGATGTGAATTTCTCTATGTTTCATAAACGGGAGCGCCGCTCGGTGGCTGCATGCCCAACAGTGACCTGGATCTGTTTGTTGTTGTTGTTGTTTGTAATGATCTTGGACAGGTTGTACTGTATCTGTAAATTCCTTGTATGCGTCATACTTGTATGTGTCATACTTGGCCATTAAAGCTGATTCTGATTCTGATCATGGGTGAGTATATAACCTCATAAAATGAGTATGCCATGTTTCTGTTACCAGGTTTGTACATTTCTTTAATGCATCTGTTGTTGTGACACACAACCTGATAGAGTGTGGTTCTTTTAACCTGTTAAACCCGAGGGTCCGCCAATTTGGGGACTCTGGGAATTATTTTTTTAACAGGCTTGAGACAACACATCATTTGACAGAAAAAATAGTAATTATGCACATCATATTCAACAGAAGAACACGCACTACAAGGCTATCTAACCTATTTTTACCAACCACAAACACATCTCAGATGCCACGTAAATAAATATTTGTAAACATGCTCGTATTATCATTGGTTCGTCAACCCAGCCGCCACATTCCGGCCTCTACCGCAGCAGGCCTTTGTGCTAAACGCACAATCAACCACTCAAATGAAAGCAGATACATCTCCCAAAACGCTACGCCAAAGCACTGCAGACATATAAGCCAAAGTATAACACAACTAAAAATCGCTTTTCAGAATAACAGTTGAAAATATAGCCTTACCTTTGCTGTTTTGCCTTGTAAAAAATATTTATTTGGAAAATAAACGCTATTTTCTGATAATTACATCACTTGTGCACCATTTAAAACCTTCCAGGTGTTTCCTGTATAATTTTTGGTTCCTAGGAAGTGTTTGCAGTGAATTCACAAATGAGACTGGATTTTCCCCTAGGCTCTGTTCTCGGCTCCCTGGTTGGCTGACTGTATTGTCATTTTGGCGTTATTCTATAGGCTTCTACGATTCCAATGAGGTGTCACTCATTCAAATTGACCAATCAGCACCGGGGGAAAGTCTTATGCATAAAACAAGATTGTCAGTCTTATGACACAAGATGGCGCAAGACGCATGGACATCAAATCAAATCAAACTTTATTTATAAAGCGCTTTTCAAACAAAGTTACTCAAAGTGCTTTACAGATTTAAAGTAACCCCACAAGCCCCCCTTCAAAAATAAAATCATCAACACAAATACAACCCCCTCCCAACCCAAACCATCAGCCATACACGCACACACACACTTAAATGCTACAGAAAGCGGGCTGAGCACAGATGAGCCACGAAATGCCATCGTGGGAGCCGTCTGCATTGGCAGCAGCAGATCAACAGCAGCGGCCAAGGCTCCGACCCAGGGCGCCCAGAGGAGGGAGGGCTGGTGCCCCCACCTCCACCCAAGCGCGACCCAGGGGGCATCCAGGCAGCCAAAGCTGACAATCGCCCCCAATGCAGGGGGCCCCCCAGAGAGGAAACACTGGCAAGAAAGATTAAAATAAGTTAAAATATAAAGTTTATAAAATATAAAGTGTATAAATTATAAAACAATAAGTGTAAAACAACGATAAGAAAGATTGAGATAAAAATGCAAAGCAGATTAATAAACAGTTAAAAGCTAAACTAAAAATTAAATCAAGTAAAACATGCTGAGCTGTTTAAAATATATTAATAAATGATAATTAGTTAAAGGCTAAGCTAAAAAGGTGAGTATTCAGCCTGCTCTTAAAAACGTGAACGTTCTCTGCGGCCCTGAGGTCCTCTGGCAGCCTGTTCCAGAGGTGAGGGCCATAATAATGGAAAGACGCCTCACCATGAGTCCGTGTCCTGACTTTGGCCATGACAAGGAGACGGCTGCCAGAGGAGGGCAGAGACCGCAAGGGCTCATACGGTAAAAGCATTTCTGACAGATAAGAAGGCTCAAGACCATTAAGATACTTAAAAACCATTAAAAGAACCTTAAAATCGATCCTAAAACATACGGGGAGCCAATGCAGCGATTCTAAGACCGCTGTAATGTGCTCCCACCTCCTGGTCTTCATCAGGACACAAGCTGCTGAATTCTGTAAAAGCTGTAAACTTGATGCAGTCTTCTTGGGAAGACCAGAAAGCAGGGCGTTACAATAATCAATTCTACTGGTGATAAAGCATGCATTAGCGTCTCCATATTGGCCTGAGAGAGAATGGGGCAGACTCTGGCGATGTTCTTTAGGTGATAAAAATCTATTTGGTTATGTTTTTAATATGAGCGATAAAAGTCAGCACAGAGTCAAAAGTCACACCCAGGTTCTTCACTTTTAAAGAAGGATTAAAAGACAATGATTGTAGTTTTTGGTAAAAGGTTCTCTCTCTGAGCCTCAGGACCGACAACTAAAACCTCAGTTTTGTCCTGGTTGAGCTGGAGAAAGTTTTCTGCCATCCAGGATTTAATTTCTAAAATGCAGTTAAAAAGTGAATCAATTGGCCGTGTGTCATCAGGAGACATGGAGATGTACAACTGTGTATCATCAGCATAACCGTGAAAGTTAACTCCATGTCTCCTGATGACACTGCCAAGAGGAAGCATATACAGGTTAAAAAGCACTGGGCCTAAAACTGAACCCTGGGGCAAACCACAAGTATCTTATGGACCTTAGAAGAACAGGTATCCAAACTTACCATAAAAGTCCTGTCTGTGAGGTAGGATGTGAACCATTTGTGAACAGCACCAGAGAGGCCGATCTGTTTTAAACAAGTTAAAAGAATAGTGTGGTCTACTCTATCAAAGGCAGCGCTTAGATACAGTAGAACCAACACTGTCACCTTTTTAGTGTCATAGTTTATTCTAAAATCATTTAAAATTTTTCTTCAAAAGAACCATAAAACTGCTTAAAAAACCTGGTAGGAATCGGGTCCAACGTGCTTGTGGTGGGCCTCACTGAGGAGAAAACTTTATCAAGGGTCCCAGCATCCACCAGGACAAGACTGTCCAGTGTTTCCTCTGGTTAAGGCAGACACTCAGATTTGTCTAAAACCATGTTTGTTTGAGAGGATAAAATATTACATCTGATGGTGTCTACCTTCCGTCTGAAGTGGTCTGCAAACTCCTCACATAGAGCGTTTGAGGGGGTTTTCTGAAAAGTATTAGAGGTATGATGTAGAATATTGTCAATGGTCAAAAATAGAATTTTGGGGTTATTTTTATGTTCTGAGATGATTCTGGAAAAGTATGCATTCCTGGAATTTCTTAAAGCGTTATTGTATGATTTGAGATGTTCTATGTATATCTGATGATTTATTGTGATTTTATTTTTCCTCCATTTCCTTTCTGCCACCCTGCACCTCCTCTTTAATTTTTTAATAGCTTCATTTATCCATGGTACTGTACGTTTTGAATGAGTGTTTACAACTTTAAGTGGAGCCAGCAGGTCGAGAGCAGATTTAAGCCTACAGTGAAAATAATTTACAATAAAATCACAGGGTGTAGGTAAAGGTACAGGAGGGAACTTTTTAAAAACTTCAAGAAAACCTGCAGCCACTTCAGGGGTTAGATGACGCTTCCTGACAGTTCTCACAGAGGTCTCTAATTGGATAAAACTGGTGATTTTAAAGAACACACAGTAGTGGTCAGAGACAGCTAAGTCAACAACAGAGGAGACACTGGTGGACAGGCCATACGTGATGACCAGGTCCAGGGTGTGTCCTCTGTTGTGAGTTGGCTGCATGACATGTTGGCTACAATCCATATAATTTAAAATATTTAAAAAATCTGTTGAAAGAGGATCTAAAAGGTTATCTATATGTAGATTAAAATCACCAGCTAAAATTATCCTTTCATAAGAGTTGTGTAAAATTGATAAAAACTCTGAATATTCTGGAATAAAAAGTGCATTCTTTTTCGGAGGCCTATAAACTTTGACACATAAATCTGAGGAGAGCTAAAAACAGAGGCAGTTTATTCAAAAGTGGCAAAAATTATAAAAAAAAACTGGTTTGGCGGAAAGAGTTGATGAACGTAAAAAAGCAGGTCCGCTTCCCCTCTGGCTACTCATCCTTGAATAAGAAAAGTTAAAATTAGGTGGAGAGGCCTCTGTAAGAACAGCAGGGGCCTCTGCACTCAGCCATGTCTCCGTTAAAAATAAACACTGAAGATTATTATCTAAAATCAAGTCATTTATTGTAAAAGTTTTATTCAGCAGAGAGTGAACATTTAAAAGAGCCATATTAATAGTGGTTGGTGATGGAGTGACTATATGACTTACTGTAGGTGGGATTTTTAGTAACTGTTTATTTGGGTTGCATTTTCTTAGTTTATGATTATTTGTTCGCTCTCTACTGACAATAACAGGTATGTATGAATTAGGGTAATGTCCAAGTCCGAAATGGGAGTTACTGTTAAAATCAGGATTGAATTCATAGGAACAGGGACAAGCTGCACATCAGGATGTTGTGGTTATGGCAGAGAGGGCAGAGGGCAGTCCAAAGATAAAGGAGGTCTAGACCTACCAAACTTTCGTCATTATTTCTTAGCCAACAGACTCCAATACACATCAAGATGGGTAAAACACAGTTATATCGATGAGTGCTGGGTAGATGTAGAACAGACACTATGCAATAAGATAAAACTTTCAGATCTACCTTTTGTTAGCTCAAATATAAAACAAAATGAATGTTTTAAAAGTATTAATATCAGCTCCTCTCTGACAGCTTGGTGGGAATTTCTTAAAATGACAAAGACCTCACTAGTCCCATGCAGGCGTACACCCATCTGGAATAACCCGGATATCTTACAAAAAAAATGCATGATCAACTTTCCAGGCTGGAGTTGTAAAGGAATTGAATACCTGGAGCATATATTTGATGGAACAGACTTTATCCAATTTAATACATTGGTTACACAATTCGGAATTAACAAGAATAAATTCTTAGAATACCAACAAATTAAATCAATTATAAAAAATAAATTTAGGCTTAATACAGTTGATTTACAAATTCCAGGAAAAGTTTTAGACTTCCTTAATCTTAACCCTCCCAAACTGCTATCTAAAATATACAAAACATTAAATAGAATAGATGAATCAATAGCCCTTCCTATTTCAAAATGGGAGATGGACTTGTCCATCTCAATAGACCAAAACCTCTGGTCTCAAATTTCATTAAGAACCTTTACATTTCTTAAAAATCCTAATCTACGATTAATACAATATAAAATCCTTCATAGAGTGCATTATACAGGGCAACGGATGTTCAAGATGGGTTATACGCCGTCTGATACCTGTTTACAATGTACAAGCAATCTACCAGACAATTATATTCATGCTCTTTGGTTCTGCCCACCTGTTAAGAAATATTGGTACCAGATATGTGAAGATCTATCAAAGTGTCTGAAATGTAATATCACACCTGCTCCCACAGTTTGCTTGCTGGGAAATGTAGATGAAGTTACCATGGATACAAAGTCTATGCAATTATTTTACATCGCCTTATGCATCGCTAAGAAAAATATCCTCTTGAACTGGAAAAATAAAAATACTCTGAATATTAATCAATATAGAGATCACCTTCTGGATTACATTGGTCTAGAAACGGCATCTGCCTCCACATCTGATCAATCTTTCTGGTCACCCTTGATCAGTTCCATCACCTAGTGGGGTCGGGCCCTTGATTCCGTTCTGTGGGACACGGTTGCCGATGTGGAGCTTAAGGGTTGGTGGTGACTGCGGGGAGGTCCTTGGGGGTGGGTCCGCTTGCGGTTCGGCGGTAGGTGCCGTGACCCTCGCCTGGGGTGGGACTTTGGGGGCTTTGTGTGGTGACTCCTAGTGGCTGCATGCGGCGCCTTAGAGGGGTCGTGCTGGCGGACACGGGTTACCGGCCTGGTGCTGTGCTGCTCTGGGGGGGTCTGGGCTGGGCCTGGGGCTCGGGGTTCTGGGGCGGCGTGCCCCCCGGCTGGGGCTTGGACGGGGGGGGTGCCGCTTGCCGCGTCCGGGCGTCGGCGAGAGGCCGCGGCGGGTGGCCGGCGTCTCTGGGTCCGATCGGCTATACTGACACTGGACATGGCTCCTGGGTCTTGGTCTTAGCCCTCGCGGGGGTGCTGAGGTGGGGGCCTCTGGCCGGTGTTGGTCAACTCAACCTGGGTGTCTAGTGACATGTATTTTGTTAGCAGTGTGAATGTTGGGAAGGATTTAGGTATGCCCCTGGCATGGGGGCTGTTGGATTGCCGGGGCCCCCATGGAGCTCGGGGGTGCCGCTGCCGTGGGCCCCGACTTGACGTGCTGGGGCCTCCCACCCCTGGTGGATCGGGCCGAACGGGGGTGCCTATTGGAGTCAGCAGGGGAGCTGGCTCCCTGGGGTTGGCAATGGTCACCCCAACCATTTTCTCCCCATCCCCATGCCTCTGTCCACCTGCTCCTTCATTCTACCATTCACAAGGCCTTGGGACGTGGGCACGTCACTGGGGTGCGGGATGGAGCTTCCGTCTTCGCTACCCGGTGGCGGCCTGGGTCCCGATTTTATTGAGCAACTTAGACACTTACACTTGCAACATTTACATGGAACGCACATGTAGGGACCTGGCGGTGTGGCGCATTGGCGCTGGGGGCGGGGACCCTCATGGGGGGCCCCCTATAGGGGCCCGTTGTGGGGGCCTCGCCTGTGGTGCCGGCACCCACTGGTTAAACGCATCTAGACACCGAGGGCCCGGGGGGGGAGATGGGGGTACCCGGCAGTATTCCCATGCCCCCCCCCTCTGTTTTAAGTGCACATTAGAACAACACGCAACAACACCACATTGAGCTGGGGGAGAGAGGCTGGGGGGTCTTTCCACACCCCTGTTCGTTGGACCATCAGGGGTCGGAGCCCGGATAGAACATCACGCCGTCTGGTCGGGGTCCTGGGCTGGTGGGCTGCTCTCGCCGGTGTGGGGGCCTTGGCGGTCTGCTTGTCCACGTCCTGGTGGGCAAAGGGGTCTGTCTCCTGGGTCCAGGGGCAGGGTTCTCTATTGGGGCGTCTGTCCCTGGGCCTGGGAGTATGGAGTATAGTGTACGTATGGGGGGTATGAATGAGTGTATAGCGTCCTTTTTTCGTATGTCCTGTATTTGTAAGAATGTGTACGCATGAGAGGGAGGGTACGTATGAGTGTCTCTGTCTTTCTATGTCTACCTTTCAGGTTGTGTGTTTGGCTGCTCTCTGGCCTGATGCATCTTCTTCCCTCCCCGTCACTCCCCGTCGGTGATGGTTGCTCCTGCCCGCTGGTTGATGATGGCTCTCGATGCCTGGGGCCGGGGGTCCCGGTTGCGGCCCGGCTCGGTCCTGGTGCATGTCGGGCGGGTCCTGGGTGGTCCGGTGTGTCGGGCGGCCGCTGTTTCGGGCCGACGTCCTCCTTGGTTTGACTGGGGCACCTCTTCTGGGGGTGCCGGGGTTGTAGAACAGGTTGGTGCCGTCCGGTGGATCGGTGGGGACCGTGCCTGGCGCCCAGTCCTCCTGCCGGTTCCAGGACTTCTGCTGGCTGGTCTGTTCGCCTGGTGGGGCTGTCCGGCATTGGCTGGGCCCCTGATCTTGGCGCCCTACGTGGGGCGGGATCTGGACCCGGGAGCTGGAAGATCTGGATGTCCAGGTGCCGGCTGGGCGCGGCCTGGGGAGGGCGTACATCCGCTGTGGCTCTTGCTGTGGCTCCCTGGCGTGTGGGTGTGTGGAGGCGGGCCGGGTTGTTGGCGGTGGGTATTGGTCCGGGGTGGCGGCGGCGTGTGTTGTCCGTCGGTCGGCTGCGGATCCTCCTTGCCTGCGACGGCGGCGGGGGGGCCCTTGTCGGCTAGTCCCTGGTTGGGGCCCCGCTGGCTGGCGGGCTTGCCCCTTGTCCCCGTGGCCTCCGGTTCCTGATCCGGGCCCGCCCTGGCGTAGCCGGTTACCGGCGGAGCCCGTGGGCTCTACACTGCGATCTCTCGGGCCCCAGCATTGCGGCTGGTGGGTGTTCCCCTTGGGCTTCCATCTGTTCCCCTCTTGGCGGGTGATCGACCCTGCGCTGATCCGCCTGTGGCCTCTGTACTCTATGGGACCCTGGATGCATACATCTCTTGCCTCCTCCATGTCTGTGCCGATTCCTGTAGGACGGATTGACGGTTCCTTACACCAGCTATCAATCACTTGCGTGGGGAAACCTTATTCCGACCTGCATGCTCGCACACACATGGGTGTGGGGACATTGGTGAGGACGGACATATCTTAAGCTGAGGTTATCATCATTAGTTAGTTGTTCACAGGAGCTTACCAGAAACATTTGTATTATGTTCATTAATCAATGCTTGTGTGTAGTGAATGTATAATTCTTAGTTTATTCTACTAGATCCGAACTATTGGTTTGGTTCTGTACAGTTTGTTGTTTTTGTTTTGTATTACTGTTTCTCTGCCGTCCGGCAGAGGTGGAGGACTGGGATGTTTTCTTGTGTTCTTTGTTTGCCTCCCTGTCTTGTGTCGTCGGTTCGCACCTCTGCTGGTCCGGTTTCTTTTCTTCACCTTCTTCCTTTCTCCCTTCTTGTCTCAGTTTAATGTCCATGACGTCAGGAAATTGAACCCACAGTAATCACTAATAAAGATTTTTCATACATATACATCAAGTGGCGTACTACAGCGAAGCTGTAATACTCTGCTTGGGAAAGTAAAACTGTTGGGCTTGTACTTGGTACTCAGACACCAATTCTGAGTAGCATACTGCTAGACAGGACACGTTAAAAAAAAAAAAAAAAAAAAAAAAAAAAAAAGAGGGCAGGAGCTGCTTTGGCCGGTGCAGAGGACAGCGGTGGGCGAGGGTATGCCAGGCTTAATGCCAGCATGCGTGTACCTTGTTTGTTAAGATGGAGTCCATCTGCCCCAAATAATTAACTCCTTGCCCCAGAAAATGTTAAAATTGTCTATAAAACCAATGTTGTGCATCACAGTAACAGAGGAAAGCCAAGTGTTTAGAGAGAGTAACCTGCTGAATCCATTTATTCCTCTGCTGATGGTGGGAGTGGGGCCAGAAATAAAAACTGATAGGGTTTTGTCTTTTAAAAGATTAAAAAGATGAATAAAATCCTGCTTTAAGAGCTCAGACTGCTGTTTACGAATGTCATTGGTTCCAGCATGAATTATAACTTCACTCACAGTAGGGTGACGTTGGATGGAGTCCAGAATCTGTTCAGAAATGTCCTTTACTGTAGCTCCAGGGAAACAAAGGGTGACAGGTCCTCTCATCCTAATATGCCGGATAATAGCATCTCCTATGATGAGAGTGCTGGGTGGATGGTGTGCAGGCTGCTGGGCAGAAGACCTCTCGTTATCCAGGACCTGCTGGATGTTGGGCAGCTTGGCATCCACAGGACTGCAGCAGTGTTTAGAGGGCGCCGAGGGCTCGTTCCGAGGATTCGGGCTGGAGTGAAGCACTCCTCGGCGGGTCCCGGCTGTAGTCCTGGGTATGGCGCGACGTGGATGGATATCGGAGTGTGACTGCTGCTCAGGCTGCTGGGAGGGGATGGGCGGCGGTCCTGCGAAGCTGCTAGTCTTCGGCGCGGTCGGAGGGACGGTCAGAGGAGAGAAGTCGTCCCCCAGGGCACCAAAGCGGTTCGACAGCGGAAGGCCGGGTTGAGGATAATGGTGGCAGCCTCTCCGGGCGCCCCCACCGCGACCAATACAATGGATAACCCCTCCGCAGCTTCACCGGGCTGGCAGGGGATTGTGTGAGCCAGCTGGGCGCTGGTGGCAGCAGGGAAAGTTCGGCCGAAGATGATGTCCATGTCGCGCTTGTGGTCCTGGATAAGGTGTACATTGGGGATCCTCTGCTCTATTTACTCTATTTACTTTCACTATTTATATCTGATAAATGTCACCAGAAAGATGCCCAAAAGTGTTTATTTTACATCTACTGAACACTATGTGATATTAAAATGAAAAATATAACTTTTACACAACAGAAATAGAAATGGCACTGTTTGTGCCAAACTGCTCCAAACTGGACACCTCGCCTGATATGTCTGTACTAAAACTCTCTAGTTTTGTCCTGTTTCACATAATCAGTTTCAACTTTTGCTGAAATAATGTTAACATGTTGTATTTATATTTTATTGAGTAATCACTGCTATTCAAGCAATATCCATAGAGTTGTTCAATATAGAACTAAGGTTTTTTTTAGGCAGAGCAAAAAAGAAATACATTTCTGCTGTGTTCCATCTTCAATGTCTCCTAATCAGTAACAGATAACATGCCTAATGACACATCTATCAATTCTACTCAATGTTACCTTTACAATGACACCAAAATTGTTCAAATACTCCTTTTGGTTGCTGAAATATACACATTTTTCATGGGTAAGCATTTTTCGAGAAATAAGCTTCAAAGCCTAGGGTTTAATCAATTACATTAAATAGCAATCAGTATACAATCAATGTCAGATTGTATGCATCACAGATGAATTATTTGTTGCAATTAGGTGTTGAGGTGCTAATCCCCACCTAAGTTGTCATGCTAGAGACACTGTACCTGTCTGATGGGTTATTTTGTCTTTTTGAT
Source organism: Apricaphanius iberus (assembly GCA_028564705.1). Taxonomy (NCBI): domain Eukaryota; kingdom Metazoa; phylum Chordata; class Actinopteri; order Cyprinodontiformes; family Aphaniidae; genus Apricaphanius; species Apricaphanius iberus. The sequence continues at coordinate 408,363 of JAPXFQ010001676.1, read as the reverse complement.
GTAAATAGTTGACTGATGTTCTATATTATTCTTAGGACATTTGAGAAAACATAGTGATGCTAAATAAATTAGAATACACATCCCAATGCAGCTTGTTTCTCAGATTCAAATGACTTTTTGAAATGAACCTTTTGGCAGGTGTTGAACATGTTTAGTGGGCTGTACAGTGGCAGTTAGTAGCACTTTTCACATTTTTATTTTTTTAAATCAATGAAACCCATGGGCTGCACAGTGGTGGAGTTGGTAGCACTGTCGCCTTGCAGCAAGAAGATTGTGGATTGAAATGCCTGCCTGACTTTAAAGGATTTTAAATGGAGTTTAAATGATCTCCTTGTGTCTTGAAAGGTTACCCAGGCTAATCTGGCTTTGTCCTAGTGTCACGGTATCACTTATTTCCCTGTCTTTGTCGCATCCTTGATTGTCCCCAGCTGTCTTGAGTTTCCCTGATTGCCTCTCAGATTACCCTCCTTGTGTAGATAAACCCCTAAGTGTACCCTATTCTTTGTTGGATCATTGTAATGTTTCCATATGGTGTCTCACCACAGTCCTATCATGCTAATCTCTGAGTTTTGGTAATTTTGGACTGGTTTGCTTTAGAATGAGAGCTCTTTTAAATGACTGTTATCCACACAATAAAACCCAAAGAGACTTCTATACACTAATCAGGAGAATGTTTGATGTTATAACCTTTCAGCTGCAAAAGAGAGTGCTCTGCCAGACTGCTTTATATTCTGAAATCCTATTTTGTAAACAATGGAGTTATGCCACGCTGTGAGGTATAAGTTACATCTGCTCTGGCTTTGGTTTTCATATCCTGGGGCTATATGTCCACTTTTTTTAAACAGTCAGTGACCAGAACATACGCAGTCACAAGTGTAAACAAAGATGCATGCATAAACATTGAGATGCTCTGTGTGCTTTTACTTTCAAATATTAAAACAGGATAAAACAGCAAGAGTCGGGGCCTAGATTTAGAGTCACAGCCTGAAGGTTGCCTGGAGCTGTTTCCCAATCAACATCACCGGGGAAAACAAGAGAGACCTTCTTATTCTACATTAGGAAGCCTGAGTGGGCTTCAGACAGCCACACACACATAACCGCAACCTTTGCAGATAAATTAATCTACTGAAGATCACATTTAGAAATGTAGGAAATCTGAGGGCGTCTCTGATCAAACAGATGACAGTTCAATGTGACTCATACAGTTCTATGTACAAGCAATGCCCTCATTCACCTGTTTTTAATCTTCAAATCTGCTTTACTCACAACAAAAAGAAACTTTTAAGTGAAATAGCAAAACATTTTCAAAGGATAACGAGGATATATGTTGTTGATACAACAATGGTACATAATACTAAGAAAGAAACAGTTATGGATGTCACAGGCTAGCAGAAACATTAAGAAACGGAAATGATAAAGGGATTAGCAAGTTATCGCTCTTTCACATGTGGTATATGAAATCTTAAAGAGGATAAATGCCCCTCTTTCTACAAGTTATAAAAGCTCCATCGTCTGTTCCAGTGGCATGGCTATGTTTGGGCCCCAGTGCACACAGGCCCACCCATTTTGGACCCCCCACACACACACTAAATAACTGACTTTAGAAAAATATTTTAAAAAATTACATTCATGATTTTGCCTTATTCGTGGTGAGTGTAATTTAAAGTTATAAAACAAAACAAAACTGAAGGTGATATATCCATCTTTGCAGGACTTGCTATCATTGGTTATTTTGGACAGGTTTGGTTTTTAGTTGACCCAAGTTACAACTTCCACACCAGACTAGGAGACAGGTAAAAGTTGAAATTTAACAGTTTATTTATAAACAGAAAATGGAAGTTGGGAATCTCGGGAAACACCAGGAGGAACGATGGGACGGAAGGTAGTCAACTGGAAGGTAAGTGGATTACTTGTTAGTATAAGGTAAGTAGAGCAGGGTTAATGCATTTTGGGAACTTACTGTTGCTGCGGTAGAGACGGACTGGAGGGAGGCTAGTTGGACTCGAGTGACTGAGTTTGGCTGGGAGTGGGTGAATGTATCCTGACCTTCTCCAGTGATGTTCTTGCAGGGGGAGGGCTGAAGGAGTTCCAGCCTTTCTGTGGTTGTTTGAGATTGAGGATCTGAAGGAGTTCCAGCTGGGAAGTGAGTTAATAGGTGTGAGTGAGTTCAGGGAGTTTACCATAGAGAATGCAGACTTACTGAGGAGGTTGTGTTTGTTGAACAGGTGATCGGTTGTAAGGTGGACAAAATGAGCAGCAAGACAGTGGCAGAGGAGCAGGTGAGACTGGGTGGATTTACAAGAGGAGAGTGGTGTAGAGGCTGACCAGAGCGAAGAGGGAAACATCTCGGGAAGATCCTGGGGGCTGTTAAAGTCACTCCTGGAGAGAACTAGGAAACACAGATCAAGTGACCTACCGAAACAAGAAGGAGAATTGTATATTGTACTGGAACAACTCAAAGTAAGTTTGGCCCTGTACAACACTGGTAGCAAAAACCATCTGGCGTCAGTTTGCCGACGCCACTCTCCTTTTAATCTGGTGAGTGATTATATGGAACCTTGTGGTTGCCACCTGCCACGCACTAGAGAGAAGATTAGACAAGGAGCGGGAAAACACCCACTCACCAGCACACAGTCACAGGAACCCAAAAATTGTTAATAACATGCTTTATGAACTCTCCAGACAAGCTAAGGCTAACTGTTAGATTGCCTTTTGTAACAAAGTCTGAGATTGAAGATTTTAAACTTGTGCTATGATCTCTAGCCCTCACACCTCCACCAGTCTTACAAGGGACAATTTGGACACTCATCCAAAGCAGTTTAAGATCCTAGGGCTGGGCGGTATATCAAAATTTATGATGTCATTTTACCCGTGCCATTAAAGTCGGTATGTAAAAAAAATGAAAAGATATGTTTAAGTTTTGCGGTGTTCCTGCCCCCTTAGGAAATGAGCATTGCCTTGGGTCCCATGGTTACGCACAGTCATGTAACATGAAGAGGAAAGCGGCGCAACTAACACAGCTACTTTGTAGCTATATTCAGCAAGTTTACTCATCAAGCGACTGTTTTTCAGAAAAAATTCTAGCAACAAATAAAGTGACTTTTTTACATTATTGGATACTCAGACTCTGACGTGGAGCATCTATGTTTGTTACTGCAGCAACAGAGCTGCTGCCGAACCAGAGCGTTTCTAGCTCTACAGCTCCGCCCCCCCCAAGGCCTGCTCAAGTTGTTGTTGTCTAAGTTTAAACTGGACTCAAAGAAAAAGACAAAGGAGTGGGAATCAAACACTGAATTAAAAGGCTTTTTGAAGCCATTCAACAGGACATCATAATATCTTCAAGAACATTAAGTAAACTTGGCTACTACCTGACATTGAATATAGAAAAGGACACAATTAAAACAAAATTAAAAGTGGAGCAACATTAGCAGGGAAGTGGAAACAAGGAGGATGGAACACCTCAACTACTCTCAAATGGAATCTTGTTCTGTTATTTATACTGTTAACTTCATTTTCTCTCTGTTTTTTCTCTACACAGACCTTGTCTGAAATCCCCCATCAGTTGTGGTAGATGGCTGTTCATACTGATTTTTTGTTATTTTATCCCCAAGCCTGACAAAGTTCTTCATAATTATAAAAAGAGGGATACCTACATCTACACTTGCAGTGCAACACACAAGCCATGAACAGCAGGTACCAGTGGATTGACATGTATGGCAAGCCGATTGAGCATTTATTCTGATATCTTTATGTCAAACATAAATGTCAGGAGGATGCAAGTCATTTCTGTCCACTAGTTAACTAGTTAGCCATGTTTGTGTGAACTAGTTAACTAGTGACAGCCAAAATATCCACTAGTTAACGAGTTAGACCCGCATTATGTCTCGTTAACTAGTTTGTATGTTTCATGTCATACTAGTTAACTAGTATTTCTCAGCATGTTCACTAGTTAACTAGTGCACATTGATATGTGCACTTGTTAACTATTTAAAAGTTAAATGTTTACATTTTACTAGTCAACTAGTAAGGTACAAAAAAGTGCACTAGCTGACTGTGAAATTCCCACATGTTAACTTCTACATAATTTGGCCAGCCACTTGAGCATTTATTCTGATAAATGCCACTTTTGTCAACTAGTTAACTAGTGAGCCATGTTTGTGCACACTAGTTAACTAGTGAGAGCTGGAAATGTCCACTAGTTAACTAGTAAAGGCCAAAATGCATACCAGTAAGCTAGTTGAAGGTTTTTGTGTCTCACTAGTTAACTAGTGACAGCCAAACATGTGCACAAGTTTACTAGTTGGAGTAGGTCAATGTCACTAGTTAACTAGTGAACCATAAATGGCTTACTAGCTGGCTAGGTGATTGGAGTAGTCTCAATAGTTAACTAGTTGATGCATCCATTGTCCAAACTAGTTAACTAGTGAGGTCATAAATTATACTAGAAAACTAGTTCAAGCCTAAATTCATGCTAGTCAGCTAGTGGCACAGAATTCTAATTAGGAGGCTGAGAATTCCTCAAATTGAGGCTTTCTATTGGCTCCCAATTTCCAAGTAAAATATGACAACCAATCACAGTGCAGAATTTTACAAAATCCCACCCAAAACATTTGCATGTGGCACACAAGTCCCAAAGGAACTTTAGCTAGTAAACTAGTGGCTTCAGTGTTACACTTACATGTAAACTAGTGAAGGCAAAACTGCTCACTAGTTAACTAGTAAAGACACAAATGCACACTAGTTAACTAGTGAGGTGCAAAAAGTGTCACTAGTTTACTAGTGTGCCCCCAAACGCCCACTAGTGAACTAGTGATGGCAATTTCCATTTGACTAGTTAACTAGTGAGGTGCAAAAAGTTTCACTAGTTTACTAGTGAGCCCCAAAACGGCACTTTTGTTAACCACACTAGTTAACTGGTGAAGGCCATTTCAGACCCACTAGTTAACTAGTGAGATGCCAAAATGGTCACTTGTTAACATGTAAAGGCAAAAATACCCCCTAGTTTAATAGTGAGAATGTTGCGGGCCTTACTAGGTAACGAGTGGCATGCATATTTTGTTCACTAGTAAACTAGTTACACCTAAAAACACAAAGAAATTGAAAATTTTTGTCCACTAGGTAACTAGTTAGTTAACTAGTTAGTTAACTTGTAATGCAAAAACAAAAGTGCTCTTACTAGTTAACTAGTGACAAATTGGCCTTCACTAGTTAACTAGTTGACATGTTTGGCTTTACTAGTTCACAAGTAATTGTACAGGACAGACTCACTAGTTAACTAGTGAGCATATCTGCATTATAATGTCTTTCAGTAGCTTTTAGAGGGCAAATTGAGCCTTACATGTTAGCTAGTGAAGACAAAACACTGTCCATAGTGGACTAGCTGGAGAAAAATGTCCCTCACACCTACTGGTATGCTTACTGGTATGCATGTTCGCCTGTACTAGTTAACTAGTGTGCATGGTTTGACCTTCACTAGTTAGTTAGGACAGAAATGGCTTGCATGTTCATGACAATTATGCCTCAATCAAGATATCAGAATAAATGCTCATTTTACTTGCCATAGTAATGTATAAAGTGGATGTAAACTGCATGATCATTAGGCATTTCAAGAAACAAAGAATAATACTGTGCTATATAGTTACAGATACAAAAACAGATGGTGAGTGTACAAGGGTTCACCTTAGCCTTGCACCAAGAGCTAGTTATACAGAGTATGATCAGTTGGATACATAAATCATGAGCATTAAAAAGCCTGGTCAAAATCCCCAAGGTTTAAATTGTGTTGTAGTCAAATAGTTTCTGCAGACTGTGTAAGCAATGGTGTTTTTATAAAGTATTAAAGAAAATTCAGTTAGTGGTGCAGTAAATCTTTATTTTGTGTTCATGTTGGGGGGTATGAGTCACTGAAATCAGAAATGGTTGCTTTGTCACTCTTGGTGAGAAAAGCATAAAAAAACTAAACACTCGACTAATGAGGTATGTGATAGACTAACACATGGTAGTTTACAATTGTGAAGTAAACTGAAAAGAAAACATACAACCTGAAACGAAAATGCTGCATGCATTTTGGTTCAGCCTCCTTCACTGCAACATCAGTAAAAGAAAAGAAAAAAATAGCGGTAGTAAAATCTTGGATTACGTTGTGAAGTCATCCAGAGTCCACCATTGTGTAACATGTGTGACAGTGTGTTGGATCCTGTCAAATTGTGCTCTAGCTAGCTGAATTTTTAGTTGATTCTTTGGCAGAGTGGTTACTACCAATATCTGGTTGTCATTAGACAACCGGGGTGCAGTAGGCTATAAAGGTAGGTGCCATATTTATAAATAACAGTTTTGTAGTCACCTATACAGCCTGGCAGTGTCCATGCACAACAGATGCAATATTTGAAGAAAAACCAGTCGCCAAACGTGTTGCATGGCTAAAAAATGGCTTACAAATGGGCCATAAATAAAGTGTATGCCCACCTTGCCCCCTGGAATACAAGCACAGTCCTGCGCCATCTGCGTAGATGCATGAGGAGGTGGCAGAGCATAAATACCTTGCATTAAAGAGATAAGTTAACCAGTTACTTTGTTGATACAGTGCCCACTTTGAAAGCAAGTCTTTATCTGACATAAAATGAAACTCTGCAAAAAAATGACAGGACATTCGCACATAAAGAAACTGTTTAAAATAGTGGAATATCAGTTTGGATCCAGATTATTTTGTTTGTGGTGTTTATGAATAGGATATCAAGGAGAAGTAATGGAAATATCTCATGAGATTTTGCTTTTGAGGGTAGTGCTATTCTGAGGAGCAGTTATAAAGTATAAAGCACCCTGGATGAAAGTCAGCCCCTTTAAGTCTTAGGCCATGGTTCTCAACAGGAAAATGGTAGGTTACTTGCTCTTGTTCAGTGGTCAATCTTGAGCCCACAAGCATATGAGTTTGGCTACTTTGATGTTGGTTTCACAAGCACATGGAACTATTATGAAGCGGTAGATTGATTCATGGATTGCGGTCTCAACAGCACGCCTTTGTTCAATAGCCTGGTTCATTGTGGTGAAGAAAGAGCTGAAGAAGTCAGTTGAGGTAGTTCAGGTATCTGATAAACATGGGTCATGTACACCTCCCTTTGGGGGTTTTCCAATCATATACCTGAGAAAGAGTCAGGACTTTACTGGAAAGAATATTTATCCCTTTTGGCCATCCAAAGCTTTGGGATCCCCCCGAAAAACAGGCAAACAAAACAAGATTAAATAAACTAGTGAAAAGTTTTGCTGAGAAACTAGTCTGGCTTTCTTTAAGGTAGCCATTACCTAGTTTGGGATAAGCAGACGACGATGGATAGATAGTAAAAGCACTAGTCACTCCCTTAAATCACCACAACTATATGCTACCACTCCAGCCAAATCTATAAAAATAATACAAGCTGGATTTATGGAGAAGACTATGAATAATACTTTTATACTTGTACTGTTGTTAAAGGAGAACAGGAAATATAGATAGCTGTACAAACCAATAGGTTATCTACTGTTTAGGCTGTGACTGTAAGCGTTTACCTGTATAGAATAAATATTTAGTGTTCTCTATGCCTGATACACTGTGTGAACCTCTTGACTGACCAACAGAAAATAAAAATTGCTACTTAAGGTACAGTTGGGAGAACAAGCATGTAATATCCTGCTGATTTTTTAAGTTTTCCCACTGTTGAAGCATGTAGAGGTGTGTAATTTGTATCATAGAAACTTCAACTTTGAAACACAGAATCTAAAACAAAAATGCAGAAATCACAGTGGATGAATTTTAAATAATTAATGTCTGTCTTATTGCATGACAGTATTTGATTGCCTATCAACGAGTAAGAATGTAGGCTCCCACAGACCTGTTAGTTCTTCTTTAAGAAGCACTTCTGTTCTCCACTCATTACATGTATTAACTGCACCTGTTTGAACGTGTTACCTGTATAAAAGACACCTGTCCACACACTCCACAATGGCAAAGACCAGAGAGCTGTGCAAGAACATCACGGATAAAATTGTAAACCTGCACGAGGCTGGGATAGGCTACAGGACAATAGGCAAGCAGTTTGGTGAGAAGGCAACAACTGTTGGTGCAACAAGAAAGTGGAAGAAATTCAAGACAACGGTCATCGGTCTGGAGCGCTACCCAAGATCACTCCTCGTGGGGCATCAATGATCATGAGGACAGTGAAGGATGAGCCCAGAACTACATGGCAGGACATGGTCAATGACCTGAATAGCGCTGGGACCACAGTTTCAAAGAAAACAATCAGTGACACACTCATCGATTAAAATCCTGCAGTGCACGCAAGGTCCGGCTGCTCAGGCCAGCACTTGTCAAGGCTTGTCTGAAGTTTGCCAAAGACCATCTGGATGATCTCGAGGAGGAATGGGAGAAGGTGATCTGGTCTGATGAAACAAAAGTGGAGCTTTTTGGTCTATACTCCACCCACCATGTTGAAGTAGAAGGATGAGTACAACCCAAGAACACCATCCCAACTGTGAAGAATGAAGGTGGAAACATCATTCTTTGGGGATGCTTTTCTGCAAAGGGGACAGGATGACTGCACCGTCTTGAGGGGAGGTTGGAAGGGGCCACGTGTCGTGAGATCTTGGCTGACAATCTCCTTCCCTCAGTAAGAGCATGGAAGATAGGTCATGGCCGGATTTCCAGCATGACAACAACTAGAAACACACAGCCAGGGCAACTAAAGAGTGGCTCCGTAGCAAGCATCTAAGGTCCTCGAGTGGCCAAGCCAGTCTCCAGACCTGAATCCAATATAAAATCTTTGAGGGCTGAAAGTCTTTTTCCTGCTGACAGACCCTAAAACTGAATGATCTGGAGAAGATCTGTGTGGAGGAGTGGGCCAAAATCCCAGCTGCAGTGTGTGCAAACCTGGTTAAGAACTACAGAAAACGTCTGATCTCTGGAATTGGAAAGGTTTCTGTACCAAATATTGAGTTGTGTTTGTATGATGTATCAAATACTTATGTCATGTAATAAAATGGAAATTATTTAAAAATCATCCACTGATTTTCTACATTTTTGTTTTAGATTATGTCCCTCATAGTTGAAGAGTAACTTATATACAAATTACAGACCTCTACATGCTCTACAAGTGGGAAAACCTCCAAAAATCAGCAGTATGTCAATACTTATTCTCTCCACTGTATAAACATTGACCACTTTTTTTGCCATTTTAGTTAGTCTAACAGTTATACAAATCCAAACAGAATCTAAAAAATACAATCCAGTCTACTTAATTTATAGTTCTGATGGTAATGTGATGCAGCAAACACAATTTTATCAACCTTAGTGATCTCAGCACTAGAGGTTGTAGAGCCTGATCCAAAGTCCCCAAACTCTGCTTCCAGATTGGAAGGTGTGCTAGTAGCATAGAGTAGTGTTGTGTTCTATTTGTCTTGTAATTGCGACTTGCAACTTGGGAGTGACGTCACATCCGTGTTGGAAAACCAGTTACAGCAGGGTTTTGCGTTCTGTGTGTACACAACACGGCAGATCAGAGAAAAGATGGACACCTCCAGGAAAGTTGCTGTTGCGCTAGCTCTAAAAGAGTACAGAGAGCTACAATCAAAGTTTGTGGTTCATCAGCAAAATATGGAAGAAGATGATAGAAAGCGGAGAATGTAAGTTCATGTTTCATCTTATTTGATTGTAGTCTATGAATGTTTTAAGTGAAAATTCCGCTGCTAACGTTAGCGCCACTGGTAAATGTTTGCCTAATATGCTTTATATATGTGTAACATACGTTTTTAGATGTACCTAAGAGGCTGAAAGATATTAGTGGAAGTTTATTCTGAACGGAGGTTTTGTTAGCAGAAGGCTATACTACAATACGTTACAAAGAAAGGACAAAGAAACAAGGAAAGGTGCCCCAGTCTGCGTTCTTTGATAGACGTGCCTGATTAAATTATCTTTGGAATGTCCCTCTTCAGTTAGATTCTATCCATATGTTATATAAGAAATGAAACAATATAACAGAGCAAAAGATTTTAGACAACATTTATTCATTTTAGTTTTTTTCTTTTCCTCAGGGCATTGATCTCAATTGTGCTGCGCTCCAGACAACAAATCATCCTCAAGATGGGAACAGAGTGGGAAATCATGCTCAACTGGAGTGATGCCACCTTTGCTCGTCATTTGAGGATCTCAAAACACCAGTTTGAGTACCTCTTGACAAAGCTGCAGGAGAACGGCCTACACACTGATCACACTCAAGGAAGGCCTCCGGTGCCTGATACCAAGAAGCTGCTAATGTTCCTGTGGTATATGGCCAATCAAAACAGCTTCAGGGAGATGTATGACAAGTTTGATGTGTCACAGTCAGCAGCGCACAGAATCATCCTGCAAGTTCTGACCATCATGTCAGGCATGGGGAACACCTTTATATCCTGGCCAAATACTTGTGAGAAAGCTGCCTCTGCTGCCGCCTTTCACCGCACCTGTGGCCTTGACGGGGTTATTGGGGCGATTGATGGCTGCCATATCAGGGTCCAGAGGCCCCCCATCAGAGGAGGGGATTACATGAACCGCAAGGCGTACTACTCTGTACTCCTTCAGGGGATTGTGGATGATCGGGGCCGCTTCATCGACATATTTGCTGGACCACCAGGCAGGGTGCACGATGCCAGGATGCTGAGGAGTTCCAGCTTCTACACACAATGGCAGGAGAAGATGGGGGTGCATTATCTGCTGGGAGACAGTGCCTACACTGGCCAGGCCTTCCCATTCATCAAAACTCCAAAACGTGACAATGGGGGTCTAACGGTGGAGGAGCTTGAGCACAATGCGAAGATCAGCCAGGGGCGGGTCATTGTAGAGAATGCTTTCGGAAGAATGAAATGCAAATGGAGGCGTCTACGTGACCTACAGAACACCAGCATTGACACTGTGGTCATGATCATTATGTCTGCTTGTTTCTTACACAACATGTGTGTTGCTGCTACAGACGTATGTGCAGAACACCGACATGGCTGCCCAAGGCAGCAAGATCACAACGAGTAGACTCATTTTCACAGTTGAAAGCTTGTAAAAACATGTTACAATGCAATTGCTCTTTCTAACATGATTAATGTTTACTTTTTATTTTGTGTACAAATAAAAGTGGTTTCCCTACATTTAATGCTTCACCTTTTTCTAGTGCACAGTTTTATTTATTTGCAATTGTTAATATCAAATGAGAAACACAGAATAAACAATTTAATACAAAATATATTATATATACAACTTAACGAACTATAAAAACTTTGAATTATAAACATAAAAGTGGTTTCCCTTAATTGATGGCTTCACCTTTTTTTAGCCCACAATATGGTTTTGAGAAATTGAAGGCAAATATATAAATGGCTGCAATCCCATATAATATCAATGGAAAGATAGACTAATGACAGTGTACTCGATGGAAAGAGTAGCAGTAAAACTCCAGGTGTAAATGGACTTATTCGTAAAATGCTGGGCCAGTTATTGCTTATTTTAGATTATCAGGCCAAGACTGACATTATGGTGAAAATGGCTAAAACTAACACTTGTCATCTGAAGTATTTTCCCCTTTGATTTCTTAATTTATTTTATTCTTACTGGGTGATTTCCCTACTAAAAAGGATACTGTTTACTAGTTTGTTTTGTTGTTTGTTTGAATGGCCTTATGAGGCAGTAGTGTACAATTTGAACATGCAGAACTATAAATAAAATACTGTCTTCAAAAAAAGAAAAAATTAAGGTTTTGGTAAGAAACAAGCAAATATTTATTGGCAATAAAAAAAATATAAAATGAGAAAAATAATTAAAAAATTGAATACCAAAAATAATATATATACAACTTAACAAACTATGAAAAATTTGAATTATAAATGTAAAAAATAGAGGGAGGATGAAAAGACACTCAGAATTTATCAATCAATCGTGACATAAGACTTTCAAAGCCCTGCTGGGAAGACCGCATCTGGTCCATGACCTCCTGGTGGCGCCGCTGGCTGGCAATTTCGGCATCCCGCAGGATAGCAAGGAGGTCATCGTCCCGTGGACGCTTGCGTGGCATTCTTGGGGTTGTGCAGGGTGTCTCTGGTGGTGTGGAGCTGGATGCTGTGCTTGTTGCTGGGCTGGGTGACGATGTGTGTGAGGAGGTGGTGGCTGCGGCTATGGGGTCAGTGGCAGTTTCACTGCAAACCACTGCTCCCTGTCTTTGGACATCCACCACGTCTTTAGTTCCCACAACAGGGAACACGACATCATGTTGGGCCCCAAGCAGCTCATCCATTTCTCTGTAAAACTGGAAACGCATGGTGCCGTTCCCTGTGCTTGTGTTATTGTCCTTTACTTTCTTATAGCCGTCCACCAAGGTGGACCACTTCCTGGCCACCTTGAAATGGCAGAATGTTTCTTTATACTGTTCTGTCAGTTTGGAAGCCATGTCTGCCCACATCTCCTTTTTGTTCTTTCGACCAAACCTGAGTCGGCTGTTGAGGTCCTTCAGAGACTTTGGCAGACCCTCTCCCTCCCACTCCAGATGTAGCCTCATCAGGTCTATGAGGAAGAGTGTGTGCTCCTTTGTGAAGCAGTCATGCTTCCGCATGGGCAAAGCTGTGGGGGTGTCGGCAGTGGGTGCCTCAGGGCAGCAGCCTATAACACATAAAAAGCAATATGTCAGTAAGCACAAAATTATTAACATCCTTACTGGTGTTATTCTAGTGATTATACTATGATGATTATTTCTGTTATCTTACCGGCTTCAAAAAGGTTGACCTTGATGGTCAGGTCCTCATCCGCATAGTAAACTGCAGGGTCATCTGCACGCTGGTACAGAGGACCGGGGAACAGCAGGGTCCTCTGGGAGTTCAGGAACAGTTTCATGTTCTCATCTAAATACACTAAAACACAAACATACACGTTAGCTTGAAAGAACATGTAGTACTGAAAAAAACTAACTAAAAACGATTGCCTTTGTAATGTGTTAGCAGCTATGATGTTTCCTTTGTGTCCTTTGTGTAATATGCTTTTTAAAATAGTATCTTTATGTGTTCAAATGTTTAACGTTAATCAAATATAGACATACGTACATTGATATACATTGATCACATAAAAATATAGTCTAAATACATACAACACTGAGAAAAACAAATGCCTATGAGCCATGAGGTTTCCTTTGTCTGTAGCAAAGCTACAAAATAACGTATTGGGTGGTATTTAGCACGTAATAAGACTGTAACAAGACTGTAGCAACATGCATATAGGTAACCGTATGCACTGCTATGTGTATAACTTCTGCATTCCGTTACAACAAAGACAAAAGTGCCTAAAATAAAAGAAAACCACAATGTTTACTTACGTGTGATGCTCGTGGTAGCCATCTTGATAACTGAACTCGGGGTCCTCTGACCCTCGACGAGTTGAAGACTTGTATTTACGACCTCAGGAGCGTTCTATTTGCAACTTCCGGGTCGTAATCCCGGAATCCGACTCGGAAACCGAGTTCGTTGGACAAATAGAACGGGGCATAGGTCTTCGACAAATTCCATTCACCAACAAAAAACGTCCTCCCAACACACACTTCATATGCTACTGACCACATGAGTGTTGATGTCCCTCAGCAGAACAAGGGAGTCCCTGGGAGGAGCATTCTCTAGCACCCCCAACTCCAAGGACTCCCGAAAGGGTGGGTAATCTGATTTGCCATTTGCAGCATTATCGTAAACTGCAGTCTTCCCCAATTGTAAGCAGAGGGAGGCTACCCTCTCATTCACTGTGGTAAACCCCAATGTAAAGGCACCGAGATCAGGGACAACAAGTATGCCCACCCCAGCTTGGCGCCTCTCAGTGGGGGAAACCCCACCACCTCCAAAATGGAAAAGAGTCCAACTCCTCTCAAGGGGACAAGTTCCAGAGACGTGCGTCGAGGTGAGTCTGATGATGTCTAGTCGGAACACCTATTACACCGGCTCCTATCGTTCCCCACCGGAGATATAACATTTCATGTCCCCAGGCTCAAGCATTCAGGTATCTTGCCTATCCAAGAGAGGGGACAATGCCTTAAGTTCTACCCATGCAATGTATTGACTCGAGTACAGACTGCATACCAGTTGGTGGTGGTAATGAACCAATTTGTTGTTTGCAGGCCATTTATGAACACAAAGAAGTGTGCCGGTAGGCTAACTTGCATGCTAACAGTAGTTCTGATGAAAACTTTGAGAGAGATACACACAAGGAGGGGAATCATCAGAGTTTTGAGGGGCATAATAAGACATAATACTTGTTGTAGAATAAGTATTTAAAAGGAGGACATTAACTGCATCATAGTGGATATGAAAATACACATTATTGTTCGAAATGGCTCTTTTCTGGGTTTTGAGATTCTTTTCAAATGGTAATTTTACATTTAATTGTTTTTTAAGTGGTTTGAAAAAAGCGTGTACTGAGTCTGCAGCTATGATTGTTTCATTAATTGGCATATATTATTCTAATCACATGCAGAAACAGGATGGAAATTCAGCCCGGGAGCTTCGAAGTTTCTTTGCCTCTGGTGGGTCATGGATAATATTTTTTTTCCATGAAAATTTCAGACTTTTTGGCCCTGAGACAAAGTCCTGTGAGGTTAGGCAGGTGTTATTGCAAAGCAGAAGAGATCTACTGAAGTCTGATAGCAACTAGCAAACAATATCAAAATAGTTGACTGTAGAATCAACAATATTACTAATTTACCATAGCTGCACCAGTATTGCTAAAAAAAGAGGTTTCCATTATTGGGTAATTTAACCAGATCATTTTCTGACGGGGTAATCTGATGGTCTGCTCCTTCCAGCCAGGCTCGGAGTGGCTAATCGGGAGCACTGGGACATTCCCTGGTGGGCCGGTCTGATATGTGGGCCGCAAGGGCCGATTGTATGGCAAGCAGAGTTGTATTAGTGAGCTAAATGTGCAACTAGTCAAGAAGGAGTTGTTATTAACACTATTTATGCACTAGTTTGGCAAAAGTTTAAACTTGTAGGGGGAAATATTTAACTAGTCCCATGTAGTTGCATACTATTTAGCATAGAGAACAATGGATATAAGCATATAGAGTTTTTACCGAAGCAGCTTGCCATAAAGGACCGCTTCACAGCAGCCAGCTGGCTGCTTTCATTTTTCTCTTTCCGTGCACCGCAACATTAAACGGTCAAAGCAATCAGTCAGAGGTGTTTGAAAGGTAACATAGGTTTGCGCAGAAAGGGCTACTATTATAAAGAGGAAAGCTCAATGAGATGGCCATACCATTTTTGCTTTTTTGCAAAAAATGAGGACCAAAACAGCTAACGAGGACAATGGAACAGGTAAGACATGTTGAACTTTCTCTGCAAACCACCATTCGAGTTAATTGATCTAGTCAATGTTGTGATGTTGTGGCAGCAAACATGTCATTTTAATGGAAATGATGACGCAACACCACATAACAGGGAAACTTTGTCTCATAGCTCCTAAGAGTTAGAAGGAAATTCCAGGATGAAGCAAAATGAGCTCAAAAGTCCAAAGTGGGCAGGCTTATTTTTTGGGTTAATATGATAAACGAGTACTAATATAATGCAGAGCATGGTGTAGTCCTGCTCTAAAACAAAAAAAAGCACACTGCAATGCTAGATGATCCAGCATTACAATTAATAAAACTTAAGTGAACTAATCAAAGGCTTTGTAAAAGTTGGAGACTTGTGCTGAGAATTGTAATTTTTTTAAAAAGATAATCAGTGTCTGAACCAGTCAGGAGTCAGAAATGATGAGAGGATGTCTTTTGTCAGTATAAAAGAAATATGTGTTGACATGCATCCATTAGTTCCAATAAAACACTTTCTATGCCCAAATGATAGTTCGACCTGTTATATTTTTCTTTAAAAGTATGACAATAAAAACACAAGGTCCACACTTGAAAGAGAATAGAATGAAAGTAACATAAATTAAGCCTTGATCTTTTGCCAATTAAAATATCTAAATGGGTTAAGTCGCGTGCTTTCCATATTAAATCCACTAACGCTTTACGGAATATCATCTTTTATTGTGGCAGGTGCAGCAAATGAGATTAGGGAAAGAAGGTGAAGACGTGTGAACATGAAAACAGTCTACTTTGGGACTGATTACAGTTGTAGCAGCTCAAAATATAGATCATGATATTGTTAATGCATGTGTTGTAAAAAATAATATAGATGTGAACACATGGTGAAATAACTCCACCTAGTGAAGCAGTTAACCCTTATTTATACTGACATTTTATAGAAAATAATACTCTAAATTACAAGGCTTTACAGAACAGTGTGCTGCTGTAGCTTTACATGTAAGGTTATAATAACATTACTTTAATTAAGGATGAAATGATACCACTTTTCTCAAAACGATACACCAATACTTGGATCTGGGTACTTGCCGATACTTCTACCACACAAAAAATGCAATAAAATAGAAGACAGGTTTTATTTTCTTTACTACTTGTTACACAAAGTGGTGGGAAATTCAATAGAAATTAGAATAATAAAAATTGACCACAAAACTAAAATTTCTACTGAAAAATAAACACTTTCTGTGACATTGTTATAGAGTTTCCACATTTTAAGTATGTGTTCATGGTAACCTATAGGTTAACTTTAAACAATACGAGTACAATAGAACAGTATCAGCCCCGATACCAGTACTGGTGCATCCCTAATCTGAACAAAAATAAGTTGTTATATAAAGTGGGCCGGATTGAGGCATTAAACTCCAGGGCTGAAAATGAGTCCCACTCCGGCCCGGCTTCCAGCTACTGTGTCTCCATACACAATCAACCCTTTTAGGAATTAGCTAAAGATACCTGGATATCAGGACTATTTTAGCAGTGAATATCATTGCTGGTTAGCACAAAAGGGCACCTAGAACAGCAGAAATACAATAGATTGACATGGAAGAAGCAGGGCTTGTTGCGTTGTTTTTTTCTGTTTGCTCTTGTCATTAACTGCTTTGTCAGCAACTCTTCTTACTTTTCCAAGCCAGTTGTTTGGCGACATCTGCTCATTGCCAGCTTGTACAGGGAAGGACTCTGGTGTTTAAATAGGCAGAATCACAGGTGCGAGCAATGATAAATTAACAGAAATGGAAGAGGTTCTGAGCAGGGAAACAGAAATGGCAGGGCAGGAGACATTGAAAACAGATGCATCATGACATAACTACCACTTTACTTGCCATAGCATAAAGTTGAAAACATCTGCTTCTCAGGAGTGCAGATGTGTTCTCAGCTTGCTCTTGCAGCTTGCCTCTTTAATCAATTTTGAATCAATTTCTAATAATTATGAATGATTATTTTTTGACACATGTCTTGGATATGATTTTATTCTCTTCTTTCAAGTAAACCAAGACTTTTTAATTACTTTTATTCCTTTTTGTACAACTCATCTGAAGAGCCAGCAGCGGAAATCTTGTCAATATGGCTGAGGGAGTAACACAAACATCGCCTTGTGAAAACTGTGGGATATATCAACAAGAGATATGCTTACTCCTGGACAAAATTCGTGCCTTGGAGACATAAAAAGGACTTCATGACACGCTCCCAATGGATTCCGGTAAGAAGACTGGAAAAAACTGATACCTAAAGCTAAATTATACCGTAACTTTCCCAAAATTTAACACACAACTTGGTGCTAGACAAAAGCAAAAACAACATGCTGGTAAAAATGGACATGGAATGAAGTTTACAAACTGATATTTACCTCTTTCAGAAGCTGAGAATAATGAACTAAGAGAATCAGAGAGAAACAGAGAACAATAAGTCAAAACAAAGATGGAGAGAAAAACTGTGCAAAGTGTCAAGGACAGAAATATCATGGTGCTTGGAGACGGAGCCATATCTAATATAAACATGGACAGAATTGTTACAAGCAGCTGTCCGAGTGCCACAGTTTCTGACATCACAGATTTTCTTAACAAGGAAATTACAAATAACCCTGGGATTAAAAATGGTACTACATGTTGGTGCAGGGGACGTAAGAAATAAACAATCTGAAATCTTGAAAGACCTCTTTAATAAACTTTTTGAGAGACTTGATTGTCTGGACTAAGAGGCAATACAAATTTTCATCAGTGCACCTATTCCAAACATCGATGGGAGGATAAACAAATTCTCTTGGCTGTTTCAATTAAATACTTGGCTGTCCAAAGTCTGTGAGTCAAGAGGATTGTTTTTTTATAGAGAACTTCAATCTGTTCTGGCAATGTGAGGATCTGTTTAAAGCAAATGGCCCACACTGAGGAGAAGTGGAGTGAGACGACTGACGGATAACCTCCTCCATGTTCTACGGAATCAGGGAAGGCCAAAGCTGCAGGAGAGAGCAGAGAGGAGCGAGAGAAAAGCTCCAGGCTCGCCAGCAAACGCTTGGCCTGTATCCCCGACATAAGATTCAGTCGGAGCAGTGTAATCAGCATCTACAGCATCCCCAGTTAAGGATTCACCACAGCTGCACCATCTGCACCAAAAGTAATGGACATAGCCACAGCAGCTGCAATACCTGCATAACAGGGAAAAAAACTCACTTGCAGCACCACCTGTATTTCTGGGGAAAAACAAAGCTGCAGCACCACCTGCATCAACATTAAGTAATTCAACCACATGAGCACTCTCATCTATTCCACCACCATCCTGGAACCCAACTGCTACATCTCACCTTCCAGAGACTTTTCAGAATCGTTCGTGTCTCCAGAGTCATCTATGAGATTTCCCAAACACTTTGAAAACTTGGTACAATATGGGATTAAAATGGTTCCACTCACTCCAGTCGTGTCAAAATCAAGGCCCTTGCCCCCAAAAAAGTATCGTGCCCCACTCCTGCCTTTTTCACCAACCAAGGTCTCCCCAGCTCTGCGCCCACCACCGGTGCCCACAGCTGTTACATCCAGCAGCTTCACTGCTGCTGTCTAGAACATTAAGGACTTCTGCGTTGCTACCATGCATAGCAAACTCAAAACCAACGAGAGGTCAGGAGAGGGAGTGTGCTCTTCTAAAACGATCAGTTCTGTCAAACCACGTGGATTAGATCACAGAGGGACAGTAATACTGAATAATCAAAGACATTTAATTAATTTCCCTTGCAAAAAGATTCCATCTTCTCAAACACAGATAAATCTCAAACATGCTGTTCTAAATGTCAGATCATTAAAAAACAAGTCATTTTTAGTAAATAGTTTGATTTCCTCTTATAATCTAATTTAATGTTGTTTTTAATATCTCTTTATTCAGATTTTCACAGTTTCATACATATATGACATAAATATATAACAACTTTGTTTTTCTGAGAAACAGAAAGAAGAGAGAAGAAAGAGAAAAGGAAAATAAATACATAAATAAAATAAAATGTAAAAGGAAACAGAGAACATCACATTCAATGGTGGGTATGAAGCTCAGCAATCAGTGTTTCATAGTGTTAAAAAAAGTATATGACTGGTTGCCAGGTTTTATAAAACTCTTGTTGTTTATTTTTAAGTGTGAATCTGATTTTTTCTAGTTGTAAATGTTTCATAATATCTCGCATCAGTAGTGATAAGGTGGGGGGCCTTTTCTGTTTCCAGTTTAACAATATCAACCGTCTTGCCATTAGGCAACGCAATTTTAAAAGCACAATTTCAACACAAGGCAGTTCAAGGTCCTTTACATGATTCAGTGATAATGAAACCACATGATTACAAACAAAACATATACGTTTAACAGTAATCAATCAGTAAGAAAAGATAATGTAAGAAACAAATTTATGTAATTAATACACAATCACTTAAAAAATAAATAAAAAAGTAAGAATAGAAATTAAACCACAACAATAAAAAATTATTCAAGAAACACATTTATGCAATTAAATCAGATTAAAACAGATAAAACACAATCGGGTAAACAAAACAAAAAGTATTCAGAAAGCGCAATTTAAGATTCAAATGCAGGTCTGAATAGTAGAATTTTTATCTTTGATTTAAAAGAGCCTAGCGATTCAGCGTTTTTGCATTCGTCTGGAAGTTTATTCCACATTTGTGGAGCATAGAAGCTGAAAGCTGCCTCTCCCTGTTTAGTTCTGATTCTAGGGACAATTAGTAGGCTAGAGTTGGAGGACCTGAGTGGTCTGCTGGGTTGATATAATGACAGCATATCTTCAATGTACTTTGGTGCTAAACCGTTCAATGATTTATAAACAAGTAGGAGTATTTTAAAGTCTATTCTCTGAGCTACAGGGAGCCAGTGTAAGGACTTTAGAACTGGGGTGATGTGTTCTACTTTCCTGGTTCTAGTGAGAACACGAGCAGGAGCGTTCTGGATCAGCTGCAGCTTTCTGATTGATTTTTTAGGTAGACCTGTGAAGACGCTGTTGCAGTAATCGATCCGACTAAAGATAAACGCATGGATCAGTTTACATGGTCCTTCTGTGACATCAGACCTTTAATCCTGAAATGTTCCTCGGGTGATAGAAAGCTGACATTGTTATTGCCTTTATGTGACCCTGGAGGTTCAGGTCTGAGTCCATTATTACACCTAGATTACGAGGCTGATGAGTAGTTTTTAGTTGTATTAGCTGAAGCTGTGTGCTGACTTCGGATCGTTCCTCCTTAGGTCCAAAATTAATTACTTCTGTTTTGTTTCTGTTTAGCTGGAGAAAGTTATGGGACATCCAGTCGTTGATTTGTTCAATGCATTCATTTAAGGTCTGGATGGAATCAAAGTCACCTGGTGATAATGTAATGTATAGCTGTGTATCGTCTGCATACTTATGGTAGCTAATCTGATTGGCTGCTATAATCTTGGTTAGTGGGAGCATATAAATATTGAACAGGAGGGGGCCCAGGATGGAGCCCTGGGGGACCCCACATGTGATTTCTGTTTGTTCTGATGAGAAATTTCCGATGGACACAAAGAACTTCCTATTTTTGAGGTAAGATTCGAACCATTGAAGAGCTGTACCAGTGAGTCCGACCCAGCTCTCTAATCGTTCCAGTAATATTGTATGATCAACGGTGTCAAACGCTGCACTGAGGTCCAACAGAACCAACACTGTAGTTTTACCGCTGTCTGTATTTATGCGGATGTCATTGAAAACTTTGACGAGGGCAGTCTCAGTGCTGTGATGAGCACGGAAACCAGATTGAAAATGATCTAAGGAGTTGTTCGTTGTCAGGAATGTGTTCAACTGTTGAGATACAGCTTTTTCAATAATCTTACTGATGAATGGGAGATTAGAGATTGGCCTATAATTCTGCATCAAGGTATTGTCTAGGTTGTTTTTCTTTAATAGGGGTTTGATAACTGCTGTTTTGAGGGCCTGGGGGAAGACACCTGACTGGAGGGATGTGTTAACTATTTGCATCAGATCTGACTTAATGACAGGGAGAACGTTCTTTTAAAAAGCTGTGGGTAAGATATCGAGGAAGCAAGAGGAGGAATTCAGTTGTTTAATAATTTCATCAAGATTTAACTGATTCAGTTTTTTGAATCAGACATATTATCTGCATTATTTTAAGTTGGAATGATAATGTTGGTGGGTTGGTTGCTGCTTTACAGATTGATCTTCTAATTTCTAGAATCTTTTCAGTGAAGGAGTTGGCAAATTCAGTACAGGCCCTAGTGGAGTGTAGCTCAGGAGCTGCTGTCACTGGGGGATTGGTTAGTCTTTCAACTGTTGCGAATAATGTCCGAGTGTTATTAATATTTTTGTTAATGATTTCAGAGAAGAATTATTCCCTTGCAGGTTTCATGGTTAAGTTATATTTGTTCAACCTGTTTTTGTACATCTCATAGTGAACCTGGAGTTGAGTTTTCCTCCATTTTCTTCTGGCCTGACGGCACTCCCTTTTTCCGCTGCGTACTAGAGGATTGCAGTAAATTTGTTTAAAGATTTCAGCAGAGCTGTCAACGAGAGGTCGTTTTCTTACTATGGTGTCATTTTGATTAGATTGTTTAGCCGGGATAATGCTTTCAAAGAAGATGCAGAAGTGGTCAGATAATGCAACATCCAATACGGAGATGTTAGAGATTTTTAGTCATTTGCTAATGATTAAGTCTAAGGTGTGACTTTGTTTGTGTGTTGGCTGTTTGACATGCTGGGTTAGACCAAAGCTTAGGAGAGTATCACTTAGTGTTTTTGTCTGTCTATCCTGGGGGTTGTCAGTATGAATGTTCAGATCCCCCACAAAAATTAGTTTGTCATATTCAATATAAATGAAAGAAACAAGGTCATTGAGATCGTTTAGAAAGTTTGAGCTCGCTTTGGGTGGTTTGTACATATTTATGACTAAGACCTTGTTTAGTTCTTTTATCTCTGTAGCAAGGAGGAGGAGTGAAATGTACCCAGAAGTATCTTGTTAAAGTTCAGTGTATTTTTAAAAATAGTTCCTAGACTGCCCCCGCTTCTCTGTTGCCTGTTTTCATTTAGAAAGCTGTAGTTAGGTGGTGTGGCTTCTAGCATTAAGGTTCTTTCATTATTTGCATCCAACCAAGTTTCAGACAAAAACATAGCCTATACATTGTGATTGGTAATAAAGTCATTAAATAAAAAATATTTTCTTTGATAGGGAACAGACATTGAGTAATGCCAATTTAAGAGATTCATTGGTCGTGGTAGTGGGCTTAAGTTCTTCTGACAGGCATGAGGTGTGTGTGTGTGGGGGGGGGGGAGTCAGAATCGTCGTGCCCCCTCCATCTGAGTGAGAACCTTGGGGTCAGCTGTGTTCCTTTAATAATCTGATCCTGTAGTTTTTTGCAGAATTCAATCGGTGAGCTTAGTTTTGCTGAGTCATTAATATCATTGTCAGAGGTCTGTGATAGGCTGAATGCCCCGTCTAATGGTCTATTATTATCAGCACGCTGAGCTGAGGCGCTGACCTTCGGGGAACTCTGAGAGATTGTAGGAGTCGTGTGAAGCTGGAGGCGCCGGTGTCTGGCAGTTTATCTGTTGGAGTTGAGGTGCTGACCTTGGGTGAGTTTTGAGCATTGCTGTTCAAAAATGCAAATATATTAGCAGCCAGCAGTTTAATTCCAGCCTTATTGAGATAGCGTTGATTGTCTTTGAATAAGTGATTCGCCGACCTAAAGATCTTCAAGTTGTTTACATATCCGACAGAAGTTTCCAAAGATTATTTGGATCCATTTGTGAAGAGATCTGATTCTAGAGAAATGTTCGCCCTTACCTACCGGAACTGGGCCAGAAATCCAGGTTTTTGAGATATTGAGTTGCTCAACATTACCAGCAGTTGTGACACGTCAGCTCTTAATAATTCACTCTGACGTAGCGTGATGTCATAAGATCCAGCATGTATGATCAGTGAGTGAATTGTAGGGTGAAGAGCAAGATTTGAGGGGATTTTTTCCATAATCTGTTTTATAGTGTTCTTTGGAAAGCAGTGAATGCTGATGTGATTACTAAGGAAGTGATGAATCCAACTTATGGGGCCATCATGAATAATCAGAACCTTAGCTCGGGAGGTTAATTTAAAATGTGTACGCTCTTATTCTTTGTTTCTTTTTGCCTTTTTTCCATCCATAGCGGTGTTCCTCAATTTCTCCTGCTGGCCTTGACTGTTCGGAGGGCTCGTGTCCTGCAGACGTCTAAGGCTGTAAATCTGTTCTTTAAAGGAATTCCAGGGAGAGAGAGTGGATCGCCTGGAGCTTCCTCCTCTGCCTGTTGCGTCTCCTGGGGAGTGGTGTTGAGGTATTTCCAGAGCTTCGTTTGGGAGGTGGCCAGTTCTCCTCAAAATTTGAGTTTGGCGTTCTGCCCGTTCCACGTCTCGGTTAGGGAACGGTACTTGTCGGTGCTCCCTGATGGAGGCTGGACCGAAGCATTGGGCTGTCAAATTTCTGTTGTTGTTGCTCCTTTGACGGTATTGTCGTCTCATTGTTATATCCATCATTGATGTCATAATTTATCTCCAAATGGTGTAGTTTTTCTTCCATATTCCGGAGCTTTTCCTCCAGGGCATTTTGTCTTTGGAGTAGCTTATCAAAGTTCTCGGCTGAGCAGTGTGCCATGTTGTTAATCCACAGTTTTTCACTGTCTTTTCAGAGGTGTCCGGAAAAGGTTATCTGGTTTAGTAGGTAGCTGGGCACAAGTCTTCAGCTTAGTAAAATGCCATGATATTGATCCACAGTCTTACAGAGGTCCTTTGGAAGCGATCCACTAAAAAAAGTTTTGTTTAATAGTGTCACAAACCGTAAAACTGTGTTTTGAGAGTTTGATAAGTTTTTTGCAACTGGTGTTATTCCAAATAAAGCAGCAAGTGAGTCAGGTGCAAGTGTTTTAAAAATAAATACTAGATAATGTTTGAAAAAGATTGTTCCAAAACTTTGCAATACAGGGAGAGTTCCAAAACATAGGTGCTAGTGAAGCCGACTGTTGTTTAAATTGATCACAGAAAGAACTGACAGAGGGTAACATTCGTGACAGCTTTAACTGAGATAAATATAATCTGTGTAAGACTTCAAATTGTAAAAGTCCATGTTGAATGCAAACAGACTAGGAGTGGACATTTGCTTGAGCTTTTGTCCATTGATTATCCGTGATTTCTACTCCTAAGTCCTTCTGCCAGGCGTCCTTAAAATGATCCAGTGTAGCAATACAGTCTAGTTGTGACAGCATGTTATGGATTTTAGTTATCAATCCTTTTTTGAACGGGTCAAACATGAATAGTCTTACCAAAGTAGAATCTGGGGGCCGACCGGGAAAGGATGGGAATAAACTTTTTATGAAACTCCAGATCTGCAGATATTTGAAGAAGTCATTATTGTGCAAGTTGAATTTTTGTTGTAGTTGTTGGAATGTGGGGAACGTTTTATTAATGTATAAATATTTCATTAAATGTATACCTATTTTGTTCCATTGGAGAAATTAAATACTGGAAAGGGAGGGTGTGAATGCCTGATTGTTATTTAATGGGGCTTGTATGGAAGCATCATTCCAAACATAATGTTTCCTAATCTGTGTCCAGATTCTAATCGAGTGAGAGACTACAGGGTTATTGAAATTGCTTCTAGGAGTAGGAAGAGCAGAGTAAACAAAGGCCCTTAATGACGAAGGATTACAACTTTCGTGTTCCATCCCTACCCAGTCGGTCTACCGCGTGCACAACCAAAATTATATGGCGCGGATGTTGCAAGACCAGTAATCAATGCGAAAACACAGCAACCCCATCCCCCCTTAGCACGTTGGTCTCTGTAAAAATGCTTTTTTGATTCTTGGATTTTTTTTGTTCCATATAAAATAGGATATTAAAGAATCTAATTTGCAGAAGAAAGATTTAGTGAAACAGCATTGAAAAAAAAGAAATTTAGGTAAAATGTTCATTCTGACAATGTTTATTCGCCCTGCGAATGAAATCGGTAGGTTAATCCATCTGTCTATATTTTTTTGGGTTTCATCATAGAGTTTAGAGAAGTTGTGTTTAAATAAACCATAATACTCTTGAGTGATGGTTATCCCAAGATATCTAAATTTAGTTGATAATGCAAATGGAGAATTGTTAAAAATACCGGGATGTTTGTTGGCTTTAGCGTTTATTAGGAATAAAATACTTTTAGATAAATTCAGTTTATATCCTGTTACATCCCCAAAGTTTTCCGGGATTTTCATTATATTGGGGACTGATTTTAAAGGATCAGAGATACACAATAACAGGTCATCCGCGTATAGCGATACTTTGTGTTTTTTATGTCCCCTTCTAATTCCAGCATAGTCTTTTGAAGAGCGCTTGCATTACTTCACCGACCGGAAAAAAATCCTCCTCGTTCCATCTCTTTCTGTGTCGCTGTGGTTGCTGTGCAGGTTTCATGCAGGGCCACCATTTTCTGCGAGAGTTCGTTACGAAGCGTGTCGTTGTCTGCTTTAGCTTCTTCTCGCAGCAAAGAGATGTCTCTTTGTATGCTCTCGTGCATTTTGTCTATCTGTGTTTTTAAGTCATTCATCATACCGTCCCGGTAGGTTTGTAGTTCGCTCCAGTGTGTGTCCAGAGTGTCCCCCGCCATGTTGGTTTGCTTTCCTTCGGTGCTTGGCGAGGTGGAAGTTGTCGGTAAAGTCCATAAGTATTTTAACACTCGATATTGTGGATTTGACCCAGGAGTTTTTTTTTGTTTTTTTCTTATCTGCAAAATTTTACGGAGCTGCCTTTCGTCCTTGCTTACTCCATTCGGCCGGGAGCGGAAGTCTAATTTTATGTTTTTAACCAAAACATGGCTCGACAAAAACACTGGCAATGCAGTTTTGATTGAGTGTAGTCAGTCAATTTTGTGTCTGAAACACGCCAAAGCCAGAGGGGACGGGGTATTTGTGCCACTTCAGGTAGGCACATTAACCAGATTTTACGTGGAGCAAGGGAGAAGTATTTCTGTGAAATAGTCGCAAACTCCAAAAACAATTATCGTGTTCTGTTTGCCACAGCGAACAGATGAACTAATCCTCAAGTTTCATTGCCTTTAGAACTAATTTCTGCATCTAAGTGCAATGAGTTTGCAATATTTTTTAATGACGAATTCCAAGGCATTAAAAATGCCATAATTACCACAAAACAAATGGCAAGACTTTTTCTAGATAAACACCTTGAGCTGACACATTTTACACCTGTCAGTGACAAAACAATCAAAGAGGTTATCTCTGGTCTGAGTTCTGTTTCTAGATAAACACCTTGAGCTGACACATTTTACACCTGTCAGTGACAAACCAATCGAAGAGGTTATCTCTGCTACTCGAGTCCTGACAAGAACCAGGAAATACGACCATATTAGTCCAGTGCTCCGGTCTCTGTCGCTCAGAGAATAGAATTTAAAACAGCTCTGCTTGTGTACAATGATGTTTAATATAATTTTTTACAAAGAAAGAGTGTCCGAGGTAACAGCTGTGGGCACCGGTGGCATGCCTTGCTGAATTACCCACTCGATATCTAAAGTCTGTGCTGAGCAGCTTGTTACCACAACTTGGTCAGTTAGTTAACGTCTCACTTGAGACAGGAACATTCTCAAATTCATTAGAAACTGCTGTCATTAAGCCTCTTCTAAAGAAGAGCAGCCTTGATGCCACAGTACTGAGCAACTACCGGCCCATATCAAACATACCATTCTTAGGAAAAGTCCTAGAAAAAGTAGTATATCACCAGATCACTTACTTTCTCATGTCTAACAATGTGTTTGATAATTTCCAGTCAGGCTTCAGGCCCCACCACAGCACTGAGACAGCTCTGATCAAGGTGACAAATGATATCTGCATGAACACCAACGCAGGCAAAGTCTCAGTTTTAGTTCTGCTGGACCTGAGCGGTGCCTTTGACACAGTGAACCATGGAATCTTACTTCACAGGTTAGAAAACTGGGTGGGAATCTCTGGTACTGCTCTAAACTGGTTCAAGTCCTATCTCTGGGACAGGACTTACTTTGTTGAAATTGGCAACTGTGTCTCAGACAAAATTCCCATGACCTATGGAGTCCTCCAGGCGTCAATCTTGGGACCACTGTTATTCAACTTTTACATGCTTCCATTCGGTCAGCTAATTAACAGCAATAGTGTGTCTTACCATGACTACGCAGATGACACTCAGATCTACATGTCACTGACGGCAGGTGAACATGGCCCAATAGATACACTCTTTCACTCTATTTAACAGATCAGTGTTTGGATGCAAAACAACTTTCTCCAGTTAAACTCAGACAAAACTGAGATCATTGTTTTTTGCCCACAAACACAAAGATAACGTTTTATCAGTCATCTTGAGTCTCTGTGTCTTCAACCAAAGAATCTGGTTAGAAATCTTGGGGTAATCATGGACTCAGACCTGAACTTAAACAGCCACATCAAAGCAATGACATCAACAGCTTTTTACCATCTGAAAAACATTGCTAAGATCAGAGGAATAGTGTCAAAACCAGACTTATCCATGCATTGGTTTCCAGCAGGTTAGACTACTGTAACGGCCTGCTCACTGGCCTCTCTAAACGAGCTGTTAGACAGCTGCAGTACATCCAGAACGCTGCTGCTCGAGTCCTGACAAGAACCAGGAAATACGACCATATTAGTCCAGTGCGCTGGTCTCTGCACTGGCTTCCTGTCGCTCAGAGAATAGAATTTAAAACAGCTCTGCTTGTGTACAAGTCTTTTCATGGTTTGGCACCAAAGTACATCTCTGACATGTTAGAAACATATGAACCATCTCGGGCCATGAACACTTCAGGGAGGGGTCTCCCGGTGGTTCCAAGAGTCAACAATAAACACGGTGAGGCTGCATTTCAGTTTCAGGTAGCTAAAAGCTGGAACGGTCTTCATGAGGATGTGAGACAAGCCTCAAAACTAACAATGCTTAAATCCAGGCTGAAAATTCAATTCGATTCACTTTTATTTATATAGCGCCAATTCACTACAAATGTCTTCTCAAGGCACTTTACAAAAAAGTTGTTTCAATACAATTACACAAACATTCCAATCAGTTAAAAGTTTTCTATGTAAGGAATCCCAGTAGATTGATGAGTCATTGAGGTCAGGTTGAGCCTGTATCATGCAGACTCCAACCACAGCAATTCCTCAGCAATCTCTCATACTGAGCAAGCATGTAGCGACAGTGGAGAGGAAAAACTCCCCTTTAACAGGAAGAAACCTCCGGCAGAACCTGGCTAAGTACAAGCAGTCCTCTGCCATGACCGTCTGGGGGTCTGAGAAGACAGAGAAGAGACAGCATGGAGGATGCTCAGTGACTTTGACCATCCTCTGAACCGATGTTCCCCATCCAGCAGGGGGCATTGTAGGAACTACCAGTATACCTGCATTCTGAGAATGAAGTGCTCTGTTAGGAACATATGTAACAATCAGATCTCTGATGTACAATGGAACTTGATTATTAAGGGCTTTGTAAGTAAGGAGGAGGATCTGAAACTCTATTCTGGATTTATCAGGGAGCCATTGGAGATAAGCCAAAACAGGAGAAATGTGATCTCTCTTTTTAATATTCATCAGAACTCTTGCTGGAGCAGTTTGGATCAACTTAAGGCTTTTAATTGCATTTTGTGGACTTCCTGAAAATAAGGAATTACATTAGTCCAGCCTTGGAGTAACAAATCATGAACTAGTTTCTCTGATCACCCCAAACAGTAATTTTTACCCATTCAAATGACAATTGAAAGTATGTTATCTGCACTCTTGCATTTTATTGTAATTAATTATTTTTTTAGGTTGATGTTTTTTTCTGTGTATCTATTCTTAATTTATGCAACTGTGAAGCACTTTGAATTGCCTTGTGTATGAATTGTGCTCTACAAATAAACTTGCCTTGCCTTTTCTATGGTGCATGATGTTTTTACTATCCTTTTTGGTACCAGTAAAGCTGTAGCTTTAGAGTTCAGTAGGATAGGCAACCAATGGCTGTTGCTCAAAGTTAGCTAAAAGCACATTTTACTAATACTAATACTAATAAGAATGTCCATACATCTGCACAGTGGAAGGCTCAGCATTTTTCTTTTTAAAGCTTTTTGTCAGTAACTTGGATGTGACTTTACCACCTTTTCTCAGTAAAGGGCTCTACAGAAGAGTCAGGCTAAAGCATTAAATTTTTTAAAATAAAGTCAGAATTAGAAGTAACTTTTCTTAAATTTCAGCAAAGTTTAGCATTCCATAAAGTGTGCTTCTACCTTAAGATGGCAATTCCTGCTTATTGTTTGATGGCTCCTCTCAAAGGGACATCAGGCTGGTATGTCAAGTGTGACACTGTGTACTACACTAAACTCCATTGCTAACATCCCTCCCATGTACTTTCTGGTACCATTGCACCTACAACCTTCCAATAAAGAATTTCATTGCTGAAAAATGTCATTCCACAGACTGCATTCCTTGCAGCTTGTATGACAAAAAGGAGCTGTCAAAACCCAAATCGACCACATATCGATTTTTCTCATAGTGCACACTTATGCATGTTCACTTGTCAGGTTTTATATTGCCAAAACACTAATTTGTTGCATTTCTAAAAACAAAAAAGGAAAGGAAAATAAGGAAGTGATGCTCCTCTTCAGCCGGGATTTAAGAACAGATTTGAAGTCTTACCCTGTGGAAATCCTGCTGTGAAATTATGTTAATCTCACCCTAAGAACAGCGAGAAGCTTCATCCAAAAAAAAAAAAATACATATATATATATATATATAATATTTTTATATTACTTTTTATGAAACAGTTTTTATCCATAGAGGAAATTTCCACTAAAATGCATAATATAATACTTGAAAATTAACTTTGATTTCAGAAAGTGTATGTACAAACTCCTGATTGTGGATTTTTGTGATGGGACAGTTTTGTTGGGAGCCTTTGAAGCTTTATTCTGTCAAAGCAGAAATATTCACTGAATCATTCCCCTCTAAGGCTTCGATTGATTTGAGCTGCTTAGGGAAGTTTATAGACAGATCTGTAAAGTGTGTGGGTGTCCATGTCAGCAAAGTCTTATTCCATGTTGGAAGGTTGTACTTCAGGCTACAACCCCTGTTCTTTCATGCTGAGGCAATGAGTAGAAGCCAAACAACTGTCAGGAGAGCACTTTTAAGTTCTCCAATGGCAGCAAGTGACCTAAATACTGATTTATGTAACTTTTGAACAACTGTTCAGAATTAAAAAAATATAATAATAATAAATTAGTTATTTCTAATGGGTGTCATTGCCCAGTTTTATTTTTATTTGACTGGATCTACTCATAACCATTCTGGCTCTTACTGTTGCTGTTAACAACATTGAGGTACACAATGCCTCTTTACCTTTTATGATCGAGGCAATCATTACTTTTGTGCCCACTTGTACCCTCAATTAAATTAAGAGGCTGTTTGTCCTGGGTTTAAAAAGCCTATGACTTTCTCTAGGGACTTAATCTCATAAACCACTATGGCCCACTGACATCATCACTTTAAGCCACCAGGCAACTCACTATTTTGTAGGGGAGTTCAAATGGATTTACTTTCTACTCAGATGCTATATGACATAAAAACCTGGAAGTGAGGTGGCATATTGGTATTTTCTAAGCATTTTCCATTTTCCCCAACAGGACACCAGTTTGGCATTTGGTAGTGTGTAATCTGTAAAGTATTCTAAAGGGGAAAACATCTACAGGTCCCTTAGTTGTATGGGGGGTGGGCAAGGGCATTAGCCTTTAAACCTATAACTCTTATTTTGATTGTTTTACATCTCTCCTCCCCTGTCAGTTTTTTCAGAGTCCCGATGAAAGAATTTGGACTGCCAGAGCTTTACCTTAAAACATTAATAGAACTTACCATGGAGTAAGAAATTGCATCTAAAACACATTTTTTTATCCAGATACATTCGGGATGAGTTTTCTGTCAAAGGTCAATCAAATCCATTGAAAAGTAGAAAATCATAGCCAAAGAAATTTCATTCATAAATTAAAACTCTCATTGCGGACAAATATATAAAGCCCACATTTTTTGATATCCCCACAGATATGGAAATATTTATTTTTCAAAAGACAATATAAAAATCCAAAGGTAAGTAAGTGGAATGTCATCAAATTTGTATTAAAAATGGCATTTTTATGTCCCTCTCAATATTAAATGAAAAATATAGCATTAGTTCTTATAATTGCTGAGCAGCTTCTTCCATGTTTTCATGCAAACAAAACATACCCACATGTTAATCTTTATTCCATCTTCCCATCACAGTAATTTCTAGCTCCCACTACAAAATCTTTTACTTAAGTATTTCAACCTACATCTGTTCAGTAGCTGTAGATCATAGGTGTCAAAGTCAAGGCCAGGGGGCTAAATCCGGCCAGTATCCTGAGGGTTTTAGTTCTTTCCCTGGTTCAATACACCAGAATCAAATGATGGTTTGTTAGCAGGCCTCTGCAGAACTTTGCCATGCTGACGAGGAAGTTAGAGAATTGGAATCAGCTGTGTTGGAGCAGAGAAGTATCTAAAACTGGTAGGGCACCGGCCATTGAGGCCTGGACTTGAAATCCCTGCCCTGGAGGAACACATACATAGAGCCTTTAGGTTCACATAATACTGTTTAATCAGTCAAATCCGTGTTTATTTGAGTAGTTCTGAATTATATCATTGTAAAAATATCTTCAGTATTGTTTAAGTGCTTCTCGGATGCGGAGACATTTCTATTAATATTTTGAGGTTTTGTTACTTTGATAGTTTTATCAATACTGTCTGCCACTAGCGGCCCTTTAAGGACATTCAGGATCTCGATGTGTCCCGAAATTGAAATGAGTTTGAGACCCCTGCTGTAGATAAAACATAACACACACGTACTTAACCTTTAAACCAGGGGTACCCAAAGGAGGGCCTAAACTGGCCGCCCGCTAAACCATTTCAATTGGCCCAATGAGGTATAGCTAGGATTTAGTAATATATTACCAAGTATCACATTCATTTATGAAGTCAAATTACAAGTATCTAAGTATTAACGTAGTACCTCAGCTTTCTTTTGATTCCAATTCCATTGGCCAAACAAGCTTATATTGGGCGCTATATAGTCCTCACTCATGGTGCTGGGATTTATGATTGCTGCGATTGCCCCATCAGGCCAAACGCGTAACTGCAGTCTTAACGGTAAGCTCGTGCATGAGGCTTGCATGTTGTACGTGCACTCGCAAGCGATCATGAACAACTAAGTCAGCTCTATACTCGACAATTTACAGCTTTGCACGCATAACTTCGACTGAGGTAATAAATGTGATGAAAGATATTTATACCAAATCAATTTTAGTGTATTTCTAGGATATGATACGTCGGAAAAATTGTAGCAAAGTGAATCAAGTACGAAGCCAAATGTTGCACACTTCAATAATGAGTCAGTGTGTAGTTTCGCGGGTTTATTGCTGTCGGCTGTAAATACAAACATGAAGTACACTGTGAGCGTCCACACTCCTCGCAGCCGACACAGCACTGAACATAAGCTTTCTTCCTCCAAAACAAATATTATAATTTTAGCTCCTGTCATGTACTCATTTCCCCTCGCTACAGATACGTGTATACACAGTTTAAACAACTACTCGGTTACTTCGTAGTCCAGGGGCCTCTCGTAAACAACAAGTTAGCTTAGCTGCTAGTTGTCTCATGCTACTAAACATTAAACCAACGACTTTCTATCAATCACTACAAAAAGTTAAACGGCCATCTTTATTAATGTACCTATCGGGGATCTTATGCTCTTTCATAACATATACAAAGATGTCATTTGTGCTGGTTTACCGGTAAATACAACATGAAGTAACACTTTGGAGGTACACACTCCTCGCAGAAGGACAAAGCACTGAACATAAAGTGCGGCAGACGGAGGCAGGAATACTCACAGTCATACACGCCCTCCTCTGGTGGAGGGTGGCAATTGCATGATCACTAACCTCAGTCTGAGTAGGAGGAATGGAGCCAAATGATCAACAATAGAAATAAACAATAGAGATAAAACAAAATACATACATAACAAGGAAAGGGGGTAGCTTGTATCTAACTTCTGTACCCCCACACTCTCCCCTCAAAACAAAATGTCGTCTCGGCATTCCTGGTACTGAACAGGTTATCCCACCACATATGCAGTTCACTATATGTTGTCGCACTTTACAGGTAATCAGGCTACTTCTCTGTGGGAGTCGGAGTTCACTTCATAATCGAGATGCCATACTGTTAACAGTTCCACAACATGACAAGTATCTCCAGTTAATGTCACATTGTTGCAGCAGGTGTCATTGTGCAC
This sequence comes from Apricaphanius iberus, assembly GCA_028564705.1. Classification (NCBI taxonomy): domain Eukaryota; kingdom Metazoa; phylum Chordata; class Actinopteri; order Cyprinodontiformes; family Aphaniidae; genus Apricaphanius; species Apricaphanius iberus. Next base: position 374,663 of record JAPXFQ010001676.1, on the reverse strand, counting down.
GATGACAATCCACCACATCCAGCGCCTGTAGCGTGCATATCTGCATCCCCTCCGAGAGTAAGTTACTTTAACCAAGAAGTGATCTGAATCTATAGTAATATCCTGCATCATACATAGCAATCAGGCAGCCAACTAAATAAATAAAAAAAAATTATACATTCATTTTTTGTACTGCCATGTACACAAGATTATCTGAACAAGTTGCATGAATTAAACAAATGTCACTATTTCACTAACTGCTACATGCTATTACATCTACTCATACGACAGAACAGGCTGCCCTAACTTATGATATGTAAATATCAACTTAGGTTTCTTTGTTCTGAAAGGATACTTTTTCTTGCAGCGAGATGAAGTCTCAGCATCATCTTGGTCGCTCGATGCCGACTGGTCCAACCCATCCTCACTGCCCGCATCCTCTGAGTCAACATTGCTTTCCAGCAGCTCTGTCCTTTCCTCACTTTGAGTTTGGTCTTGTACAGTTCCAGGTACTTCCACTGTCTCATCACTCATGGCGTTTCTGCTGTCAGGGTGAAATTCTGGTGCCTCTGCTCTGAGCTTGCCATCAGTGTGACTGTCGGATTCACCGTTGCGATCTGGAAGCTGTGAACTCACAATGGCCCTCCAGTTCTCTTCATCATCCGAACTCTCATCCTGCTGATTGTGTTTTCGTACTTTATCCTTTTCCTTTTGTCTTTGTGATTTGCCAGGTATCTCTGGTTTCATAACTGGAAGAAAGTCACAAGGTAACAACAAGTTCCTGTGCACAACTCGGGTGCGTCCTGTCCCATTTTCCGGTCTGATTTCATATACTGGGCTTTCAGGATGTTTTTTTTCCTTCACCACATACACTCGATCTTCCCAGAATGATCTCAGTTTCCCAGGTCCTCCTTTCTCATTCAGATTCCTGATAAGTACTCTGCATCCAGGACTCAAGTCAGCTCCATATGTCTTTTTATCATAATAGGCTTTCCCTCTCTCAGCCTCCTGGTTGGCCGTTCTGGATGCCAATCGATAGGCGTCGCTCATTCTCAATCTCCACTTTTCCGCATAATCTTGTTGCGATGGACTTTGGTCTTTTGCCTGGAGCCCGAACATAAGATCAATAGGAAGTCGGGGGTGACGACCAAGTAAGAGGAAATACGGGGCATAACCAGTAGCCTCACTGCGGGTGCAGTTATATGCATGAACCACTTTGGCAAGTGATGACCGCCAGTCTGCTTTTTGAGCCTCAGGCAAATTCCTTAGCATAGCCAGCAGTGTCCTGTTAAATCTTTCCACTTGCCCGTTTCCCTGCGGGTGATATGGCGTTGTCCGTGACCCCCTGACCCCACTGTACTCCTCCAACCGAGAAAACAGTTTGTTCTCAAACTCTTTGCCTTGGTCGTGGTGGATTTTTGAGGGAAACCCAAACTTCAACACAAAGTCTCCAAATATCTTTTCTGCGACAGTCCTGGCAGCTTTGTTCCTGCAGGGGTAAGCCTGGGCAAACCGTGTGAAATGGTCCATTATCACAAGGATGTACTCGTACCCTCCCTTACATTTCTCCAAATGTAGAAAATCAATAGAGACCATTTCAAAAGGGTACGTTGTGATAATGTTGGTGAGCGGGGCTCTTGTTGGTCTGTTTGGTCGCTTACGCTTCAAACAACTGCAAACACGGGTAACATAATGCTCCACATCTGTCTGCATGTGCGGCCAGTAGAAGCGATCCCTTATCAAATTTAACACTCGCTCTACCCCAAGATGACCCATTTCCTCGTGAAGCTCCCGAAACACCAGCAGATGATACTTCTTTGGTAGGAGGAGTTGTGATCGGCTGGCAGTTTTACGACAGAGTAACCCATCCTCATCAATGTATAATCTATGTTTTTGTCTTTTCAGAGCCCTTATCTCTTTGTTTTCATCCTTCTTGTTGTTTTTCCGCCATTTTCCTGTGGCCTGACAGTTCAAGGCTTCCCCAATCACTGGGTCATCATTCTGTGCCTGTCTCAGAGCTACTTTAGAGATCCCAGTCACTGATGACAGTCCTGTGTGGTACTCTGTATCCAAATTAGCTATGGTTGCTGGGCACAACCAAGGCCCTCTTTCGTGAGACTGAACCATCACTGCTTCAGTCACGCTGCTCATTACCTCTGGGTGGACGGTCTGTGTGCAGGTCTTCATGTATTCTTCCATGCTTAGGGGCATGCGTGAGAGGCCATCCGCATCTCCGTTGGCTCTGCCTGGACGATATTTTATGGCAAATTGGAAATCGGCTAACTCCGCCACCCAGCGATGAGAGGTTGCGTTCAACTTGGCTGTGGAGAGCACGTATGTAAGAGGGTTATTATCAGTGTAGACGGTAAACTGTGGTGCATGATAAAGATAGTCTCTGAACCGCTCGCTTATCGCCCATTTTAATGCCAGAAATTCAAGCTTGCCTGAATGCAGATGGTAGTTCTTTTCTGGCGCTGTCAGAGTCCTGGATCCATAAGCTATCACTGTTAACCTCTCCTGCTGCCTTTGGTAAAGTACCGCCCCGAGCCCGTTTTGTGAAGCATCACAGTGCAGGATGAAAGGTTGTTCAAAATCCGGGTATCCCAAGACAGGTGGTTGCAGCAGAAAGTCCAGTAATGTACAAAGCACCCCCTGATGTTCAGCTGTCCACGCGACTGGTTGAGATGATGGTAACTGTCCTCCACCGCTCTGCTTTTGTTTTCCTCTGCCTTGCTTTTGCTGTTTGAACCCCCGCTTTTCAGCTGCATCTGAAGAGAGGAGGTCATAGAGAGGCTTGGCGATGCAGGAGAAATTTTGGATGTAACTGCGATAATATGAGATGAACCCCAGCACTGTCCTCAGTTCCCCCACCGTAGAGGGAGTTCTCTCTCTTAACGCCTGTACCGGCGCGATGTCAGCAGGGTCCATCGTATATCCATCTTTTGTGACCAACTTCCCGAGGAATCTTACTTGGTTTTTGAAGATGTCACATTTTTTTGGTGTTAGTTTTACTCCATGTTTTTGGTAACACTGTAGTACACTTCTGAGATGATTCAAGTGGTCTTCAAATGTTTTAGAATGTACCAAGTTGTCATCCAAGTATGGCAAACATACCTCGTCTCGTAGTTCTGCCAGACACTCCTCCATGGACCGTTGGAACTCTGCAGGAGCTGATGACAAGCCAAAGGGAATTCTCACCCACTCATACAGGCCCCAGGGTGTAATGAAGGCAGTGAGGGGCCGACTCGATTCTTCCAGGAAGCCCTGGTGGTAGGCCTTTCCCTGGTCCAGGACTGAAAACCAGGCACTCCCTGTCAGGCTGTTTAACATGTCCTGTATGCGGGGAATTGGGTGACGATCTGGCAGGGATTTCTTGTTCAATTCCCTGTAATCGCAACACAATCGGAGGCTGCCATCCTTCTTTCGCACACAAACTATGGGGCTTGAATAGGAGGACTTTGATTTTGTTATCCAGCCCCGGTTTAACAGGTCTTCCAAATATTCTTTTACCTCTTTGTGCAGTGGTTTGGGGACGGAAATATATGTCTTTGTGACTGGTGATGGATCACTCAAGCGGATTTTAAGCCGCAGTGAGGGGATAGTTCCCACATCATAGTCATCTTGTGAGAAGGCCGCACACTCCTCTCGCAGCAGTTGTTTTACTAAGTGTTGCTGTGCCAGCGGCAGATGACTGATTGGGACGGGAGGATCCCACATATCTGTTCTCTCCATCTCGCTTTCGTTCGTCTCTGCCTGGAATAGTCCTGGTGATTCTGTCGGTGCTGGATACACTGTCTTCACTGCTTGGGTTTGACCTAAGATAGTTTTGGGGGGTACACTTATGTCGTGAGCGGTGTTGTTGGTAACAGGAATCAGGATGCGGGACCAAGGACCACGTTGCAACTGCACTAACCCTTCATTAACCTTTAACCCCTCTGGTAGCTGTGATGGTGAGACAGGCTCAAACAGAACTTCTGGGTGACCTGCATGCAGCCGTTTTCTCACACTGCACTTAACCATTCTCATCTGGCCCGCTGGAATAAGGGTGGTTTCTCTTCCTGCCTTTACAAAGTCACTGCCAACTTGCATTTCATTCACATTTTTAATGACTTTCAGGAATACTTCTGTTTTCTTACATTCCATAGAAAATGCAGTACTAACAGCCTCAGTGACAATGGGCAGGGGATCGATGCCCCTCTTTAGCAGGTGCTCAATGACATTAAACCCGATAATCGGTTCTTCTCCTACACCATCCTCTTCAGCAACCAGCACAGGGACTAAGAGTTCTAACGATGTGGGATTGGTTGAGGGCAACTTGAACTGTACTTCCACCCATCCTGTAAAAGGGATTGGTGTCTTGTTCACTGCTCTTCCCTCCAATATTCCAGGCCCGATCATTTCCGTGAGGCTCCTGACAGTGACGTGGGGAATATTCTGTTTTCTCCATTTCTCACTCATGAGACAGACTTGTGAGCCGGTGTCCCACAGTGCCCTTGTTTCCACTCCATCCAGCAGGCATGTAATTGTACATTTTTGTCCAATTAAATTCAGCAGCTGATCTTTTTGGATAGGGGAGAGGAGGTTGACGTGTGCCCCCTCATTCACCTGGAATTTTGTATCTGTTGTCTTCTTTCTCACTTCTGTCTCCAAGTAGTGTATGCTGTCACTGATTAATTTATGGACATCTTTGGTGGGCTGACTCTGAATTTTGTCTGCGCCTGCTGTTGTTATTGCTGTTACAGTGCTTGTTGACATACCTACGCCTCCTGACTTCTCTGATGACCTCCTTCCCACTCTGCATCCGCGTGACAGGTGTCCACCTTGTCCACATTTGAAGCAGTGGTCGCACATATCTCCTCTCTTGTTGTCCTGACAGCTTTTGCAGCCACGCTTTCTGCTGAGCCTCTGCTGGAAGGGAGGAGTGGTAGAGTCATTAACAAGTTTTCTGATTTCTTGCATCTCACCTTTCAGTTGCCTGATGGCATCCAGAAGCTCAACTTCAGTGCGAGAGGCTGACGGCTGAGTTTCCATCACCTTGGCCTTCGTATTGGAGGACAATGGCCGTTCCTGTCTCCTGACTTCTCCAGTTGTTGTCTCTGGAGCTGGCTGTGTTTCGGCCCTGACTTCTCTCACCTTTAAGTCCTTACTACTCCTCCGGAACTTTTGTTGCCTCTCCCATTCTATGCTGGCTGCCTCATTTGTTTTTGCTATGAGCATTTCATCTGTCACTGTTGAATCATCCAAAACATTTTTGAGCTGATGTTTCACATTATCACTAATAAGCCCAGTTCCGACAGCTCTCAGGAACTTTTTCTGGATTAGCTCAGAACTGTACTGTTCGTCTGTGCCAGGCTCTCTGGATGCAGCTAGCAGCCTTTCCTTTAGCTCTATTGCTCGAAACAGGAAGTTCTGTGGGGATTCACCGTTGTCCTGTGTGACATTAATCAGACGGTGGTAAAGATCGGTGGAGCTATCCTCCTTGTAATGGCCCTTTAATATGGTGCGCAGTTGTCCCAGAGTAAGATTTGTTTTTATCTCTAGCATGTCCCGAAGAGGCAACCCGGGGCTGACAGCTCTAACCACAGCTTCCATAATCTCCACTTCGCTGTGTTTTTTTTTTAGTCCCATGTCTATTTGATGCATCAGGTTTGAATAGGAAAGCTTGTCTCTCTGACCACGTTCCCCGATCTGGCCATTAATCTTAAACTCTCTCCGTATAGTAACTTCTGGTGGGTGAGTTGAAAATGGGTTGTCTGGTTGTGTTGGAAGCTGACTCACCCCCCTTTCCATCACTTTACTTGCTAATCTTGTCATTTCCTCCTCTAATTTTCTAGCTGAGGCTTGAAAACTTAACTGTAGTGCTGAATACTGTTTTTTCAAGCTCGCTAATGTGGCAGTATCTTCTTCACTGTTTTCCTCAACCACCTGTGGCATTTTACTTTTCCTTATTTCATCCGCTTTTGTTATCAACCGGTTAAGGAATTCATGAGCCACTTCTTTCTCTTCATCTTCGACAGCATTTTCAACTATTTCACTTATTTTCCTGATCAGCATGTGCTTTCTGTCTTGGCTCCCAGCAGGTACCTTTGCATATAAACATACCTCATGTAGCTGGTCCACTTTAAGCTGCCCAAGGATATCACCCAGCTCATCTTGCAGCTCTCCAAGTTCCATGTCAGACATGATAGCTCAGGTCCCGCTCAATCTTCTTTAAAGCTGCGCTGATCCCCGTACGGGCCACCAAATTTGTTGCACACTTCAATAATGAGTCAGTGTGTAGTTTCGCGGGTTTATTGCTGTCGGCTGTAAATACAAACATGAAGTACACTGTGAGCGTCCACACTCCTCGCAGCCGACACAGCACTGAACATAAGCTTTCTTCCTCCAAAACAAATATTATAATTTTAGCTCCTGTCATGTACTCATTTCCCCTCGCTACAGATACGTGTATACACAGTTTAAACAACTACTCGGTTACTTCGTAGTCCCGGCTCTGTAAACAAAAGTTAGCTTAGCTGCTAGTTGTCACATGCTACTAACATTAAACCAGACTTCTATCAATCTAACACAAAAGTAAACGGCCATCTTATTAATGCTCCTATCGGGGACTCTTATGCTCTCTCATACATATATACACGTGTCATTTGTGCAGGTTTACCTGTAAATACAAACATGAAGTACACTGTGAGCGTCCACACTCCTCGCAGCCGACACAGCACTGAACATAAGCTGCGGCAGGACGGAGGCAGGAATACTCACAGTCATACACGCCCTCCTCTGGTGGAGGGTGGCAATTGCATGATCACTAACCTCAGTCTGAGTAGGAGGAATGGAGCCAAATGATCAACAATAGAAATAAACAATAGAGATAAAACAAAATACATCCATAACAAGGAAAGGGGGTAGCTTGTATCTAACTTCTGTACCCCCACACAAATAATAAACGTAAATTAATAAATCATGTTGAGTAATAAATCACCTGAGTAAATTTTTGGAAGAAAAAATTACAAATAAAAAGCAAATGTTAATGTATTTTTTTATTCTTTTTTTATTTATATATTACTTGAGTAATATAATGAAGCATTGCTAATCCCACTTGAGTAAAATTTTAGATGCTTCACAGAATGAAAAGGAAACATATTTTAACCAAAAATAAACCAGACACGGAGCTACACTCTTATAGGAAAGCTCCTGTTTCTACATATAATGTTTAATATAATCTGAATGATGAGCTTTAGCATTTTTGATAGCTACTTTTACTCAAGTAAAGGTACTGCTATTATTACTTGAGTACAACTTTTGTGTACTCTACCAACATTTGTTTGTATTTTGCATCAAGGTAAAGTATTAGCAACATTGTTTTTTCACTGTAAACACAAAACCGTGACCAAAACACTGTATGCCTTGTTTCAGTTAAGTTTATATAAAACATGCATTTCATCACATTAACCTTTAAATGTTCTTCCATCAGTCCAATCCAGTCCAACTGATTATTCACAAGTTTCTGAGGAGAGCAGGGAGAGGAGCAGGTAGAGGGACACCAGGTTCAGCGAGCTCGGTGCACCTGCTGCATTTGCCGACTGATGCCCTCAGACCTGGAAAATAACTACTGTAGACAGGATCCAGAAGGGTGTCTGAGCAGACGTCTGAGCAGACGTCTGAGCAGACGTGCTCCTTTTAACTTAAGTTGTTAGAGACACCCTCACAACTTGTGGTTACCCCAGCTGGACTTTTGTGAAAACTGCAGCTAATTCCAGAAGGAAAGCCAACAAAGTGGTTGAAAAAGAAAAAGAAAACAAACAAAACAATGTAGTCATTCCATTTGTGTCTGGGATTTCTGAAAAACTCAGGAGGATTTTTAACAAACACAGTATCCCTGTGTATTTCAAACCCAGCAACACACTCAGACAGAGACTAGTACATCCCAAGGACAGAACACCACACGCACACAAAAGCAACCTGGTGTATGCAATCCAATGCAATGAAGAATGCAAGGACCTCTACATTGGTGAAACCAAACAACCACTGTACAAACGCATGGCCCAACACAGGAGAGCTAACTCCTCAGGCATGGACTCTGCTGTTCATTTACATCTCAAGGAGAAAGCCCACTCCTTTGAGGACAGCAATGTCCAGATATTAGACAGAGAGGACAGATGGTTTGAAAGAGGAGTAAAAGAAGCCATCTATGTAAAAGTAGAGAAACCATCGCTAAACAGAGGAGGAGGCCTGAGACATCACCTATCTCCAATTTACAATGCTGCACTTTCATCCCTCCCTAGGAGACTCAACAACTTAGCCTCTAATAACAGAAACAACTGTGACTCCAATGACTGTCGTTATAACACAATAGGGCACTAATGAAGCCGAAACCTAACCTCCACCAATAGGCGACACGCCAACGACCGTCGTTAAGACATGGAGCACAAAGGATCCAATGAAATAATGATTCTTGTATAAGCCCTCCAAGAGGTTAAATAGCTGAGTCTCCACACCAGTTAGTTGGACCAGCCCCAGCCTGGTCAGCGGCGAGCATGAACTGATGAAGCCTCGTGGATAAGAGGTGAAACGTCTTCCAAGACAAATTACCAAGTCCAGTTGCGTTTGATTGAAATTTCCTTGAGATAACCATGACCTGGATGAATGAGAATATTCACAGGCTCCTTTTAACTTGTTCTTCTTGGATGAAGGAATATTGTGTTTGGCTCGGCCGACGTGGTGGCTCTGCGTGACAGCCAAGAATCTGGATCTGGTAACCGGGAGTATCGTTACTCTGCCTACAGAGTATTTAGCAACATGGACGTCTTGGCGCAGACAATCAGCTTGTGATTTTCTTCATGCTGTGTATGGAGGATCAGGGACAAAACCCCCGACCCATTTGTGGTTTACGTTGGTTTTAAAGAAGTCCCGTTCCACAGAAACCAACATGAAACTCATGACCAACTCAGAAATACTATTTACTTTTATTGTTATTGTAGCAAAATATTCTTGCATATTTGTATTTGTCATAATTACATACATAAATTTGCTGTGTTCAGCTTAGAATGTTATCAGCTTTTGCTAGGGGATCACTTATCAAGTCCTGGAAAAGGATAAAATAAAGAAATTAGAATTATGTCATTTTCTTCCACCAAAATGGAGAAGACATTTGGTTATCATCATTATCTCTCCTCTGCATTGCGGTGTCAGCACCAATTCAGCTGTAGGAGGAGGGATGATCCTGGAGACAGGACCCAGGGCCCTGGGGTCATCTGGCTGAATGCTTCTTTTTGGGAGTCCCCCGGCAGAGCTGAGAGCTGTTCACATGCACTGGAAGGTGGTTATGGTGTTTGTAGTCCAATGCAGCAAGGAATGTCCTGGCTTTATAGACGCCATATGAGAATGCAAAGCGTTTCCCCGCGTACATCAAGATGTTTTTTCTGGGAAGACTCAAGCTTAGAAGTGGTCCTGCAAAGAGACAAACAAAATAAAAACTGCAATGTCTGTAGAGCAAATAAAATCCACCATAGTGATATATAATTTTGTGGAAGGGATCATGCAACGATACAGATGCTAGTATTGGGGCGACATTGTTCTAATTTCAGCCAGAGCAAAAACTACAAACTGTCTTGGTGTTCATTCTCTTTTTTTTTTGTGGTAGAAGTATCCAGTAAATTATTTTAGAAAAATTACAAGAAAAAAAAAATCCTAATTATAAAACATATGAGATTGGAGATAAATAATCTTAAATCATGTAGGTCTAAAGCTCCTTTTCCATCAAACTCAATTCTGGTCCTAAAAACAGCAGAATATAATAATATAGGAGCAAAATATGACAATACATACTGACATATACACATAGAATTTCAGAGAGAATAATTTGTTACTTATACACTTGTTTTCAAAACTATTGGATCATCTAAAGCTTCATCCTGTTGATCCATTGAGTTGATGCTACACAGAAAAAAAAGCCTATAGCCTACATAAATTACAAAAACAGGGCAACTGTTCATCAAACAGGAACCTATTTATTTTTTGTGATTAGGAGAACAATAACCAGGAACAGGAGTTACATTTTGTTTACTTTATAATTACCTATCAGAATCCCCTGCAGTGACTGAACTGTGGTATAGGTCCCTCCAAACACTGCTGCGGATGGCTGTGGAGCCTTGATGAACTGACCTTCCCAAACCTAAAACAGAGACACTTTTACCGCTCTAATCATAATGTGCACACGTTTAAAAATGACAGTCAATAATATATACACGTTTTCAGATTAGCGACATAGTTCTATAGTGCTACGAAGTTTAGATACTCCGGTAAAGTTAGAATTTTTTTTTCTCATAATCCCAACAAATTAGCTAAACAATGCTCATACTGTCTGTCGTGCTCACAGCTGAGCATTGTTGAAATACTGTGACATGTCGTATGAAGATATGTTTTGGGACATTAAGGAGCAATGTAAAGCAAAGGCTGCTGGCTTTGTCACCATTTATTTGGTGCATGGTTAGACATTTCGGACTCTGGTACCACAATACCACTGTATCCGGCACCAAGAACAGCTATGTGTCAAATCAGTTGGTTTGCTAGACGTAGTGTGTGATGTGATAAAAAATATAAACTGCATACGTGAAAAGTGCTCTCACACTGCCGGTTCAGAGCTCTTCTAGATGTTGTAGGATGTTGATTCACAGTACAAGGGTGTGCTTTACCACCAGGAGGTCAGGTAGCTGAGCAAGAGGAATTTCCTAAAAATATTTTTTGAGCTGTGCCATGTCATCGAGGAGTTTCTGACAAGCAGGAACAGTGGTACTCAAGTCCCTACAGATGAAAAATGGTTTTGTGACCTGGCTTTTATGGTGGACATCACTGACCTGCTCAACACCCTGAGAATTTAGCCTCAAGGGACAGATCAGATCGTCACTGAGCTGTCTGACAACATAAAAGGCCTTCAGGTCAAAGCTGCAGCTTCTCTGTCAATATCTGTCAGCAGGTATGTTAATACATTGTACACACACAGAGACGCACAAACGCATTCATTTGTAATGCCGATAATGTAGGCTATACCATACAATATTTTATGTGATAACCGTCCTTGTTTACGGTATTGCAGAGGGACAGCGCTGTCCATGGTTCTTAAACTTGATTGACAGGCAGGCATACACTTTGTATGGTTTTTTTGAGCCTCCGATTATTGTGTGATTGTAATGATGTTTGTGATTTAATCAACTGGTAGCGAAGAGGAAAGGTGGCGACATATACCTGCACCATTCATCTTAAAAATGCAGTACTTGGGGTAGATATTAATTGGAATATGTTAGTAAGTGTTTTTACTAACATATCCATATTCCTCTTTTTTCAGTTAAAAAGTATTGTTACAATTTTGTAAGACTTTTGGTGTAATAAACCTTTACAATTCCAGGCTCAGAAGCACTCTGACTGACCCACACCTACAAGACATCCTCACTCTCAGTGAGTCACTGCAACCTAATATACAGCTTCATGTTTATCACTAGTGGTGCCATGAACAATAACCCTAAGACTATTCCTACCACCTGCTCTGTATCAGTCACATGACCCATATTGTGTTCCTCTGCACCTGTCTGATTTGATTTGATTGTTACCTGCACCTGTGTGTATATCATTCTGTTTAGTACATTTACATTTCATTCTAGTTTATTTTTTTGTCTTTTTCATATGTTTTCACAAACTACCAGAGCAATTTCCCAATGTTGTAAATCTGCCAAATATTTGGAAATAAACCCTTTCTGATTCTGAAACATGTGATTACAATCAAATAGGGAAGTTTAGAAATGTTCTAAATGTTTATATATGACTTATTTGTCATTTTGTTTAATATTATTTACACAGAAGGGAAATTTATATAACTATGATAAATACAAGTACTTTACTATACTTTACTATTAGTGTAGGTATTTCGTGTAAAATATTACATTTGGCCCGCAATCCTCAGACAGACTTTCAGTTTGCCTAATGAAGAAAAACGTTTGGGCATCTCTGCTTTAAACCATTGCATATCAGTAGGGATGCACTGATACTCGTATTGGGTATTGGCCGGGATACTGCCTAATGTACTCATATCAGTATCGGCTAATGTTAACCAATACCGTGAACCGGTACTTAAGATGTGAAAATTGGGCATTAATTTCACAGAAAATATTTGTTTTTAACTTTTTTAGATTCTGTGGTCATTTTTATTATTTTTTTTTTATTTATCTAATTCAGCATCATTTCTTGTAACAAGCGTAGAAGAAAATAAAACCTGACCCAATTGATAGCACTTTTTTGTGTGGTAAAAGAATCGGCATTGGTACTCTGTATCAGTAAGTACTCTGATCTAAGTATCGGCATGGTATCGATTTTGAAAAAAGTGGTATCTTTGCATCCCTACATATCAGTTTATTTTTGACAAATCAGATCAAGCTACAGTAGACTTGGGTGACTTGTTATTACAAATTTATTTAACTCAATGCACAACATACATTTCCTTACTGTAAGATGAGGGAAGACAATTAAAAGTAACGTTAAATCATCAGTTGCCAAAGTGGGTATGTTTAGTTCTTTTATGTTTGCTTAGTGGTTTTACAGGATTTATAGTGTTGCAACATTGTTGCCTTGCATCAAAAAAGGCCCTGTGCTGAAATCCCAGCCTGGGGACTTTTTGCATGGATTTTGCATGCTCTCCCCTGTGCATGCGTGGGTTCTCCCGCCTCCTCCCACAGTGCAAAAACGTGAGTTTTAGATTGCATTCACACCTGATAGTCTGGCACACTTGGTTCAACTGGGGACCGAAATTGCAACATTGTTGCTGTTTTTTGTCAGACGATCCAAAGCTTTGAGCAACAATTTTACCTATCCGTCTTTGGTGTCGCTGTGGTGGTGTTGCAATTCTTCGTGCAGTTGCGGAGACTTCCTGTACAGTAAAATGTAAATAAACATGGAGGGTCAGCAGATTGTAGAGGTTTTAGGATTTATCCGTTGTGTTTGACAAATGTGCCAGTGCAATTTTGCTGCAGCACCTCAGGATGAACAGAGATTGAGACAGAGGACTATGGAGAATGCTGTTTTTATACAGAAGGCTGAGATGGGTCCATATGAGGCACTGTGCAATGAGTAGGACCGCCCACATAAAACTTCCAGCACATATGTCCTCTTTATACAGATGTTGAACAAGGTACGTACGAGATCCACCATATATCTCTCTAGCATGTGCAGTTGTTTAGACTGTATTTACCCAGGATGCTCTGTACAATAGTCCACCTTCTGCTTTTGGTGCCGTCGCGGTCTGCTTGCCATTCACACATGCAATCAAACCGCCGAAGAGTTCATTTCGAGCTAACCAAAACCTACGTTTTCAGGCGGACTACAGTTTGTTTGTGTGATCTCAATTAAAGTTTCACTGCCCTTTCACAACTCCCCAAAACAAGTGGAACGTTTTGGGCAAACAAACTAGAGTTTGATTCAATTGTATTAAACAGGGCTGGTGTGAATGCAACCTTAGGTTAAATGTTCTTTCCCGATTGCCCTTAGGTATTAACATGTGCATACATGGTTGTTTTTCCTATGTGTCTTTGTGTTTCCCCGTGATTAATTGGTTACCTTTATTGGGTGTGTCCCACATCTCACCTAATAAATGCTGGAGATAGGCAAAACTCTGACTAAAATAGAAATTACTTTTCCCAGAAGGTATGCATGCTGGCCTTGGTAGTATTGAGTTTCGTTGAGAGTGACTTATTTGGAAGGCAGCATGTTTCGTACTGGCTGTGTTATAAATTTGTGCTGCATTTCATTTGCATAGACATACCACCCCAGACTGGAGGGCAACCAGGCCAGGGATTACCCCCATGGAACAAAAGACAAAAACACCAACGTGTTTCTGTGATGCTCACAACAAGGGATTAGAGGATTCCCACTGACAGGATTAAAACAATACCTAACGTTTTTTTTTTTTTTTTCTGTCATTCTGCACTAATCTATTGCTTCTTATGTTGAGATGATATATTGTATTTGCTTTCTCTCTATGTTTGGACATTTTTCTCTAGCCTTCTCATCCCTGCTTTTAAACAGTTAACCTGTGTGTTGGCCTCATCCCTGCTTTGGTAGGATTATATCAAACCAAGTTAATCTTTAAATTGCATTTTTTTTGCGTCTTTCTCTGAACAGTGCTATAATTTGGAAGAAATAAATTTAGATTAAAAAGTGGTGGTACTTTTAATGAATTAAATATTTTCATTTTGATAGGTCATCTTGAGATTTATGAAAGTTCAAATATAAGGCAACAGCCAAATGTAGAAGTAAGTCATAATGGAATGGAATGATGGTCCCACTGTGACAATTAGGGCAATCAGAGACCTTTCTTAGAATTCTGAAAGTGAACTTGGTTGGACAGCCAAACTGGGGCTTGTTGATAGTTGTTTTATCCTTCCACTTGTAGACTATTTTAGGTACGCCAGAAAAACAAAATACATTTTTAGACCCTTTTTAAACCCCTTGCAAGACTAAAGAGCTGCTATAATCAAATGTTTTAACAATCAGCACCACAAAAAGTTACAATTTTGATAATGGACTAATTGCATGGGGTCTCCTTATTTATTCCTGTCAAAAAAAAAAAAAAAATCAAATGATGAAAGAAAATCTGTCCCTTACAATAACATAAAAAAGCTTAGTGTTACTTAAAAAAGAATGGAAAGAAAAATAAACTCAACTGACCTTGTTCTGGTGTTCTAAAATTCTTATGATTATCTCACCGTGGTGACAGACTCACTTGAAATACAGGGCTCATGGACTTTTTACCCAATTATGGTATTTAGACAATATTCGTGGAAAATATCTATTGCAGAAGGTAAAGTGGAGACAAGAGCTGTGCTTGTTATTTTCTAAAGTTGGATGCAAATGCAATTAGCAAATACAAAGCTTGAGTGATAGAGTTACAATCGCTGTGACAACCTGAGATGACAGCGGATGTTGACACAGCTGATATATGGGGATGAGAAGACTGAGCTGTGACCACACTGATTGGTCTGATTTAATTGAATGTTGACAAAAATAAACACTGGTTGTGGAGGGCACAAATTATTCTAAATGTTAGCCTGCCAGGCAAAAGCAATCATACCCAAACAAGCCTGAGAGCTACCAGTAATCACCCTTTACCCACTGAACAAAACAACACCAAAAACAGAGATGTTTACACATAGATAAGGCTCTCATTTCAAATCCCAGCCAAAAGAAACACAAGAGCCTTATTCATGAATGTGATTACAAGAGGAAAATAACAGCCAGTGTAATCAGAAAAAGAGCAACCTCCAAGGCAGGTGTAATCAAACACAGAGTGCCTGGAGGGTAACAGCAGCAATAATCAAATACACACTGTCATCTGTGCTTGCTCATCAGGTTATAGAGGGATAGTAATATGATGAGGATGAAGAGATTCTTCTACTCAGGAGCTGGTGAAGAGAAGCGGGGACATAAGAGAACCCCACTTTGGGAGTTGCTCAGGGTGCTATCTGACTAAAAAGATAATAAAATACTGTATAATATTCTGACAAGACAAGTAACAGCAAAAAAATAAAAAATAAAACGAATAATAAGACATCTGTCAATTACATCCTGAAAGGATTATTATTTGTAACCCAGCTTGCCTGACACCCAGTTATATTCCATAAATCTGCATATCTCACAACTAAACTGTCATTCATTTGTCTATTTTTTGACCTTCAAATCTATCATTCACTGCCATGGCATGCAGCTTCACCAGATTGACACTTCTGATGAGCCGTTGGGGGGCTTAGACTGCTGTCAAACAGACTCTTTGTGACAACTCAACACTTGTGGGTATGTCCAATCTCAAAAACCTGTAATAGGAGAACACCAGTGCAAAAAAAGATTGATTCTGCTACACTGTCTTCACTTTGTTTTTGTTATTTTGTATTAAGTTGCTCATTTCACCATTTGCTTTTTTGTCTGTTGTCTTAACTATGGCATAACTCTCCTGTCATCCCCATAAATTACTGGTGTCTTGGTCTTTTCCCAAATCTTCCTGACCTTCCTCAAATAAACCAACCATCATCCTTTCTCCTACATTTACTTTGACATTTATACACCAAGTGCAAGTCACACACGCTCATAATAGCAGTCTCAGCCATTTGTGCAGGTTTATTTGTCTTCCTCATGAACTTTAAGACAGGGACACTCTGCATTAAATTACTCACTGTTATAAGTAGCAGCTCTCTCTCCCTAAAACATATTGGTCTGTCTTTCATAGACCCTAGATACTTGCATAGTGATCTTAAGAGCTCAGTACTATGTTCCAATAAAGAGAGGACCATGCCTGATGGAGCTTCAAGGGGACATATTAAATTCCACTTTTTAGCCCTTAAATTAAGTGTGTTGTGTGTTTAGAGTCTGCAGGAATACACAAAAGCATAAATTAGTTAACCCCGGTGTTTTTCATATATGTTTGTATACTTTTTTAGTTATATGTTTCAACCTGTTCTGTTTTTTATTATTATTATTATTATTATTATTTACGCTTTCTGAATTATTATGTCACAGTACTTGCACAGTAACTGCTAAACAAGGCCATTGACTTGTGGCTAAAGTAAATCTGCCATCTTTATTTCTCACTGCATGTTTGTAGTCCTAGTTCAGGAATGCCAAAGTTACAAGTGGAACAGTTAAAATGATTGGTTGTTGCATTAACCCACACAATTCTTTATGTTGTCCTCCAGCACCAGAACCTCTCCGAAGTGCCTTATTAAGTTTTATTTTTCACTGTAGTTTACGCACACCTCTAGGGAAAGTACAGTATTTCTTGTTGGTGGGAAGGACGAGAGCTTTAGTAACTTCCACCGTTATCGAGAAGGATTTGTTAAAAGGCTGTTTTATTAAGGAGTCATTTCCCTCTGACAATGGAAATTATTGTAATTTAGTAACATCTTGTTTATAATTTAAGAAATGCTATTACTTTTAAGTTAGACAGTATCGTTATGTTACTGATGGTTTTTCAGATGCATTGCTAAACATAGCACAGTACAATATTTTTAATTAGGTTGTGGGCCATTAAACAGTCATCTTATAGTTAGTTGGTATGTTAGGTAAACATTTGCAGCTGGGTTGAAAACTTTTCTGACATCTTGCAAATTTAAAATTTCTGCACCATTTTTGCCATATATCTATCAAACTACAAAAAGACAAAAAACAAAGAGAAACAGCTCTAGTGCTCTCCAAGTTTTGTTATGACATCACTGCAGTAACTCTTCCTTTCTGGGATCTATGAATGGAAATGGATTAATATTGTGTGTTTTAGGATTTGTAATTTTTATCATTCTCTTTTGTTCTGAGTGTGTGATTTTTAGAATGCAGAATTGTAAGAATTGTATGCAAAATATTACTTATCAGTAAAAACTGGAGTTGCTCTGGAGTACTTTGTTGAGAACATGTGCTCTCCTGCATGGGACAGGGGAGTGGAGTCATAAAATCTTACAACCACCAGGAAGAGCAGGGCAAGAATGTGTGGCAAGAGGAAAAAGCCACTGATCTGTTTAAATGTGTGCTGTGTGAAACGTATCGTTAACATTGAATTGTGACCATTTCTTGGGTTCTTGATAAAAGTAAAGATGTTGTTATTCTATACACTCCTAGCTCTTGGGTCCCCTTGTGTTAAAGTATTTTGGTTAATATAGGAACTGTAATTCAGTCCTTATTGTTCCTCCCATGGTGGAGCCCAACAAAGAATAGAAAATACAAAATTATTGAAAGCTAAAAAAAGGAAAAAAAAGATACAAAATGTATATTTTTCAGATGTTCCTAACTGCACATTTAATATCTTCATTCATAAGTCAAATAACTATATTTGGTTCTTCAGTCAGGTGTATAATCAGTTCCTATTAATTTCTACAGTGATTTTTATTTCCAATTGGGTTTTTCGGTGACAATAGGCAACCTTGGTGGAGTCCAGCTGTTACTGGAAATGAGCCAAACTTACTGCCAACAATGCGAGCCAAGCTCTGACATTGGTTGTACAGGGACGTAACAGTCCATATTAAAGGGCTAGGTACTCCATACTCCTGGAATATCCCCCACAGGACTCCCCCGAGGGACGTGGTCAAACGTCTTCTCCACAAAACACATGCTATAATGTTATAAACATATGACCGGTTGGGCGAACTCCCACGCATCCTCCAGGAGCCTGCTGAGGGTGTAGAGCTAGTCCGGCGTTCTTCGGCCAGAATGAAAACCGCATTGTTCCTCCGTAATCCGAGGTTCGACTATTCGTCGGACCGCCCTCTGCAGAACCCCTGAATAGACCTTACCAGGGAGGCTCAGTAGCATGATGCCCCTGTAGTTAAAAAACACACTCCAGACTACTAATCCAAGGGAACTGCCCCCGATGTCCATGCAATATTGCAGAGCTGCGTTAACCAACACAGCCCTACAACATCCAGAGCTTTAAGGAACTCCAGTCAAATCTCATTCACCTCCCGGAGCCTTGCCACCGAGGAGCTTTTTAACAACCATGAGATTGGAGAGCCCTACCCAAAGTTCCTAGACTTGGTTGTTCTCCATGGTTTCTCCAAACTCCTACCACGCCCGAGTTTCTGCCTTAGCAACCATCCGAGCTGCACTCCGCTTGGCCTGACAGCACCTATCAGGCCCGATAGGACTCTTTCTTCAGGTTGACGGCATCCCTCTCCGCCAGTGTCCACCAGCAGGTTCGAGGGTTGCCGCTATAACAGGCACGGACCACCTTGCGGCACAGCTATGGTCAGCCATCTCGACAATGGAGGCATGGAACATGACCCAGTCAGACTCAATATCCCCTACCTTTCCTGGGATGTGTTCAAAGTTCTGCCGGAGGTGAGAGTTGAAACTCCTTCAAACAGGAGACTCTGTCAGACGTTCCCAGCAGCTCACAACATATTTGGGTCTGCCAAATCTGTCTCATTCACCACCAGGTAGTGGTCGGTGGATAGCTCCACCCCTCTCTTCAACTGAGTGTCAATACATGCGGCAGATCAGATGAAACAACAACCAAATCAATCATCAAGCCACAGCCTAAGGTGGCCTGTTGCCAATTACACACATAGACACCCTTATGCTTGAACATGGTGTTCGTTATGGACAATCTATGACGAGCACAGAAGTCCAAGAACAAAACACAGCTCTCATTCAGATGGAAGGCCTCTCCTCTCCAGGTCTCACTTTCATTGCCCACATGAGCGTTGAAGTCCCCCAGTAAAATGAGGGAGTCCCTTGAAGGAGCATTCTACAGCACCCCTCCAAGTACTCTAAAAAGTGTGGGTAATCTGATCTACCATCTGGCGCATAAGCACAAACAATAGTCATGACGTGTCCACCCACTCGTAGGCGGAGGGAGGCTACCCTCTCATTCATCAGTTTAAATCTCAACATACCACTTATCTTACAATGCACCGACCCCTATGGCCCCCTTATTCAGAACTATTTAACATCAACGTATGTGTACAGTGAGGTTTCTGTCAAGCTGTCAGGGTAGGCGATGACAAGCATACCGGCATATGGGCAGAGATAGAATTGGCTAGTAGTGCAGTTTTTTTTTTTTATACCTATTGAGCAGTTGAGTTGTGGAATCCCAAAAAATCTAAATTTTAATTATTTTGAGGGATTAAAGAAAAAGCTATTGAAAAAGCCTTATCTCGAAAACAGGACTTGGTTAAAGAATAAAAAGTTGGAAGTGTCTCTAGGTTTTAGTTGCAACAATAGAAAAATTATTCCAGTCATTGGGTTGTCTGGTTCACTGCCGATACACCCAGTGACCAGCCTGAACCGTGTGCAGTGAGGAATGTACGTAGAAGAGTTTAACTGCAAATTAACACTTGTGTAAGTTAGCTTACCGATCCAGGAGGAAAGTCGCTGTTTTCGCTTGTGTTTCATGCTGTGGAAATGTTTTATGAGGGTCCATCTAGTGTAGGCTTCACCTAAGTTCACTCTAGTTTCTGCTAATCCCCAGTGTCTATTCTCCTAAGACAGATAACAATATCTCCAGGGCTCTGAAGCAGCTGCTTAACTTGCCAACTATGCCATTTTTCCCAGTGCCAGTTGTTGGAACATAGAGACCATGTCTGTCATCCGGCAATGGTGGCCCCTTCTGGCTGTTAGATTTAAACAGAATGGTATTGTTATACCGGTCAAAATTGACATTTTATTATGTTTTAACTTAAATGTATTTCTTTATGGGAATGCACTTTCATTCTGTGCCCCTGTAAACGCTCTGTGGAAGATTAATGGTTTTTTCAATGGTTTGGTCAAAATGAATCTTAGGCTACCTCCACACTAAGCCGATAAGGTTATACGGGGAGTTAGACGCCTAATGTTATCCACTCAACACGAGCATTTACGCCCCGTTTAAGGTCCATTTAAGTTCCCATGATTGCGCAATCCCATACAGACCTATGTAAATACTGGGCATGCGCGAAAAGACGAACGGAAAACGCGTATAATCTACGTGACGCCAGTGCCTACATAATATATACAAGAAGCTCTACAGCACAGTACATATCTGCTTGTCCCGTTAACCGAAGAGAATAATAGCCGCTCAGAAGAAGAGAGAGTTTTTGGTGTGGACAGACGACGAGATAGATTTATTACTCTTATTGACGCAGCATTCATTGACGCCACTTCCTTTCATTATCCGGGGAAGCTGTCCACACTAGCTCGCTTAGCCGTTGAATTAAGATTTACACGGCTCTCTTACCCGGCTAATAGTTATCCGGCCACAGACCTTAAACGACGCCGGGTTGGTGTGGATGATAGGGGGGTGTAGACTAAATAATTATGAGCCGGCTTAGTGTGGACGTGGCCTTAGAATTTTCTGTACTTGAGATCACATTTTTTTTCTCTTCAAGTCACCTTTACAAAAGCTTTAATGGCAGTGTTTATCATTTTATATATCATCATATCTTTTCAGTTTAGACCACTAGAGGAATGAAGAACAGAGAAATACTGAACGTGGCAAATAGGAACAACTTATGAAAACATAAAATGGCTGGAAATTAACACCTAATACACAAACCATTTGCTGTAAGACAAAAAACTATTACGAGAACCCCATAAATCGTATATATTTATCATATATCATATATATTTTAGCATCCCACTTGTTTCTACCTCAGATTCCCAGGAGATTCTCACAGTATGAAAACCTTGAGGAAAAATACCAACATTTAAGATACCTAAAAGAAAAAAGACACAACTAAAATACATTATTTTCATTTAAAAAAAGACTACCAATTATTCTATCTTAACTTAATTACATTGATAATTAGTCATTCTGATTGTTCTGATTCTGTGTAGTCAGTTGGGGCTGTTTTATAAATCTGTCTTTAAACTCAGGTAGTCCATCTGGAGTCCACCACTATATAGATATCATGTGTATTGATGTGAATGATGTTAGGACCCAAATGCAGGTAGATTGGGAGACAGGTCATAATGTGAAGGTGCGTCAATAATAAAGTAGCAAAAACTACAAATAAATACACATAATATACACGGAGTCTGAATAATTTGATGATTTGGAAACATAGAGTAATGGAATAAACCAGTGAGGAATGACACACAGAGAAAAGTTGATGTACTAAAAGAGAGGTGGAAATGACAAAGTACCCTGAAGAGGTAATCAGAGATAAGTAATGGCAGCTGAGAGAGGGAGGAGACAGAGGGAAATAGAAAACAAATGAGGATCAGGTGGGCAGGGGAGCATACTGGCATGCAGAGTTGGAGAAACTAGAGCAAACATAATACTAATAATTAAACAATCCAATCAGGATAAAATAACTAGTGAGTAACTGATCTAAGAAAAGTGATAACTAAATCCAAGCAATGATAAACATATTGCCAACATGCAAACGTAAAAAACACCCACATATCTTGACACCCTGAAACATTTGTCTGTCTTGTGCAGGATGGGAGTATATTAGTTTTGTTTTGGCTGACATGGATAGCACCATGAGGCAGTGCTCTTACTATATACAGTAGTTCAAACAGTATGAGAAAATATTATGGTCTCTCATTTGTACCATAGGAACAGTATGAGAAAAAAATGAGGAATTTTGTAAAAAAGACTTTTTAATACATCAGTATAACCTAATACAGAAAAACAGAATGGTGGTACATGATGGGTCTGAGATTATACAGAAAGAATTGGTATTTGTCAAGCTTACAGACATGTTACAATTAGTTTCCTAATATGTTTGGTATTTATTCATTTGGCTATTGTATTTTACAACTAAAACAAGGAATAAAATCTCCTATGGTAGTAAAAAGGCTCTATTTTTCAGAACATGAACACAATTTAAATCATGTTAAAGGATTTTGAAAGAATATTAGGTGACAGATCAGCAATGTATTTAAAAAAAGCTGCAGATAAAACCTATCTTTGAATAATTATTCTGCTCTGTGTATCATAAAAAATACTTATATTTACACATATTGTATGAACTGTATTTCCCAGGAGGACTCTGAACACTGCTCCCCCTCAGACCCAAGGCTAGATAATCTTTGAAACAGAAGGGGGTGGGCGGTGCATGGACTGAAGAGAGTGCAATGGGAGCTTGGTTTTTGTCAGTGGGTCACATGGTGGCAGCATGGTTAACTACCTAATATGATTAAATTTAGCAGAGGCACAAGTTACATTGTCATCCCACATCAACGTCTACCCACTACTGTGAGAGCAAAACTGTCCCTTTGTGCAAACCAGAAATGAGAATAGGAGGGAAGGAGGAAGAAAAAAGCTATGCTTCACACATAAAACAAGACACTTAACTCAGAGAAACGTGATGCAATAATGAAGCAAGGGAGATGGAAGATGTTATCTTAAACTGTCAAGTGAACTGTGTGACCTGAAAATAAGAGTTTATAGCAAATCAGTGTTTTTATGTACAAATCAAGGGCTATTGACAAGTACTTTTAGTGTCAAGTATCCATTCAGCCTGCTGACATTAAATAAGATTATCTACCATGGGACTTAGAGTTTGAGGGCTCAGTTCTCATCTGGTTTATTGCAAGGCCTGAAAGATTTAAAATGACTTTAGAGTAGACTAAACCAATTGACCCATAGTCTGCCACAGAAGTAGTGCAGGATCAATCATTCAAATGCTTTACTCAAGCCTACTTAATGCTTAATGAAACAAAAATGTATCTGTTGCATAAAAATGTGTTGACTTAAAAAGTCTTACCAGAGTGAATTCGTTTGTGATCAAATTTAGTTACAGAAGATCTGTTCCTGTTGAAAAAAAAGTCCAGCCAGGCATGGTGAAGGGAATGGAACAGAACTGTACTGTTCCATACTTAAAGAGCACTGGTCAAACATATGGAAGTAACCCGAAACTACCTTTATATTAATTTATTGATAATAAATATCTCTGGGCTAACACCTGCGAGCAAAAGTCCGGAAATAGCTGTGGTAAATGGACTGAACTTATATAGCGCTTTTCTAGTCATACTGACCACTCAAAGCACTTTACATTGAAGCCACATTCACCCAAGCCAACTCTACTCTACCACTGAGCCACAGTCGCAAGAAGGTTAACAGTTAAAAATAACAGTGAAAAATACAACAGGAGAGTAGTGGAAGAGAACAGTGATCAGTCTGTCTTTCAACAGTCTAAGCCTATAACTACAAACTATATACACAATTTGTTCAAAGTGATTACATTTTCATGGCTGGGGCCACATATAATTTACAGTCTATCAGCAGCTGAAGCCCGCATCTGGAGTGGTATTATTTGGTTGTGTTTGCAATGATTACAATTCATGTGGATCTCTTAAATGTGCGTGAGGTGGACTGTCCCCCTAAACAGGGCAGAGCTTTGAACAGAGAAGTCGCCGCCCGTCACCTCACCAGTGGGCAGATACATGCTGATCATGTCCCCAGGTCTCCCATGGGGCAGGGTGACAGTGGAAACTGGCAGGCTGTCGCTTGGCTCAGATCTCACAAGAGAGCCCAGAGTCCATCCGATGGCCCCAGACACGGCGGAGACCCCAGAACTCTGGTGCTGCTAATTGTTGCTACTGCTACTATGCCGGGCTTTGTTGGGAGTAATGGCATTTAAGTATAACAGCGTTACTAACAGCGTTATTTGTTAGGTAACCGAGCAATCTAATTACTAGTGATATTAAAGTGAAGCCCCATGGGGCATCATGACACATTTGGCCAATTGGGTCAAAAAAGGGTTCTGCTCATGATGCTTCATGTACACGCAAACCCCCCTGCTGGCCAGGTTTATTATAAGAGGGAGCTGTAGATCTAAGCATCATAATGTGTGATGCATTAAACTTGCTACAGCACTTTGGAATGAATGAGTACCAAAGATAAAAAATAACAAAGGTTTATACTTTATGCACAAACTATTACAAATGAGAAATTGTTTTTAAGATATATTCTCTCTGTAAATGTTAAAAAAACTGAAGTTTTATTTATCATGGCAGGTTGTGTAATGATTTTCTCTCACAAGTGCTTGTGGAACTTGGAAGAGGGCACTGAATAGGCTTGTGTAACTTGGAAAAAATGTAGCATACAGAACAGGGGAGACTTCATTATTTTTTATTCAAAAACAGTCTAATCTCCCTCTCCTCACTGTTCTAAACCCTCAAACTATCTATCTCTATACTCTCAAAGCTATCTCTAAAATAATTATTTAATATCTCTAAACTAAATCTAAAGTCTAACTACTCTATCTCTAAACTAAATAAACAATAACCAAAATCTCCTATCCAAACTTTATCCAAACTCTATCCAAACTCCAAACTGACTGCAACTCGCCTACACAAAGCCACATTTGGAATAGAGCCTGAGTGGTTTATAAAGCTGTCAAACCTCCCGCAAAAATCTGAACCGTTTCGTGAAGCAGTCACTTGGTGCAGCAGGGCAGCGGGGCATTGGATGTCATCGTTTTTGGCTCCTCCCCCAGATGGCCCTCGTCGTAACATCACTACTAATTACTATAATAATTTTTTCTAATTGCTGCAATGCCTTTATCTTGTTACTGGGGATGTAAAGTGGCCTGTTACTACAGTGTGGCTTAATGACGCACAGTGATGTCAGGCTCTCTGACAGCCACACAGCTGCAGGGAGAAAGCAGATGTCAGTGATAATTGTGGGGTGGCCAGACACTCTAAGAGGGGAAAAAGGTAAGCTGTGAGCTCACATACTGATACCGGTGGGGTAATGTTCTAAAAATAATCCACAATAGGTGAAATCTGCATCGTAGTTTTAAGTTTTACTATTATATATGTTTTAAGGCTATTAAAGCCCTCGCCACACACTTTTCTGACATACATTAACATTTGCACACATTTCTCACTAGTTTAAATACTCTCAAAGTTCAAACCTTTCTAGATTTTAAAACATAAAACTATTAATATGATGTGGTGTCTTTGTCCATGCCTGCTCAGGTTTGTCCGAGTGAGGAAAAAAGTCATGCATAGTTGTTTATGATGTGTTTTTTTTTCTTGACGAGAAAATCCTCTTAATTAGACATAATGAATTTGGCAAGTGCAGGAGACACGATAAAGAGGAGATCGAAAATAGCCTCCAATCAATCAAGACGCAAAACACAATGCGTGTTAGTACGCTGTAAAGAAAGCATTTAAAATTGTTTGAAAAAGTCTGCGAAACAGCGAGGCAGCAAAGGGTGATTCATGTTATAGTGAGGGATAATTGTACATCGAACACTGTTGAACACTCCTTTCGTTTTGTTTCTTTTTTCCATTCATCGTCATTTTATGTGCACATATTTGCACACAAAAGACAAGCACTGTGAGGAGTTCTGCTTTTTCGTCAGCCATCCTGCAAAATTACTTTGTTGGGGGAAATGACATGTACGCCCACCGCACTGTTTACGTCATATACCCCAACTATGACTGCAATGTTTAGTTCCAGTAAAAGCTCATCAGGCAGCAATTAGGAGTATTACTTGCAGGTGCAGCTTCTATGAGGTTGATGCCTGATAATTCTCACTTCAAGCGATTAAAAGGCCATCAGACAACTCTTATGGTGGCCAGAGGGACTAATGCACTTCTGTACGGCAGCCTCGCTTCTGTTAGCGTGCCCCAGGGTAGCTATGGCTACCCTCGGGCACATGTGAGTCCATTCACATGAACAATAAACTAAAACTCTGCACTGCTGTATATACTTACTGTACAATAACCCTGGTTTGGTGTATATATTATCCTTTATTTTTTATTTGTATTTATTTTTATTTCCGTTTTAATTTCACTTATTTAAGTTCTGTACTGGAGAGAAAAGTTGCCGGAGTCAAATTCCTTGTATGTGTCATACTTGGCCATTAAAGCTGATTCTGATTCTGATTCTGATGTAGCTCACTGCCAACAGCGAATGTGTGTGTGAACGCGGAAATGACTAAATGGAGTGGTCCTCTGAATGAAAAAGGCGCTATATAAACAAAGGTAATTTGCCAACTTATTGACCATACTTTATCCTACACCTACAGTTCTCCCTCTTACTCCCCAGTCAGTTTCTCTGCTGATGATCACCTCCTAAAAATAAACTGATCTCCGGAATTCCTTGTTCCTCTTCCTCATTGCCTCCCGCAGTTCCAACGCCTTGGATGCTTTCCTTCATACTTCTTCATGCTACTCAAAGTGCTCCAAGGATAACACCTTCCTGGATTCCCTGTCAAGGTCCCTCTACCTGCCCACAGTCCATCGCTCTTCACCATGATCTGATCTAGAAACAGTAAAAAAGAAACAGTCACCATCTGAACACTCACCCTACTTTGCCAATCTCAGTCTCAGAGGACTAACAAACTTTTCTGCCTATTCTCTGTCAATAGTAAGAACCACTCCTTATGTTCTTCAACAGGAATTCTTCCTTTAAACACGTCTTCCTGCTTTAGTTCAACCGCAAAACTACGACAGAATAAACTATTAACCTTCCTCATTCAAATTGTCTGTAATTGCTGCCAGTACTAGAGTCTATACAGATCAAACATTAAGACAAGAGGTTCCCTGGAGCATTTATTGAGCTACTGAGCCTACTGTGAACTCACTGTGGTGGGTCCAGGTTTTTTTTTTTTCTTTAGGGCAGTCTTTGCACAGCGCGCTCAGGCTCCATGACATCAGAGATTTGCAAGAAACTTGAGGGTCCCAAGGGGGGATAAGCGGTTTAAGATGCTGTTTGGAAACAAGCAGGGCTCTGATCATGTATTGCTGGGTTGCCAGGTAAGGGTGTCTGCAGATCAAAAACTGAAAGCATTCAATATCTCTGTGGTCTTTACTGATGACGTGTCTAAGCAGCACATCCATTTAGAAAATGTTCATAAACTAAGTCTTGTCCTAGCGAATGAAAAACTGTATCATTAGCAACAAATCTTTTTGAAGGGAAATCAGCTGTGAAAATGTTTGAATCATTTTTAATAATCAAGTACTTCCATGAGAGCAAATATGATTTTCCGACATGCTCTTGTTCAGACGTGTTTCATTTCGCTCCAAAATTATTTTTATCTCACCTGCAGCATACACTGTAAATACTGATATGTTTTCTGTTTAAAATTACTACTAATACTGTTATGTTTTGTAAAATCTGCAATTACTAATCAATATTAGTTGATCGTACTGTTTAGCTGTAAGATTAACTATCAGGTTTAGTAGAGATAACTTGGTATTAGTAGTTTAATAACAATCGGCAGGGGCCTTATACAAAAACTTTGAGGGTCACATGACAAAACCAGCGCAAAGGCTAGTAATAGTCCTTGCGTCGAGATTAACACTGACCGGTGGGAAGAACACAAGCAACTACAGAACCCAGTCTGTCGGCAGCCTCACTAGAAAGAAGATTTACTGAATGTCTTGAACTTGAAATGTAAACTAACTAGCCTAGTTATCTTTGTGGGAACTTTAAACACACAAAAGCTTGGAGATATTTTGTTGATGTTTTTTTTCCCCCCACATTAATATACTCTGTGATGGACTGGTGACCTGTCCAGGTTTTAACCCACCTTTTGTACAATGACCACTGGAGATAGGTACCAGAACCCCTGCGATCCTTAAAGGATAAGCGACATTAAAAAAAATAAGAATAGATGGATTTTAATGTACAGTTTAAACTTGTGCAGGGTGGTAATACATGTTATTACCATCTAATTTCCACTCAAGTGAGCTTAGCATTAACAGTCTGTGGAAAGCTTAAATATTGATGAGTTTGTGACCTAAAATTGGCCACATGACCTCACTGGAATATGTTCCACTGCACCTGACACAGCACATCTCAAATCTGTAGGTTGTAATGGTATCTTTGAAACAGCCACTTACAAATGGATTTCACACAAAGTCAGGAACCAGTAGCTCAAGATTGAACCTGATCTTAAGAGAGTGTGCACTCCTCTGGAATCCACGCCTAACTCTGTGGACCTATAGAGTGGCAGGGGAATACCACTGAGAAATATCTCACCAACTTAACCTAGCCAACTCCTCTGTGAGCCTTTCTGTCAAAGCATCGGGTCTTAATCCCTGTCTGTACTCACCAAACAACAAAACAAAAAAATTGCACCATAACATCTATAGACCAGAAAACCCTAATGGAAGTAGGACCCTACCGCTCACAACCCAACCACTAACTCCTGTTGGGTCACACACAGCCATCGGGTGGCACTAATCTGCTCTCTTCCACCGGAAGGAGGAGGAGCAGAATCTATAAAAACGGCTGACCAACCAGCTGCTCTTTCTTCTGCGTGCTACCATGGTTGGGGCGGGGAACAGAAGAACATCATCGGCCATCTTTCTTTGCGGGCAGAGGAAGGAGCCTCACACATCCACGACAGCGAATACGTGGAGAGCTTAATCATTCATAAGGTCTGTTTGGGCAGAGGCAAATTAGTTAGGATTAACTAATTGTAAAGGTGTTTCCTATTTATATTGTCAACTTGTATACATTTTCATTCTGCTATCTTTCAGTAAACCAGGCCTCGGCCTGAAACTTTAATCAGTGTTTTAAAAGACTATTCCCGACAGAGAGTCACTTTAAATCCTGCAATTTGAGCTGAACAACCCCACAAAAGCTTCATTTGCTTTATTTAATGTTTTATGAATATGCTAGAATTGGTCCAAACAGCATCCGGTAGCTGCTGCTAGCCAAGCACTAGGGCAAGACCATGTGTTTGGTCCAGATCTGCATTCAATCCATAAGCCATCAAAGTTGTTCAAATAGAGATTCGGTCAGAGAAGATTAAGAACAGAAACTAATCTCATTAGCTGAGTCTGAGACCTCCTTTTGTGTCAAAATAGTGGAACAAAATTGGTTACGGACGCGAGCTATCTGGATGGAAGTAATTTCCTAAAGATTACTCTTATCCAGATCCTTTTTGAAGATAACATTTCTTCATCCAAACAATGTTTTGTGTTGTCTTACATTGCTTATTGGTCAAGAGGAAAATCAGCGGTGCTAAATTAGTTAAACTAATTAAAATTACTGAAACTAATTCAGCTTTCATTCCAGCATCTGCAGATCAAGCCTTGATTCTTAAAAATATCCAAATTCATCCAGAACTGACATCAGAATCCATGGTTTCGCATCTCATTACATATTCATCTTTTTGTGTTCTATTATTTTAAACTATTCATTTAATTTAGTCAGTAGTGTTGGGTATTATTTTTGAGCGATAAATGTTTATTTTTTATTCTTCTGTAAATAAATCTTGTATTTTGGAAAGTAACCCTTGACTTTCTTGTTCAACACACACATGTGGCAAGGTTTCATGATCAATAGATAGTAAAGAATTCACTCATTCAGATTTTGAGACTGATATAGATATTTTGGCTATTAAAATAGTTCCTGGAAACCCAGGTGGTGCCCCAAAATTATTCATAATTTTTCTTAAATTATTTATCTTGACTGCCATAAGCAGTCCTTTGACTATTATTTGCCTGATAACTACATTCTTGGTATAATCCAAACCACACTCCCATCCAGTAGTGTGGAATCAGAGACAAATCTCACATCCCAGCCAAATTAAAAGCAATCCCTCTAAGAATATTTAATGCTTTTAATCCTTTAGAAACACACACCGACTGAATATATTTAAATCACACACCTAAATACATTTTATTGTATTAAAGTTGTAGGGTATTTATCAATTAAAAATCGATAAATCTAAGTTATGGTCTATCTGGTTAGTCTAAGGATATTAAATCAATAATTCAAAAAAATTGTTGATTTAATTATCTCTTCCGTACGCGGCCGCTCGCGTGCACGCATAGAGGAGGTGAACGGACGTGAACGCGAAGATTGCGAAGTGGGGGGGTGTTAATGTTTTATTGCAGGTGAGGCGCCGCGCATTTTTTCTCTCTTATCAGTGGGGTAGCTTTCTGGTAACAAAGACTACCCTCGGCACAGAGCATTTCTGAGAAGCACTCCGCTTGTGCGCAACAGAATATCTGTGTTGTTAAACACTCACTATTGGACATGAAATAGAACAAAGGAATTTCCTACAATCAGAAAACTTTGCTTGTTACTAAAAGAGAAAAAGTACCACAGATATGAAACTTACACAACAATAAAAGCTCACGGTTTACCCATAAATAAAAACAAACACAGCACAGAAACTTCAAGAGCGCTCAGACCAATAGAAACGAGAACATGCATGTATCAGAATACACAGGATTCCTGGCAGATTCCAAGCAGGTTGAGAAATAAAATCGAACAGTCTTACTTCATAGAAGTCCCAGATGCAGGAGAAAGGCACTGCGTCCTTTATTGCGACGAAAAAACACAATGTCTAACTCAGCCGCCGTGCGGAACAGAGGAAAAAGGAGAATAAACGAAAAGATAAAAACTCTGAAGGCCAGCCTCAAGGTCGGAAGAGGTGTTTGCGCAAGTAAAGGGGTCAGAACACGTGTTGAGAATGGAATCTCTTCTTTGTAGTTTCGGAGCAAAACCACTGCTCATGGGAGTGAGATGTGAACAGATAGAGTGATGGTTGCCAGCACCTTTATGCTGGGTGTGGGCACTTCGCCCCCCTTCTCTTGTATTGGTCTCCAAACAGGCTGTGGGCTGCGGCAGCGGTCTTGAGGGATTGGCATTCCCACCAATCAATGACCACAGCCTCCATTTGACTTTGAGTATCCTCGCGACACAACCAACCCAACACCATGACAAAGGAGCATATCACAACGGATGAACCAGGGGATTCCAACCAGTCACCAGTATCTAAGCCAAGTGAGACCCCTTGATGAAAAACTGGTCCTAACAAGTAACAAAGAGTTGAATAATTGAAGAAATGAGGAGTTGGAGAAATAAAGAACTAGTGAAACAACTGGAAAAGCTAATTTGTAGAGCTATACCTGAGCATTGAAGATTTTTACTTTATCTTATCTAGACTGCACATTTTAGATGCACTTCCTGCCTTGACCAGCTGGGACAGTGCAGACACTTTTTACTGAGTTTCACAAGTTTATGTGAGTTTTACCTTGTGTAAAAAGTAAATGTTCCACATTAGTCATGTTCAACATATAGTTTTATCTTTTGTAAAAATTAACTTGGTAAAGAGCAACTGGTTTCCACACGATCTGCGTGTAAATTCATTCGGTTTAAGAGTGTACATGTTTCATTTTGTCCAGCAGTAGGAATTTCTCTGCATATTTAAACTGATGTGACACATAATTACCAATGCTCCTTGAGTATACAAGTAAAGCATTAACTCAAACAAACACACAGTCCCTTTGTGTTTAGGTATATGAGCTTGAGCCTGTAAATGCTATCAAAAGTCTGTTTATTTATGCAGAAAGTAAAAGTGATCTGAACACAGCAATTCAAACAAATTTTGCTCAATGGCCAAATGGGAATAGAAAAAATAAAGACTTCCTTTCACAACAGGTGCTCAGGCCATTTGGGCTATAGCCAGGCCATTATATTATGTTAGCTTCTCCTAATTTAAAATGACAGTGTATTTACAGTATTTTTACAGTGCCTCTAAGGTTCTCCAACATTACTTCAGCGAGACAAGCTCTTTTGTTCATGGCTCATTAACATACCACTGTGGCTGCCAACACTTGACTTTAATGGTACTTAAAACTGGCTCTAAGCTGTTTGGCTGTACATACTGTGTAATTCCGAAGTCGATCAGTCTGTAATGGACATCTATTTTCAAACACATTAATTAGTTTGATAGAGTCTTTGCTGCTGGTAATGTACTTGTTTGAATAAATTAATTTTATTAAAACTTTTAGATTAAAACTTTAAAAAACTTTGTCAAACCTGATTTTAAATTACAGTTGGATTAAAGGTTTAAGTTTCAACAGGTCGAGTGTGGAATTTTATGTTTTAATGTTAAATAAATTAACCATTTTATTCAGTATAGCAAAACTTGTTACCTTAGGTATACTTGTCTGTAACCAAAGTCAGCAAGCTGTAGACTCAATTTTAGGAAATACTAGGTAACACAGGAAATTAAAAAATAAATCAAAAGAAAACAGGTGAATTCTCAAAACCTCCTTGTGTCTAATGAGGTGTTTGGATATGTTTAAAAAAATACCCCATATAGACTGCAGACAATTATTTTACATAACCAACAGGTTTCACTTTTTATCACACTGTTTATTTGACAAATGTGCAACCTTCTTCATTCCAGCCCGCATACACACACTAATAGCGCTTTTACACTTGGGTCAGCTCTATCTGGTACGGGTTGGTTCAGCCCTGTTACAGAACGTTTTATACTACTCCTGGCCGGGCTGGTCCGAGTTGACCCTTTTTTCGCACTACCTCCTGAGTGAGTCCAAAGCGGGCCGAAGCGACCTTACATGCCCACCTATGGACTGATAGGTCCTTTACAGTGATGTCACTGTCACTCCTACCGGCGTAGAAGGTGGTAACTGATTGGCCGGGTGTAGTGATGTCACAAAATCGTGACTGATCCCTACATAATAAACAGCTGACCGGTAATGGCAACTCATTTTGTGAAACAATTTATTCAGGAAATCGGGACAGAAGAATCTTCCTTGGAGCTACAGCAAATGAAGACCATTCTGTCCTTGGTTGCAAAGGACAGAATCCAGCTGGAACTTGACGGAGCAGTCCGCAACAAGCAGGCTTTCCAACAGCTCTCTGAAGCCATGGAGAAGCACGGCTAGCGGCCTACATCCAAACAGTGCAGAGAGAAGCTGAAGAAACTCAAGAGCGTGTACTGGGCAGTAAAGGACCACAATGGCCAGAGTGGCGCAGACTGAAAAACATGGAAGTGTTTTGCTGAACTAGATGCCATTCATGGTCAAAGGGTAGTACCGGGCTGAGCATGGAACTCCAGAGACGGCCTCAGCAACGGCAGTAAATGGTAAGTGGAGACTGATGCATGCGATGTTCGAGTGAGTCGTGCACGTATAGTCCTTTGTTTAGTGTGCAGAGACACTAGCTTTTATGAGGGGCGTATGAGACATTATTCAGAATTATCCTCTCACAAACACATGTGAAATTTAAGTCATTCACACACTATAGTGAAACCTTTCATATAGCATACTGAAATTATTCACACACTATGGTAAAACCTCTGATACATTATACTGAAATTGCTTCAGGTATAACATACTGAAATATCCTCTCATATAACATAGTGAAACCCTCTCATATAACATAGTGGAATCTTCTCATATAACATAGTGAAACCCTCTCATATAACATAGTGAAATCTTCTCATATAACATAGTGAAATCCTCTCATATAACATAGTGAAATCCTCTCATATAACACAGTGAAATCCTCTCATATAACACAATGAAATCCTCTCATATAACACAGTGAAATCCTCTCATATAACACAGTGAAATCCTCTCATATAATATACTGAAATAATTCACATACTACACTAACATTTTTAAAATCAAATTTCACTAGTATGTGTAAAAGCAATTATACTTCTATGTGTGAGCGATTCTACTTGTTTGTGTGAGAGGCAAATTTCACTTGAAACGGAAGTCATAGAAAAAAGGAGGGCATTTTCAAAACAAACAAAGAAGAAGTGGGAGAAGTTGGTGACACAAAGATTTATTTTATATCAATCCTATACTAATGTCTGCTCAGCCGCCTGAATGTAACCTCAGCGAAGCAGCTGCCTTACTGAATACGATACTGGCCTCAGCAGAAACTATTAGAACTCTAAGTAGTGCGACAGCAGCCGGACAACCGACGGAAGCCAGTCTGAATGAGGACACGCTAACTAGCCACCTAGCATCGGTCTTTCCATCCCGCCAGCAAAGCAGTGCGTTTGCCTGCCGAGATTTGCATCCCCTACCGCGGGAACGCGCATCGTTGTAAACTCGCTGATAACGATGAGAAAACGGATTAAAATATCAGCAACGCGACACCTTTTACATATACTTGTAATATTACCACATTTCTCATGCATGTGCATCCTGAAAACGTAAAACGTTATCACATTTGAATGTAGGCTATATATTAAAAGAAATCCAAACACTTTTGACTTTATACTGTTTTAACGTCACTGTGTCTCCGATGTATTTTTCGGCGCTCTGGTGTTTATGTGTCACATTCTCCGCTTTGTTTCTACTAACAGCATAATAGTTAAAGCATTTTATAACATCTAAACTTTTTAAAGTGAGGATTAAAGGGCTGAACTTTGGCGTCTTCCAAATTCCCATTGCCAAAAGATACCCAGCTCGAGTTCTTGAAGATGGGTATACACAAACAACCAGGTAGAAGGGTTTTGATACTTTATTGATAAATAAAATACTGCTTTACGTAATGAACTTCATAATAACAAAACTTTCAGCCCCCAACTGTGAACTGTGCGCTGTGAACACTTTATTGACATGTAAATACTTTGTCAATATGTAAATATTTGCAAATTTCTTTTCAACAAATGTTGGACATGTGTAAATATATTTTTATTTTTTATTTTATTTCTAGTGCAACCCCACCACTATGGTAACATGCAAATGTTCCAACTTTTTTCATCGCATGTGCAATGTAATTGTTGTCTGTCATTTCTTAATAAAAGTGTGTAGTACAACCAGTTTGTCATGGATGCTTGTAAACCTTGGTGTAAAGCTGTTGTGCAGATAATAGGTTTGGTCAGTATGGTTACAAATTATGGATGATGAGGGAGAAATGTTTATGATCAAGAAAAAGAGCTGCTTGCAACTATGTAAACTGTTATATTGATAGTTTTCAGGTGTGTACGTAAGGCATCCCATTTATTTACAGCTACATTTACTTATTTCAGGTTCATTTGCAATAACTACAGGTGGAGATAAATTTAGCAACAACTTTGGATATACACATAACTAAATGTAGCAGCAAAGGTGTAGATGAATACAACTTTAAATTAATGTAGAGCCAAATTTGTAGACAAATATAGTTGTGAATGGTGCAACTGTGGCTCAGTAGGTTGAGTAGTTGTCTTGCAAACGGAGGGTCGTAGGTTCAATTCCACCTTCCTCCAGTCATGTGTCATTGTGCCCCTGGGCAAGGCACTTAACCCCAAATTGTATCGGTGTATGTGGCTCCAGTGTAAAGCGCTTTGAGTGGTCAACATGACTAGAAAAGCGCTATATAAGTTCAGTCCATTTGACCATTTACCAACAAATGTCTAGATATAGCTATAAAATGTAGCAAATGTGTAGATGAAGATGTGCATCAATTTTGCAAATGTTTAGATAAAATTAGCAGCAAATGTGTAGAGAAATAAAGCTCTAAATACATTTAACAAAGGTGATACATACAGCTGTAAATAAATGTACCAGCAAATGTGGTGATAAATATAACTTTACACTGTAGTGAAACGAGGGACAAAAGATCATTTGCGACACACTTTTGTGATTTTGGAATTTTTATTTTTAAATTCAAGGTTTAAAAAATTGCACAATGGTCTCTGTGGAATCCCACCATTGCAAAGCTCGGTCTAGCGTCCAGACTGAATGTTTGCGGCGGGAACACTGTTCAAACAGGGCAAGCTGAAACGAGACACAAGCACAAGTAATATCTGACAATGATACCTAACCGATGGAAACTTGTTGCCGCGCCATTTATAAGAATATAAAACAACTGCTTGCCCTGATGACTTCTCTTCTCCATTGGCACCACAAAGTTGCATTATGTTGCCAAATTGCTTTCTGGAGCCTTTGAAATCTCCTCTGTTTCAAGATCATTGCTTGGTGACGTCTTATTGCTTGACGTGCTAGTATATGGGGTTATAACGATACCAGCTTGAGATGAAACTGAAAATAAATATTTGCTCTGAAAATAAAATGTGCCATTGAAAAATATAATTGTCACTGAAAATCTTAATTTCGAATCTGAAATAAATGTAGCGAAAATTTCTGTATTAAAAGTGAATTAAAAATTTAAAGGGACCGAAAATGAATGAAACAAAAAAATGTATGCATTAAAACAATTAACTCACTTACAATCAAATGTTTACACTTTCATATTTTTTTTCAATGCCAATCTTTTCTCACTTCTGCTGTTTCATTTTGCTGCTTTTCTGTGTCATTCTGCTGATACTCAGTTCACGTCGTGCACACGCGCAGGGGCGGGGCTTAAGAGCAGCAGGTGCTTGCTCTTAGCTTTCAGTGAGTCAGGCCGTTTTATACCCATTAAACCCAGTAAAGGTCCCTTGTAGTTCTTTTATATATATTTTTAACTCTAAAATGACCATATATTACAACAAAATCCACAGCTATAGCTTCTGTAATGTTCATTTCGATAAAACTTTTAAGTCAATCACCATTTATGTCCTTTCATTTGGTTTATGTTTGTTTTTTGGGGGGACAATAGCCTGCACTTTACTTTTCTATAGAGCTTGAATGTAAAGGAATACATTTACTAAATAGCTTTTGATGTGAGTTTTGCACAAGCCTACTGATAATCCATCAATCCTTATTCAGGTGTGATGAAGCAAGGACAGTTCTAAAACATTAGGACAATTGCTCTAAAGACCAGGCTGGAAAAACCTCATTCAAAGTAGCACAGCATACTGTAGTATTTGATTTTTCAATTATGCATACTTTGAAGTTTAAAATATCTTAGGTGGGTAAAAAAAAACCGTCTAAAGTAGTTTGTTTGGTTAATCTATTGAGGAATCTCCAATTGCTTCAGAAAACTCCACCTCTGAAAAAAAACAACTACAAACTGTTAAATTAAAATGGTCAAACATCAGGCACCATGAAACTCTGTATCTTTCAGAACTTGTTTGGGATCATTTCTCCAGTAGTTCACTGTTTATAATTTTCCTAATGCTAATGTGGGTTTGTTCTTCAGTCCTCTCCAAACACCATGTAAAGGGCATAAAGGACTGCTAGCCTGGTCCTCATTATAACAATATGTGAGATACCTTTTACAGTTGTCAGTGTGAGGGGTAAATCTGGCCGCATAGACCCTTCTGGCGTGAGCCTTGTCACATCAATGACCAGCACCTCTTCCTGATTTAATGTCGCCAATGGTTACAGTCTGATTCTAATCTGTGGCCTATTCCTTCTGAGCTGATATAATTAAAACACCGCCATTGCACATTACAATACTTGCTTTATCAAGTTATTATTTTCCTCTTGCATTTATGTTTTGCCCGTTATTACCTGACAGGTATTACAGTGTTCAAATACAGTCACTGTTTAATGTAACATGATATTTGGTACAGGGCTAATCCAGAGAAATTAGTTATTTTTGTCTTCTTCTTTTTCAAATCTTTTGAGGTAAATACAGTGTTTACCAGCAAATTGTAAAATAATATACATGGCATTTCAGGGATTAGTCAGTTAAGGGACTCTATAGGAGTTTGGGAATCTTATTATTGTTTGCAG
Organism: Apricaphanius iberus; assembly: GCA_028564705.1. Taxonomy (NCBI): domain Eukaryota; kingdom Metazoa; phylum Chordata; class Actinopteri; order Cyprinodontiformes; family Aphaniidae; genus Apricaphanius; species Apricaphanius iberus. The sequence continues at coordinate 336,884 of JAPXFQ010001676.1, read as the reverse complement.
TAAGCCTCACTGATTACAGAATCACAGAGGAATATACAAAAATGTTCATTAGAATGTCAGTAAATGTTAATTGCATCCAGAGGGAAGATATATATTGAAGATGGTGTGAAAATACTGAAAATTCAGCCCATAAAACAATGGCATACTCTTGACAGAGCTCGTAAGCAACGTCGTTTATCAATTTATTGATCCATCCATAACCCACACCACATGCTGTTTCAGTTTACTAGATTGTACATCAACCTTGTGCACAAAAGGTATCAGTCAGGTTCACCCGTGCAGACACTTACACACACACTCTGAACGCATGCTGTCCAACCGTACACAGATGAATCGAGAATCATATTTCATCAGAGGAAGGGAAAAATGCTCTATAACAAAAATGTAAAGGTGTTTTAAAGAAGAATATGCTTTTGTACATAACAGCAATTGGTGAAATGTGACCTTGAGCTCTTCTCTGTTTTTATTATTTTTGTTGCATCTGAATTATAAATGACGTCGTGTTAAACAAATTGAGAAAGCGTGGAGTCATTTTTATGGTTATTAAAATGTTGCTACCAGGGGAAAAGGATAAAAATAAGTTTTAAATATGAAAATAAAAATCATGACAACTGCATAGCTTTGAACTATCTAACAGCCTACACGGATAATTTTGTGTTTATAATAACTGTAGCTAATTACTTCCCAGGATCAATAAAACAGGGGAATTGAATGGAAATCTTATATTTGTACAATTTATTGTGCTTATGTGTGTTTGTGGGTTCTAGTGAGCTGAGAATTGAGTGCTCAGTACGTTATCTGATGAATCTGGACACATCATCAGTAATGCTCCTGGAGTCATTGGGTGTTTCTAGGTCTTTCAACAACATACACCCTCTTCCAGGTGAGCCAACGAGAGTTAACCCCAGCTTGTTTCCAGATAGTTGACTAACTGCTTCTATAACTAAAGGATTCTAGTCTCTTAAGCCACAGCAATCTAGAGGCCCTCTCGGCTGCCGAGCCAAGGTTGCTTTTGCACATTTTGCGACATGTACACCACTAACTTATAGCCTTACTGTATATCTGATGGCCTTGGTTGGTTACCATTATTAGATTTGTTCAAAAATCTAGACAACATTTTCAGCAAGGGGCCAACTTGAACAACTTTAGGATTCTTTCTAACAAATATTATATGATCAAAGATATGATAGAAAATACTGAATACAGATAATACAGAATGTCTCAGAACCTCAAATCTGTAATTTATATTTGCTGTTCACTCTTTATGTGCTGTTCAGAAAAATATCAAAATATGTCAAATCCATCTCTTTAACCTTACGGTCCTCAGGAAATACATAGTTGTGGCATATAGTTGGTCTTAAAACTAGCATGTTAGAAAGCAAAGGACACTTATAATAAAAGTGTACAGAAAATGATTTGCAGGCAGAAGCAAATTCTCACAAGGGATCCTTTTTGCTCCTACAACTCATAAAAGAATATCATTGAGTAAATCAGAATCCTTTTGGTGGAAAATTCCTCAACCCATGTAGCCTGTAGATTAATTGATTTCAGCTATTCAGTTTAATCACTGAGACTTTAAAGACACTGGCCTTCACTTTTCAAATACAGTGAGTAACATACATATTCGAACACCCTGCCAATTCTCCCCTTTAGAAATCATGGAGGGGTCTGAAATTCACATTCTAGGTAAATTTTCACCATGAGAGACAGTATCTTTTATTATTATTCAGGAAATCACATTGTATATTTTTTGCTGAATGTATTTCAATTTATTTTAAAAGATGCCATAGACAAAATTGTAGACCACCACACGGCTAGAAAGGGCTACGGCGCAATTGACAAGCAGCTTGGTGAAAAAAGATCAACTGTTGGAGCAATTGTTGTAAAATGTAGGTGTGAGTCTATAGTTGACTGTAAGTCTCCCTTGGACTGGGGCTCCATGCAAGATCTCACCTTGTGGAGTATCACTGATGATGAAAAGGGTGAGGGATCAGCCCAGAAGTACATGGGAGAAGCTGATCAATGTTGTGAAGAGAGCTGGGACTACAGTTTTAAAGGTTACTGTTGGAAACACGCTACGCCATCATGGTTTAAAATCATTGCACAAAAGGTTCTCCTTTCAAGTCATAAGTCACAAGAACATTCCTACTGTTAAGGATGGGGGTGGAAGCAACATGCTTTGGTGGTGCTTTTTTTGTGAAGGGAACAGCACGACTGCACTTCATTAAGGAGAGGATAAAATGGGGGCATGTATTCTGATATTTTGAGCAAAAACCTCCTTCACTCAATCGGAGCATTGAAGAAAGTTTGTGGCTGGGTCTTTCAACATGACAATGACCCGAATCATACAGTCAGGAAAAACAAGGTTAACCCTGAAATCATAACAGATATAGAAAAGATTTGTGTGAAATATTGGGCCTGTTGTGGTGTGTTTGCAAACCTAGTCAAGAACTACAGGAAACATTTGACCTATGTAATTGCAAACAAAGGCTTCTGTACAAAATATTGAAACAGATTTTCTCAGGTGTTCCAATACTTAATGTGAAGCAGTAAAATACAAAATCTATAAAAGTCACACAATTTGATTTCCTGAATTTTCTTATTGCAGGCTCTCAGAGTGGAAATGCACCTACATAATGAATTACATGCCTTCCACACATAGCCGGGGATCTCACAAAACTGACATATTATTCTACCGTTTGGCCTGTCATCCACACTAAAACGCACTAAAAACAATTATTTCGAAAAACTGAGGAGAAGGTGGAGTAATGTGTTGTCTCAGTCTTTAGTGTTAGTGTGTGGGCAGATCTAACTGGAGTTTTAAGTGTTGCAACATCACTGTCCGTAAAAAAAAATTGTTTCACATGTGCAAGCTGTGTTTGCACTCAGACACAGCACTGATGCCATCAAAGCTGTGTTGGCATTATCGACTGTCCAAACGCTTTTTCCTCGCTTGTTTTCACAAGCTTTATTACTGCTGCATGTTCAGAGTTAGAGAGTGGAAAGTTACTCTGGGTGGTTAGGATTTCAGAGGACTACACCCCTGCAGGTTTGGCATGTCTTTTAATGTGCTTAAAAATGCATTTATCAAGTTAGGTGTGGAGGGGGATCTTTTTAGAAACGTTTTTTGTTTTTTAAAACATGGCTTCGTGTAGGGATGCAAAAATACCACTTATTTTAAAAACCAATATGATAGGAATACTTGGATTTGAGTACTTGCCCATACCGAGTACTAATACCAATACTACTACCACACAAAAAAATGCAATGAATTGGAAGGTCCTCTTTTCTTTTCTGCTATTTTACAACAAATGATGGTATTAAAATATTAATAAAAATGACCACAAAACAAAAATTTCAAGTGAAAAAAAAAACAAAAACATTTTCAATGAATTTTTTGCGGAGTTTTCACATTGTAAGTATCTTTTTATGGTATCAGTTAACTTTAACCGATACTTATACAGTACATAAGAACGATACATTAATGCATTCCTATCTACATGTGTAGATGGCATCAGACCCCTCCATAATTTCTAAGTGGTAATTTTTAAAATCGCAGTGTACAAACACTGTTACTCACTGTATGTCTATGATGAAAAACAATCTTATAACTCAGAATCAGAATCTGAATCAGCTTTAATGGCCAAGTATGACAAATACAAGGAATTTGACTCCGGCAACTTTTCTCTCCAGTACAGAACTTAAATAAGTGAAATTAAAAAAAATAAATACAAATAAATAATAAAGGATAATATATACACCAAACCAGGGTTATTGTACAGTAAGTATATACAGCAGTGCAGAATTTTAGTTTATTGTTCATGTGAATGGACTCAGACTCTGTGACTATTCAGAGTTCATCAGAGCGACAGCCTGGGGGAAGAAACTGTTCTTGTGTCGGGTGGTTTTGGCGTACAGCGCTCTGTAACGCCGGCCTGAGGGGAGTAGCCTAAACAGATTGTGGCCAGGGTGTGAGGGGTCAGTGGTGATTTTTCTGGCCCGCTTCTTGACCCTGGCCCGAAATAGGTCCTCAATGGAGGGAAGATCAGTACATATAATCCTCTCTGAGGACCTGACTGTTCTCTGCAGTCTGTCCCTGTCTTGCCTGGTGGCGGATCCGAACCAGACAGAGATGGATGAGGTCAGGACAGACTGGACTATTGCTGTGTAGAATATGGTCAGCAGTTCCTGAGGCAGGTTGAACTTTCTGAGCTGACGCAGCAAGTACAGCCTTTGCTGGGCCTTCTTCCTTATAGAGTCAATGTGGGAGGTCCACTTCAGGTCCCGTGTGATGGTGGATCCTAGGAACCTGAAAGACTCTACTGTGGGGACTGGCCTGTTGGTGATTATGAGAGGAGATGTTGCAGGGGGTCTCTTCCTGAAGTCCACTGTCATCTCCACAGTTTTGAGCGGGTTTAGCTCCAGGTGGTTCTGACTGCACCAGAGGACCAGCTGTTCCACCTCCCTTCTGTATGCAGACTCGTCGCCGTCACGGATGAGTCCAACAACGGTGGTGTCATCTGCAAAGTTCAGGAGTTTCACAGAAGGGTCTCTTGACGTGCAATCAGTGGTGTAAAGGGAGAAAAGCAGTGGGGAGAGAACACATCCCTGGGGGGCGCCGATGCTGAGGGACCGGGTGCTGGATATGAAGTTACCCAGTTTCACCTGCTGCCTCCTGTCAGTCAGGAAACTGGTAATCCACTGACAGGTGGAGGGAGGCACGGTGAGCTGGGACAGTTTTTGGTGGAGAAGCTCTGGGATGATGGTGTTAAATGCAGAGCTGAAGTCCACAAACAGGACCCGAGCGTAGGTACCTGCAGAGTCCAGGTGGTGCAGGATGTAGTGGAGAGCCATGTTGACTGCATCATCCACTGACCTGTTTGCTCTATAGGCGAACTGCAGGGGGTCTAGCAGGGGATCCGTGATTTCCTTCAGGTGGGACAGCACCAGTCGCTCAAAGGATTTCATGACCACAGATGTCAGGGCAACTGGTCTGTAGTCATTTAATCCTGTGACAGGGGACTTCTTGGGAACCGGATGATGGTGGAGCGTTTGAGGCAGGAGGGGACCTCACACAGCTCCAGGGAGTTATTGAAGATCTGAGTGAAGATGGGAGCCAGCTGGTCAGCACAGACTTTCAGACAGGACGGAGACACTCCATCAGGACCTGATGCCTTCTTAATCCTCTGTCTCTGAAATAGTTGGCGCACATCCTGTTCACAGATCGTCAGCGCAGGCAGGGGGTCAGGTATGGGGATGGTTTGGGGTGATGCTAGGCCTTTTGTGATGGAGATGGTGGGGGAGGTGGAAGGTGTGAAAGTTGTTTCAAACCTGGAGAAAAAGTAATTGAGGTCCTCAGCCAGGCGGGGGCTCCCCACAGGGTGGGGGGATGGTCTCCTGTAGTTGGTGATGGTCTGCAGGCCATTCCAAACTGCAGAAGAGTCGTTGACAGAAAAACGTCCCTTAAGTTTTGCACTGTAGTTCCTTTTTGCTGCCTTGATCTCCTTTGTCAGCTTGTTCCTGGCCTGTTTGTACAGGTCCCGATCCCCACTCCTGTCGGCCTCCTCCTTGTCCTGGCGTAGCCGTCTCAGTTCTGCAGTGAACCATGGTTTATTGTTGTTGAACATCGGAAGGTTTTGGTCTGCACACACATGTCCTCACAAAAGCTGATGTAAGATGTCACAGTGTCAGTCAGTTCGTCCAGGTCTGAGGCTGCTGCTTCAAAGACGCTCCAATCAGTGCAGTCAAAGCAGGCCTGTAACTGCAACTTTGACTCATCTGTCCATCTCTTCACAGTTCTTACTACAGGCTTAGCAGATTTCAGCTTCTGCTTGTAAGATGGGATGAGGTGGACCAGGCAGTGGTCAGAAAGTCCCAAAGCAGCACGGGGGACAGAGTGATATGCATTCTTTATTGTGGTGTAGCAGTGGTCCAAAGTGTTCATGTCCCTGGTGGGACACGTCACGTGTTGTCTATATTTAGGCAGTTCAAGTTTGAGATTGGCTCTATTAAAATCTCCGAGAATGATTAGCAGAGAGTCCGGGTGAGTTTTCTCCACGTCTGTGATCTGGTTGGCGAGGTGATGTAACGCCTCCGTTACGCAAGCCTGCGGTGGAATGTATACAGCGACCAGCACAAACGAGGCGAACTCCCGCGGTGAATAAAATGGTTTACAGTTTATGAAGAAAGACTCTAGGTGAGGGCTTTATGTCTTCTTTAACACTGTGACATCTGTACACCAACCTTCGTTAATGTAGAAACACGTTCCTCCTCCCTTTGACTTCCCAGACAGTTCCGCGCAGCGGTCCGCTCGGAAAAGCTGGAAGCGCGGCAGCTGTAGTGCGCTGTCCGGGATGTGTTCACTGGACCAGGTTTCAGTGAAGCAAAAGGCGGCAGAACGACGAAAGTCTGAGTTCTTGGATAGGAAAAGGAGCAATTCATCCATTTTGTTAGGCAGAGAGCGAACGTTCCCCAGGTGTATGGATGGGAGAGCGGTGCGTAATCCCCGCTGTCTCAAATTTAACGGCACACCAGCTCGTTTCCCTCGTCGGCGTCTCCGTCTAAATCCACAGAGCGCTGCTGCTCCTCCAGTCAGAATCTCCATAAAGTAGTCTGGTTGATTAAAAACTGGTGAAAAAAGTCCGGCACTGGATAGCCCTATTTGTAGGATTTCTTCTCTGCTCATTTTAATAGCAGAGATAGCACTGATACTGTTCTAACAAGAACAGTATCAGTGTATGGATGTCCATATTCATGCTAATTTCAAAATATATCAGTTTGAGGAGATACAATCGTCAGTCTCAGATTGTGTACGGACGTTTCATCAGTGGTGATGCTTTCCGTGTTGTTTTTATTTAACTTATTTTTTCAGGCAAGGGAACATAGCTAGAAATCAGGTACTATAAACCGGGCACTACTTCATGGATCTGAAGTAGTAAATGGGTCTGCCTTTAACTGGACGTAGAGGAACTCTGCAGTGCATGTCCAGAACGTGTAAAATGATCATGGTATGTGAATTTCTGCTCTGTATTATGCTAAAAAATTGGGTTTTTATTTGTTACTCTTCTGTGTCAGAACCAATAAGGGTCTCAAGCTGTCAGATGAAGACCTGATCCTATGTGTAAAGTGTTATTCGTAAATATTTATTTTGGACAGTTGAATAATAATAAAAAATATAATAATAATAATAATAATAATAATAATAATAATAATAATAACATTAAAAAGAAGACTACTTTTTAAGTTTTATGTTCATATTTAATTAATCAATCCTCTGTTGTAAAGGTGCCACCATATACTCTTGAAATAAATGTATTTTAACCATATCTCATTCCTCCATGTTAAAAAATATGTGATTGAGTTTACCAAAATTAGTGTCATCATTTATACTCGAAGCTCATGTGATGATAACCATGTCTATATTGTGAATAAAATGTCACTGAACCTCATTAACCCTAATACAGTAGGCAAATGGTGGAAAGGAGACATTGTATGAATCTTATTTCTGGGAAACTGATGAGGGGCTACCAGGACAAAACAGGTAAAAAAAACAGTGCTTGTATTATGTATAGCTAAGGACACCATGAAGAAAGTGAAAAGGATGATAGCACTGTATTCCTCACTAACTCTATACAAAAAAAAATTAGACAAAGAAACCAACAGGTAGGGATATTGATATTGAAATTTAAAAAAATAAAATAAACAATTATTTTGGGTAGGTTTTATCCATTCAACTCTTTTTTAAATCAACCCCTCTTTGTTTTCAAGTAAGATGTTTAAGTCAAGCAACTTGTCACACTATGGGAAGCCTAAGTAACCCCCTTTTACTTCCGTTCTTTGGGTTCCCTACTGGCAAAAAAATGAATGAGAGTCAATAGAGTGATCGGAGTGATTCTTTTCTGATTCTGTTTGAAATGCGGCATGGATCGAACATATGATGTCTAGGAATTTTAAAGACACATTTTGATGCAGATAAAACACAAATTTTCACAGGTGACAAAAGTTACTTCATGTTTTATGGGAAAACACTTATCGGACTACAACTGAATAAGAAAAGGGGGTAACATGACCATGATTCGCCTCAATGGACACAACTATTATAAATCTGGCCATTTGGAAAGTCGCAGTTATGCTGGGGGGGAAACAGTCAGTTAACTGAGAGCCAGCATGCAGAAGTCTATCTATCTATCTATCTATCTATCTATCTATCTATCTATCCATCCATCCATCCATCCATCCATCCATCCATCCATCCATCCATCCATCCATCCATCCATCCATCCATCCATGTGTGCCTGTGTGTTTGTTTAGGCTTGCTATCTGGTTTGTCCCTTCCTTTAATATCATCCTTCTCCATTTTACTGCCTGTAGTGCAATATTTCCACTATCAGTTACGTTGACATATGACCTCTCCCATTTACTGATCTATTTTGTCTGACATCCCTTTCTCATCCTCTTCCTATTTCTGTGTCTGTTACTTATGTCAGGTGTTCCATCGCCTCTATGTACTTCTTGTACAATAACTCTACTACCTGACCTCTCTGCTGTCCGTCCTTGGATTTTTTTCCGAGGTTTTTTCCCCCAGAATGAGCAATCTTCTCCAAAACTCCGAAAGCATTTTTGTGTATAGTTTACCCTGTTTGTTCCCCTTTCACTCCACATCCAATGCCCCCATATTCTTTCTCCCAGAGGAAGTGGGTGCTAGCTCATGAAAAAGTCATCAGTGGTGTGATGCTCTTAATACAAGCTAATCTGTTTAAGCAGCTGCCAAAAAGGTGACGGCTTTGGCTAGCCAGGAATAGAGGGAGGGGAAGTGAATGACGTGAAATGGAGAACTTTGAGGAAAGAATGAGAGGCCAAGGGAAGAAAAACAGGGGATGAAGTGAAGTGGGAGAATGTTAATTCTTCTCAAAATATGTCTTAGATGAAGTTACCAAAATAAGCATTATGGCATTAAAAAAATGATCATGAAAGAACAAATTTGGGTTAAAAGTGCTGTTCTTTGGTACAAGATCTCAAGTGTAAATCCACTTGTGGTTCAATGTGAAAGTGATTTGTGAACACTCATGGCCATCAGATCCTATTATGGCCCGTGCAAATTATATCATAATGACTGTGAGAAGACATGCAATGGCAAAATCAATCACAAATCTATGCACTTATTGAGAAGTCATGAGAGGATCTAGGAAAGTAGGGGGAGGAGGATCGATTCAATATAGCAACAAGGAAACACATTTTACGAAAAGTTAGCAGAGTGCTGGTTAGACTCCTAAAATGCTGAAGGCAGAGGACGAACAAAAGCACAGTTTATGATGAAAAGAGGGTGTGACAAGAGGTTGAATCAATATGCTAAAAATAAAATAGCTGTGTCTGTGGTTTGATTGCTTGTCTTTGCTTAGGTTAATAGTGTAACATGTTCTATTTCTTATAAAATAATCATTAACAAATTAAATCTAACAATATTAAACAGAGTCAAAAGACTAACTGATAAAAATGCCTGACATTTGACTAGTTAAGGCTATACATGTAATGAACACAATCATCGGACAGTATGGTAAATGAAAACTGTCTAGAAGTAACCACAGAAGGAAAAAAACAAAAACATTGTTTTTGTTTTTGCAGAATGACAAATGAGTCCGAAAAGGTTTGGCCCTGGGAATTCATTTTGTGAATGGGTGTTATTAAAATCCCATTCCCATCAATGCCACATCAGCTAAGCCCCTCCCATCTCTCCACAAGCACAGCAAACATCCTCATCAATAAACAGTTTGATCTGCAAGCGCAGCAAAATATTTTATTCACCAGGGACATTTTATGTAGCTAGTAGCTAGTAGGGTGAGTAAAAAAGCATACAATTAGTTAAAAACAAGTGATAAAGGGATAAAACCGGCCCCCACCACTAGCCAAGGTCGTAAGGATAAATTCAACCACATGAAGCAGATACACAAAAAAGTAAGACATTTCTCACCAAAAGTTCTAATCGTTCAAGATGCTTCAAACTTTGAATGGAACATTTCTGCAGCAAGTACACTAGTAGTATCAGTTGCTCCCAAAATACTGTGAAAGAAACTCCAGAAAAGAATCCTGACCATCATAAATCAACACAGGAACTCTTTGTGTCAAAAGGCTATTATTCATCAGAACAGACAGAAATCCCATGTGAATCATCGTGCTCAGACCAAAAAAACAAACAACTGGAAGAACTACGAGTTAGGGGTCTTGTAAACAGAAAGTTCAAACTAACAACAAAACCCCTCAGTTTGAATTAAAAAAGACTGCCTTTCTTACTGTTATACTTAAGATATTTTGACTATATATACCATCTTTCATAGTCTCTCTAGTAGAAAGAGGCAGACTCCTCAGGAAAAGGAAGCATGCACATAGAAATAATTTTGGTTGGTTGGATTGTGTTCAGTTGAATTTATATGATTAATTGATTTATTGTTTAATGTGACAGCCCTAGTTACAACTGGAATCAAGTATGACCTCTCCAGCCAAGGTTTCACTAGTTTTATTCTGAGAGACATATGCGACCATTTTGAATTCTTCAGAGCAGGTGGACTTCCCACTTTCCAATACAAAGCTGAAAAGACAAAAAGCCACTTCAGTCCTCAACGACTTCCAGCCCCAATGGGACTTAGCGGATTAGTCAGGAGTGAGGGAGTGAGAAAAGAGACAGACTCAAGAGTGAAAGACATAAAGAGGAAAGTAAGAGGGAGAGAGATTGGCTTCCCCTTTCTATTCCCATTGTGGGCCATGGGCCGTGCCGTCTGAATAGCTATGCTAATAGGCAGCTGAAAGTACAAAGAGATAAGACAAAACCCACTTGACTTCCTGACACCTACTTGAGTGGGGACACAGCATTTTCCATGGCTAGTTGTTATTCATGGGACCTGAAAGTAGACTGCCTGTCAACCTTTGGTTGGATGGGTATTTTGTTTCAGTGTGAACTGGACAAGCATGGGGCAAGTTCTCGCAAGAGCTGATGGCTTAAGTATTAATTGTCATTTAAATACGTGTAAGAAATGGGTGGTCAGTGCAGATCGGGGTCTTCATGTGGTCATGGAGAACTTCCATAATCTTTGACAGAAGGTCAACAACTTGTGAGAATTATCACTATACAGGAGCAGCTGCTGTGGTTTAACACACATCCAAATCTAAAAGTATCTGCCAGTTTGTCACAATTCACACAGCCAAGGGTGAGTGTTGGTTATTAAGACATCTTACTTTGAGGAAATTTGCTTTGACTATATTTATAGCTTTGTAAGAGTTAAAACCAAACGATTTAAAAAAAACAAAAACAACAGAGAGAGGGCAAAAGTTTTTTGTTGAACTGAAGCCAAATTAGGCTTATTAAATTCCCCACATACCTTGTGAACGTGATCGTGGAGTTTAAACAAAAATGTAATAGATTTTCCCTATATTTAATTTAAAAAAGAGCAACAGCATTTAGATTTTTCCTTTTAGTTACACTGGAAAATGTTTTTTGGACATATTTAGGAACGATGACTAATTCAGAGCTTCCCTGAATTTAATTAGATATTTTTTATTGTTTGACAGCCCTATATAAAAGGGTTTTTGGATGAAGTTTGTATGTTTTCCATTCGTTTTTTTCTTTTCTTTTAACGTGTCCTGTCTATCAGTTTGCTACTCAGAATTGTTGTCTGAGTAGCAAGTACAAGCCCAACAGATCTACTTTCCCATGCAGAGCATTACAGCTTTGCTTTAACACTCCACTTGATGTATATGTATGAAAAATCTTTATTAGTGATTACTGTGGGTTCAATTTCCTGAAGTCATGGACACGAAACCGAGACAAGAGGGGAGAAAGGAAGATGGTGAAGAAGGGAAACAGGATCAGCAGAAGCACGAACTGAAGACACAAGACAGGGAGGCAAACAAAGAACACAAGAAAACATCCCAGTCCTCCACCCCTGCCAAATGGCAGAGAAGCGATAAAACAAAACAAACAAAAACAACGAACTGAACAGAACAGAACAACACCAATAGTTCAGATCCAGTAATATAAAATAAGAACTACACATTCACTACACACAAGCATGGATTAATGAACACAATACTAATGTTTCTGGTAAGTAGGGGTGCAACTATCGATTATTTTAGAAATCGATTAATCTATCGATTATTTACATCCGTTAATCGGAAAGGTATTTTACTTATATTAAAACCGAAAAATTTCACAACTTGAGAGCAGATTTTAAATAGGTATAAAACAAATGAACTATTTTACACTTGAAAGAACATTTATTTTGAATGGCATAATGAAATTGCCTGAGTGTTGTCACCGGGTAGCGAAGACGGAAACTCCATCCTGCACCCCAATGACGTGCCCACGTCCAAAGGCCTTGTGAATGGTAGAATTAAGGCGCAGGTGGACAGAGGCTTTGGGGGATGGGGAGGAAATAACTGGGGTGACACAATGCCATCCCCAGGGAGCCAGCTCCCCAGCTGACTCCAATAGGCACCCCCGTTCAGCCCGATCCACCAGGGGTGGGAGGCCCCAGCACGTCAAGTCTGGGCCCAAGGCAGCGGCACCTATGCGCCCCATGGGGGCCCAGGCCATCCGCCCGCCATCATCCCAGGGGGAGACCTAAATCCATCCCAACATTCAGGCTACTAACAAAACACAGGACACTAGACACCTAGGCTGAGTTTAGCCCACCTTCTCCCACGTACATCCAAAGCGCACCCCATTAGGGAGAGCGCCTGTGCTAGATTGTACACGCCTCCCAACCAACAAGAGAGGCCCCAAGCACCACCAGCGCAGCAAGGGCCCCCGTGCTGGGGCCGCAACCCAGCTCACCACCAACTCAGATACCCCGGACATGCCGCGCCGGGCCCGTGAGCAGATCAAAGTCTCAAGCGGCCGACCCCCAAGGCCAACATCCTCCAGCCTTGCTACTACCGCCTGATGGCCGGGAGGCAACCAAACCCAGCCTCCATCCACTAGTCCACACCCCACCACCTGGCCAGTCCACCACGGAGGCCAAACGACACTGGTCAAAGGGCCCCACCCCAGCACCCTGCAGAGTGCTTGGACCAAGATCCAGGAGCCATGTCCAGTGCCAATTTGACCGACCCGACCCAGAGACGCCGGCCAACCGCCATGGCCAACCGCCGTGGCCAACACTGCCAACACTCCGACGCGCAGGCACGGCAAGGGGCTATCGGGGAGCCAGCGACAAGAACCAGCCCAAGGAGATGGAAAAGGCAGCAGCGCCCGCCGCATTTTTTGCAGATAGAATAGGACAGAACAGTCCTGTATTGTCCCACATGGGGGAAATTAATTGTAACAGCAGCTAAGTGTAAGCAAATAAAAACATTAGGACTCTGAAGCAGAAAGGGTTATAAAAAAGAATAAAAGAAACATATTTTAAGATATGAGAATAATATGTACATTCTGGACAGAGTTACAGAAATTAGATTACTGTGTAGTCATCAAAAAAATAAAATAAAGTGGCATAGCCAGATTGGAGCGCGCGGCAGAGCAGGATACTATGAGTATTTAAATATTGAAAAATATGTAGAAATATGCACAGAATGTGAGCGTGTACTTGATCATTAAAAAAGTAAAGGTATTGTTTCCAATAGTTAGCATGAATAAATATAGAAACACCGACCAATTTACAGCAGGGATGTAAACATTTAAGTTTATTGGGAGCAGTGCAGATGATATGTTCAATAAAGTCTTACATTCAAAAGTGGATAAAATATTAAAATGTAACTGATTAAATCATATCTCTTTTATGCAAGATGTTCCATTTATGCAGCATCATCTGCTCCAAGTGTCACAGATGGCCCAGGCCTGCATACATCCGCCAGGGGCAAGGTGTGCATACAGTCTGATTTTTTTCTAGCCTATTTTCCAGTCATGAAACAATTTACATCTTACATCAGCTTTTGTGAGGACATGTTTGTGCAGACCAAAACATTCTACATGTTCAACAACAATAAACCATGGTTCACTGCAGAACTAAGACGGCTACGCCAGGACAAGGAGGAGGCCGACAGGAGTGGGGATCGGGACCTGTACAAACAGGCCAGGAAAAAGCTGACAAAGGAGATCAAGGCAGCAAAAAGGAACTACAGTGTAAAACTGAAGGAGCGTTTTTCTGCCAACGACTCTTCTGAAGTTTGGAAGGGCCTGCAGACCATTACCAACTACAGGAGACCATCCCCCCACCCTGTGGGGAGCCCCCGCCTGGCTGAGGACCTCAATAACTTTTTCTCCAGGTTTGAAACAACTTTCACACCTTCCACCTCCCCCACCATCTCCATCACAAAAGACCTAGCATCATCCCAAACCATCCCCATACCTGACCCCCTGCCTGCGCTGACGATCTGTGAACAGGATGTGCGCCAACTATTTCAGAGACAGAGGATTAAGAAGGCATCAGGTCCTGATGGAGTGTCTCCGTCCTGTCTGAAAGTCTGTGCTGACCAGCTGGCTCCCATCTTCACTCAGATCTTCAATAACTCCCTGGAGCTGTGTGAGGTCCCCTCCTGCCTCAAACGCTCCACCATCATCCCGGTTCCCAAGAAGTCCCCTGTCACAGGATTAAATGACTACAGACCAGTCGCCCTGACATCTGTGGTCATGAAATCCTTTGAGCGACTGGTGCTGTCCCACCTGAAGGAAATCACGGATCCCCTGCTAGACCCCCTGCAGTTCGCCTATAGAGCAAACAGGTCAGTGGATGATGCAGTCAACATGGCTCTCCACTACATCCTGCACCACCTAGACTCTGCAGGTACCTACGCTCGGGTCCTGTTTGTGGACTTCAGCTCTGCATTCAACACCATCGTCCCAGAGCTCCTCCACCAAAAACTGTCCCAGCTCACCGTGCCTCCCTCCACCTGTCAGTGGATTACCAGTTTCCTGACTGACAGGAGGCAGCAGGTGAAACTGGGTAACTTCACATCCAGCACCCGGTCCCTCAGCATCGGCGCCCCCCAGGGATGTGTTCTCTCCCCACTGCTTTTCTCCCTTTACACCACTGATTGCACGTCAAGAGACCCTTCTGTGAAACTCCTGAAGTTTGCAGATGACACCACCGTCATTGGACTCATCCGTGACGGCGACGAGTCTGCATACAGAAGGGAGGTGGAACAGCTGGTCCTCTGGTGCAGTCAGAACCACCTGGAGCTAAACCCGCTCAAAACTGTGGAGATGACAGTGGACTTCAGGAAGAGACCCCCATCAACATCTCCTCTCATAATCACCAACAGGTCAGTCCCCACAGTGGAGTCTTTCAGGTTCCTAGGATCCACCATCACACGGGACCTGAAGTGGACCTCCCACATTGACTCTATAAGGAAGAAGGCCCAGCAAAGGCTGTACTTTCTGCGTCAGCTCAGAAAGTTCAACCTGCCTCAGGAACTGCTGACCATATTCTACACAGCAATAGTCCAGTCTGTCCTGACCTCATCCATCTCTGTCTGGTTCGGATCCGCCACCAGGCAAGACAAGGACAGACTGCAGAGAACAGTCAGGTCCTCAGAGAGGATCATAGGTACTGATCTTCCCTCCATTGAGGACCTATTCCGGGCCAGGGTCAGGAAGCGGGCCAGAAAAATCACCACTGACCCCTCACACCCTGGCCACAATCTGTTTAGGCTCCTCCCCTCAGGCCGGCGTTACAGAGCGCTGTACGCCAAAACCACCCGACACAAGAACAGTTTCTTCCCCCAGGCTGTCGCTCTGATGAACTCTGAATAGTCACAGAGTCTGAGTCCATTCACATGAACAATAAACTAAAACTCTGCACTGCTGTATATACTTACTGTACAATAACCCTGGTTTGGTGTATATATTATCCTTTATTATTTATTTGTATTTATTTTTATTTCCGTTTTAATTTCACTTATTTAAGTTCTGTACTGGAGAGAAAAGTTGCCGGAGTCAAATTCCTTGTATGTGTCATACTTGGCCATTAAAGCTGATTCTGATTCTTCTGATTTTTGAGATCGGTTTATCTTCAAAGCCGAATCAAGAATTTCTTCCTGCATATTTAATTTAAATCTTGTTCGTCTCTCTCACCTATGTTTTAAATACAAAACAACTGCATTAAAATTTAATGGTTAACTGTAGCAGACTCCTATACAGTTTCATCAACATGCACTTGCCTGCACCCCTTAAATAATTATTTTAAAATGATTAACTGGCAGCAGAGGTTGCTCTTAACATATGTGTTACATTTCCACTATTGAAATTCAAGCTAAGCCATTGTGTCTCCATACAAAAGTGGCCTTTTGAGGAATTTGCTAAAACGTCTGCATATCATGCCTACTTTGGTAGTGAGCAATGCCACAGTGCCAAACGGAGCCCACAGCAGCAGAAATAATGAGATCGACATAGAAGATCCAGGGATTGCTGGAGTGTGTTCTATTTGTTGTTGTAAACTATTGTGATAAACTACTCCACAGTCCCTGGCTTAAACTGAGTTCTCTATTCCCTGAATCATAAATTCAAGCGCAGAAAAGCCTTTATTACTGCCAGCACTGGATCCCTTATAGGGAGAACATTCCACTATCAGCTGGGTTATTCGCTGCATGGCAAGACTCTGAACTGTAATAAAGTTGAAGTTCCTCTGCACAGAGAGGCAACGGATTGCAAAAGGAAATGGTTGCATTGTTGCACATATTCTTCTGGCGAGAAGGTGCACAGTGCCGCAGTTGGTAACACTGTCTCCTTGCAGCAAGAGGACTTGGGTACAAATCATGGCCTAAGGTATTTCTGCATAGAGATTGCATGTTCTCCCTGTGCATCTATGGGTTCCCTCTGGGTAATCAATAAGCAGAGGAGCCAATGGATGGATAGATGGATGTTCTTCTGAGCGAATATATTATTAAGCTAATATAGCCAAAATTATTTGTGTTAGGATGTGGAGTTTAAATATTCTTCCAAGTCAACAGCCTAATGGTAGCTTTCAGTGCCGTTTTGAAAACAAGAAAAACCATATAGCCTGTGGCTTTAAACTTTTGTTGATTGAATAATATACAATTTTTAACACCAGTTAATACGCTGTGGCACGTTTTGTAATGAAGGTTTCAATTGATGAATACTTTTAAATGAATAATTAATATTTATTGTACCCAGCAATCTTGAAACCACATTCAGGTTTATAGTTATTACCCTCTGCAAATTTAAAAACAAACTGATGGCCTTGGCTGTAACTGAGTGCCAGTCTAAGATTGAATTAAAGAGAATGCAATGTATATGCTGGGATACTCTGGGAATTTAAGTAACATTAAACACAAATATTACTTTGTACTCACTTCACCCACCAAAAGCACGTCAATATCTGTTTTTCTGAATATTTAAAACAAACAGCAAAAGCCTTTGATAAACTCATATCTTGTTAATGTTTTAATCTGGAGCAGTTTCCTAAAATGCAATGCAACCTTTAACATGTTTGCTCTATTTAGGTGCAACTTCAATTTGGCTTCTAAGATATTTTAATGTCCCAGTTAACCATGCATGGTTAAAACTTACAGGAAAAGTTGTTCTCCTTTGTCATACGCTTTATAGTTTAAATTTGATGATTAACTTATAAGCTTTTTAGGCCTAACCAGCACTTTGCCAACTTCTTATTGAATGTGTTTTACTGTTGCAATATTGTATTGATCCTCTTCTGCATTGTTAATCTAATGAATCTGGAGTTCCACTTACAATTAGTATTTGAATTTTCACAATCATATTTGTCTGTCTGTGTCAAATGACATGGATGGGGGGCTCTGTCCATGCAACTTAAGACGGATAAAGTTCCGCTTATTATTAGAAGGCTGTAGAGGCTAAATCAATGCTCTCAAATTAAAATGGCTGAGTGTCTGTGGATTGATTGGTTAGTGAGCTTGTGTAGCTGTGAGTTCTAGCTTGGGTAAGTTTAGGTTCGGTTCTTATAAAATAACGGTTAAACAAAGTCATAAAAACACCAATTAAAAAGGCTGGTAGTAGACTATCTGTATGTTTAATCAATTTAAAATAAAATATACATATATTATTTGTTATTCATCAGAAAGTGTTCTCTTGGAAATTATCTGCACCCCTCTCAATGGTCAGCGAAACAATGTTTATTCTCTTTACAGTAATCATGGCCTTGCTATAATCGCTTTCTTGCTTTTTTGCATTTTTACATTGATTTTTTGACAATTTATCTTTGACGGTGGGCCCAAAGTCTTTGTTATAGCTAGGCTTCCTTGCCATTGTCCCAGTACTTCAGTGGTAAGCAGGAAGCAATAAGCAGGAATTTGACTAGGCTTTCTAAAACTTGAATATCACTTCCATAACAAAGAAACATGTTTATAAAATCAAAATATTACTTTGAAACTTAATCTGCAAGGTGTATGAATGAGTGCAAGCGAAATCATATATATTAATATGTGGAAACCCCATTCTTTGTCATTTAAAGATATCAAACTGTTTAATAAAGAGAAGTTATGATATTTAGAGCAAATTTTTACCAAAGGCAGTAAAAAGAATGATACGGTGTGGAAAGTTGAGCTGATTAATTGATATGAAACGTCTACTGATTAAAAAGGCAGGATGTGTCTGTTATCTTTTGTGTATGGACATATTAAGAGATGGAGGGGGGGATTAAATGTGTGGGGTACATTTTAATATGTAAAGCACTTGGAACTGCATTTCTTTCTGTATAAGAAGTGCTTCATAAAAAAAGTCTGATTTGATTTGATACTGCTTTCTTATCTTAGCCAGATCGAGGCTGGCATAGAGATGTTTCTGTTGCTTTTCACAAATCATAATCAACAGTTATGTTTGATCAACATTTAAACAGCTTTACCCTTCTTCAAACAAAAGAGCTTTAATCATTGATTAGTACAATGCAGCTTATAAAAAACCCCCCAAAAAACCAATTAAGAGTCTAAAGTAGGGATGCACCGAAACAGATACTGGTATCTGATATTGGGGCCGATACTGCTCCAATGTACTGGTTTTGTATTGGTTTGTTAACCAATACCATGAACCAATTCAATTCAGTTTCTTCATATAGCACCACTTCACAACATATATCATCACAAAGCACTTTATAAGAAAAGATTACAGGTCAGACTGTAGTGTGTCCACTCTGGTGCTCACAAACAACTCACTCGCACAAGCTGATCTGGGCTTTTTTAGTAGCATCCTCAGAGCATCATAGAATGCCACTTGCAGTTTCGGAAGATTAGCTTTTGTATAGTTCAGCCACAGATGTGCAGTGTACAAAGGCCAATAATATGCTTTGAATAGGCTCAACTTCACTCCAACAGTGCAGCAAACAAATTTACGTACCAAAACGTTTACTTGCACATAAAGAATACAGCACTGACGATTAATGTCACCATCTTCTGTCAGTTGATCTGTGATCAAGTGGCAAAGATATTTCACTTTAGTGCCGATATTAAGAACATTACCTGCGAGCCTAAAAAGCAGGAAAGGTTATTCTGTACAATTGTACAATCATTCCAATCAGTTAAAAGTTTTCTATTTAAGGAATCCCAGTTGATTAATTTAGTTGTTGATGTGAAGTTGTTCCCTAAAGAACAACCACAAAAATCCATCATACTGATAAAGCATGTAGTAACAGTGAAGAGTAAAAAGTCCCTTTTAACAGCAAGACCATCTGGCACGACCATCTGGGGGTTTAAGAAGACAGAGTAGAGACACAAAAGGACCGAGGTATAAGTACTTTCTATATAAAAAAAGTAAAAAGTTGATAACAGGACATGGACAATGTTCTTTCACTGGGGGCATCCTCTGATTCGATCACATCCAACAGGGCATTGTTGCTAAGCAGGATACCAAACCAGGTGTAGCTTCTTATGGAAAGAAAACACAAAACTTAAGTGTGGAACCTTTGCAATAATTTAACAGAATTTGAATGATTTTAAACATCAATTTTAGTTTTGTGGTCATTTTATTAGTGTTTTTTTTTTCTTTTTCAAATTCATCATAATTTGTTGTGAAGAAAATAAAACCTGTCTTGCAGTTCACTGCATTGTTTATTGTGGTAGAAGTATCGGGATTATTACTCGGTTTCAGCAAGTACTCAGATCCATATTATTATCCATACAATTATCCGTATCGTATACTTTAGGTTTGAAAAAAGTGGTATCATTACATCCCTAGTCCATTGTTTTTAGATTTAAGGAAGCCGAGTTTCAGATATTTTAGTTGGCAGTAATTCATTAAATTGTATTTAAATTTCGTGTTGCAGAACCAGTGTTTCCTTCCTTCGAGGCATACTGTTCAAAAGCCCTATACAAAAGATATTACATCAGGCAAAAATAATAAGTGGCTCTATTCAAGTAAACTCATATATTAGTATGCATCTGATCACACATTTTGTTGTATTTTGTCCTCAGTCACAGACTCACACTGCTGCCAAATGTCTTAGAATGTTCTAACTTTATTCAAATGCAAAGAACAGACTCCCCTCCTCCTCCTTTTAAATTATTTATTTAATTGCAAATTTATAAATCCCCTTTATTCTGTTTGTTCTTGCTTAAATGTGATGCTAATTACTTGGTACATTCTAGTTCACTGCAAGATGGTAGCCAATTAGTTTTAATTTAACCATCATTGCTACAAAAGCCGAAAGCTCCATATTAGGTTGTTGTGAAACAAAAGGTATGATTTGGCTACAGATAATTGCTTAAGGGTAATATTAATAAGATTGATTTCATGTCAAAATTACTAAGTTTGGGGCACCATCCTCAGATCCCAGATCCAAGATAATAATGATAACCAAACAGTTTAGTCCCAGTTTAGTCCCATGTTTATGACTAACTGCCTGATAAGGCTGAGGTAATTAAACAATAGATGAAGGACTAAGCTCTTCGCATTCTTTGAATAGCAAGTTATTACATATGTATTTGGAATAATAACAAATGACGTTCTAAAATACAGTTTTTTTTAACAAAAATAATTAAACTTTCAGGTCAAAATACTTTGATCAGCAATCTCACAAAGCTAGTAACACACAACTGAACTACTATAAGTAAAAGCGGAATAAATACCTAACTGACAAAAATAAAAACTGTAAGAATGTACCAATATGCATAGGAGTAGAGACAACCACCAGTAAATTAATAATGTTGTCAGGGTCCAGTTTGAATCTATATGTTCAAATAGTAAGGCCAGTATTGAAGAGTTTAAAAGGGAGACTAAGTTAGTTTTAAACTAACTGTGATTGGGTTAAGATTAATAAACACTTAACAGTTAATCATGCAAAGAAGAGGTGAAGACAAAATATTGTTTGTAGGAAGTAATGTTTCATTAAATAACTGGCTGAAATCGAAATCAAAAACCTTTGGATAATTCATTCAATTTTATCAATTGATCCAATTTAAGTTCTGTACTGGAGAGAAAAGTTGCCGTAGTCAAATTGCTTGTATGTGTCATACTTGGCCATTAAAGCTGATTCTGATTCTGATTCTGATTTTTGCTTTTTAACATACTTGAAGGTTGGTTTCAAAAACAACTGATAAGACTAGTTTTCTTCTTCTAAACTATCTATTTGAAATCTGTATTTTGATTCCATAAATAATAGTCCTTATTGTTTATGAACAATAATTAACTGTAAAAACAGGCCGCACTAAAAAGAAACCATACGCCTGTTTCCACTCTCACAATAAATGAAAAATCTGGTGGAACGGAGTAAATTACCCATGTTAAACACTTTTCATATCACATGCTGAACGACCTGTTCCTACCAAGTAATCTGAAGAAATAAACCTTACAAATGCAGCAAAACACAGGGAAATGCCGAGCTAATTTACCTTTGCCCAGGCACCTTACTTGTACGATTCGTAGATCTCTGTAGCAGTGTAAATATGTCCTCTGTGGAACTTCCCCGCTAAAGGGAAGTAGCTATTTTTTTGATGATTGGACAAGCAGCAGCTGTGAGGGGTGCTAGCAGTGGTCGCAGCTAGCAGATGCCTTTTGGGTTTGTGGCTATTAGGTCTTGCCAGATCGTTTTTCACAGCCAGTGTTCATCTCAGCAGCATCGGCTAAACAGCAGAGTGTCAGGACTATTTCTGATTCAAAATCAGAAGACTGTTCATTTCGGGATCCAAGAAACTTCAGTCAGAAGCTTGTATCCTCCTCGCCAGCAAGGATGGAAGTTCAAAGTGTGCACATTTCCTTTGCGGTTGCCCTCAGACAAAAGAGGAAGAGAGTGGACAGAACATTTTAAATCGGGGTGATGATTTCACATGAAGCTTCTCTTTTAACTGTTGAAACTAAGAGTGCATTGCGGCTCTAATAATCCTTACTGCTGTTGATCTGCCTTTGGTCCAGTCATCACAGCTGTGGCCTGATAGAGGATTACCCCAATCTTTTACAAGTAGTTTTTGATATTGTGTGATTTGAAATCAGAAGGAAAACATAAAGAATGACATAATGATTTTCTACTTATGTAGTTTTTATAATAAAGTTTTGACTTTAACATTTTTAATCTGCACTTCCCAAACCTAATTCGAAGCTAAGACTAGAGTAAATTGGCTCACTGGAGATAGTAGGCTACAAACTATTTCCCCTTCTCAAGTGCTATATGCTTGCCTGCTTAAAATATCAGAACCTTTTAGATTAGGACCTATTTTCATTAATGTCAATAACAAACCTTTTTATATGTCCTTGTTTGAATGATTAAAATATGTTTAGACAGGAGTCCTGTCATTCTAGCATATGTTCAATTAAAGTTTTATAGATTAAAATAAGAATTTTTAATGGCATTTTTTATAAGGTTCATCGCTATGTATTCCTGCTTTGACTGTGATGTGACTTTGTCTTTTCTTAGTTTGACAAGATCATCAGTGACATCCATTTCAGCAGATGGCATAGCTGATCATGTCAGTTTGATTTTAGAAGGCTTTTATGCAAATCGGGCTTTTCAATTTAAGGATTTTATGTGTTGTTGTGCACGTCTACTCTAGAGTTGCAATTTGAAAGTCCTCTACGCGACAGGGGAAACTCATTTATGAGATCAAAAATTAAAAAAGCTTGACAAATAAACAAAACATATTGTCTTCATAAAGTATTTGGAAATAAAGTATTTGATTTCAAATTACACAAGTATATATTGTTTACACAATATGATTATAACATTTTCAAATATTATTACATTCCATACAGGACTTAGCTGCACCCTACATATCCCCACTGTTTTAAAGCACCCTTAATTTTACATTATACTAAAAAGAAAGAGCACTGCAATGGACAGCTGACCTTTTCAAGAAATATGTAAAAGAAGAAGAAAAACTAGCACTTCAGCAGCTTGGAAGACAACAGTAGATCTATTCATTTTTCAAACCGATAAGTTTTGATTTGTTATATCAAGATCGAAAGATTCAATCCAAGTGTTGTAAATTAGCTTTGAGTTTAAATTTTGAATACTCGGTTTTCTACTTTTTGTTTCTGTTTCTGTTTGTTTTATTTTTTCATTCTTTTGTAAAAGTTTAGTTTTGTTAAGCTTATCCCTTGACCATTTTTCATTTGTATTGTTTAGTTATTCAGTTATCACTCTCAGTAGTTTTCATGATCAAATTCCACAACTGGTCCTCAACTTTTCGCTAATCACACACCTGTTTCCAGTTACAGTAATCATTCTATATAGATCATTTAGTTCTTTGAGTTGACCAGTTGACCTTGTAATAAGCCATGCAAGGCTTCTTATTGTTTCTCTAAATATGATGCCTTACCATTTAACAAACTATCTTTCCTGCTGCTGGCCTCTAGTCTAATGTCTCAACTCTGTTTTTTTTTTTATTGTAGAAATACACATAGCATATGTAGCATATGAAAATGTGGAAAGCAACATTTTTGAAATAGAATTAGAATGAGCAGCAGTAAAATGCTTTAGAAATTAGCCTCAAAGTCCCTTGGGTACCGTTATTTTTTTGTTTTGTTTTTTCTCAGCCAATTAACTTTATTTTTTACCAGTACAGACCTTCCCTGTAAAGGAAGGAACGCGGGACATGCCCCACCTCTACCCCACATATGTTAAAGTATTGTTCAAATGGGGCTAATGCCCTAATGAGCTGCAAGAAGGATTGCTTATTTTAAATCAAGCGCAACCCGACCTGACCATCAACAATTGCAGAGTAGGCCAGTTCGGCACCAGTCCACCAGGATTGTCCTGGTACTCCCTAAGCCAAGTCCAGCATTTAACACAGATGTTAATGTAAATAATTGCAAATTTTGTCAGGTACTGATCTTAAAAAGGGATTCTATCAAAGATGAACATTGTAATATTTGTACTCCCCATTGTTATGGTTGTATATACACCACCTGCATCTATTTAGATTTTAGCTTTGTAGAATTACCAAAACTCTACAGTGAGTGACAGTTTGTGGCAGGTGTTTTGGTAATTCAGCCATTTGAAAATGCAGCCTTTATGACAAAAGACAACAGGACAGAGAAAAGCAGATGGTAGGCAATAGCGTATCCCCGACTGAGACCAAATTAACATGTTTCTAAAAATGAGAATTTCCTCAGCGGTAAGGTTAAAGACCCATAGCCAGTTATTCCACTATTCCAATGTCAGTTTTTGCTACAAAGGGTGCCATACTGTACCTAGAGGGAGCAATATATATTTTTTTATATAGTGCTAGGTCTGTTTGGATATAGTTTTTCTATTATTTGAAAAATACTTCTTTACATTTATTCAGGTGATATTTATCTAATGTTAATATTAGCTTGATGAGTTGAAACACACAGTATAGTAAAAAAAAGGAGAAAAATCTGTCAGGGGACAAATCTTTTTTGACATTAAAATAAAATAAAGAAACTCATGTTTAATACACAAATGTGGTATATTTAATTTTACATATCAGCAGGATTTTGTTAAAATATTACTGATCAGTGATGACATATTTTCATGTTAGATGTTCCCAAAAGACTGTAAACAGATTAAGAATGCTCATTTTAGCTATTCAACTGTTCCAAAAAAAGAGAGTTCAAAATCAAAACAATGCAAAGCTTTTGTCTTTTTATTTAAAACTCAAAATTTACTTTTCAATGTATGTGTTGGAGTTAATTTACATTAAAACTTATTTCAATGAAAATGTTTTAAAAACTTAGATCTACATTAATAATTTTACTAGCTGATCCATACGAAAAACAAAAAGTAATGTCCTTTTTTGCCTCGGAGATATAGAGAAACTGATAGTTTTGAATGTGACCCCATCACATACTAACTTCAGTAAGAAAGTAAAAATAATGGACTTATTGCTTGTGGTGTTTGTTTTTAATCAATTCCCTTTCAAATAATTTAGAAGTCCAAATATCATTCTTTTTATCGAGAAAAAAATTACTTCACTTATGACCTATATTGCAAGAAGGATAGAGAAACACAGGAATGTGGGAACGAGAAGGGGTGAGAAATAAGCATCAGTAGGGGACATTGGAAATAAATAAATCTCAATGAGTGCATTTGATCATGGCCTTCTGACAGAAACAGGGATGGAAATAATGTAGTTGAGGGAGGAGAACACAGAGGTGAGGAGATTTAATTCCATTATGTGACTGGCTTCAAACATGTTGTGATTTTGTGCACGTCCAAAATGCCGGCGCTTTGTCATGCCAAAATACAGCGTTGGCAAGGGTATAGCACTGTGATATTTCCGGGCCCACTACTGTGACACATGTAGTTGCTTCAGGCCATACAGGTTTAGTTAGAGCGTAACTCATGGTCATGATGTAGTGTCTTATAGAGTGATAGCTTTAAGACGTATGAGCTGGTATTTCTTGAGCGAGACACAGGCCACCATTTCCTTGGGTGAATTGAACACCATTCCCAAAGGAGAACTCTGGATGGATTGTGTTCTTAGGTTAGGGCAATTCTAAGCCAATGCTGTCACACAAATAACAAACATATGTTATTGCAAAGAACCCAACTTGACAACAGAGGAAAATTAACAGCTTTTATTAGATTTAGTTATGAAGCTGGGTTTCATGTGATCAATGGAATGTCAAGGTCCAAGAAAAATAACTATAGCAACAAAAATAACAGCATGTCAGTTTCAGAGCAGGTTGTTTTCACTTCAGATGTTAAAACACAACCAGCTTAAGGTTCTCATAATATTGTCTTTTTTCAAATAGCTTAACATATAAATTAACCATATAAATGCATGAGTGATCTAAGGAGGTTGAAAACAAAAAGATAAGGAAGCAGACAAAAGTCAACTTTCCACTTTAAAAAAACTTATGAAACAATTAATAATATCTAAAAAAAAGAACATATTTACCAGATATAGGAGGGAAGCTCAGACTTCCCTCTCCCCAGCATGGTTTGCAGCTAATTCTTGGGGATTCCAAGATGTTTTCATGGCAAAAGCGATACATACAATATTATGCCTCCAGTAGATTTTGGGACCGTATTTCAATAACCAAGTATGCGAGTACATACTTGTGTGATTGGCTAGTACAATATTGGCAAGCACAGTTGAAAGTCTGTTCTTGCCGAGAACAAATGGTAACATGGAAGTAAGATAGTTCTCTAATTATAACAGAGCGTTCTTGGAAGTTGCTGCTCATCTAAGATCTTCCGGTATTTTAATGAATGGTCTATTTTTACTCTGGAATGGGATTATTTTCTTCTGGATCATAAAATGTAAAATAAATTGTAAAAAGAAAACCTTTAAAATGTATTTGTTATTATAAAAAGCTCTACTTAGTAAATGGTGACTTACCACCTTATATTACTTTTTCAGGCTTGTTAGTGAAGCATGATTTTCTAAAAAAATAATAAACTTTGCACCCTTCTTAAGACTATTTGCTTGTAAATTATTTATTTTCTCAACTGTCAAATATTAGATGATGATCAGCTTTAGAGGTACACAGTTCATTGATTCCGTTGATTATTCGTGAACATGTCAGGGGTTTGGGGAATGAGGACCCTATTGTAGCCAGGCCAACATGAAAACATTATGGGTCTGGGTTGATGCAGACAAGGAACAGACGTATGACTGATGAGGAACTAGAATTACAAGAGATATCCTAAACCGTTCTCGACTAGCCTTTTAATGCAGAAAGGAAGTGGGTCTACGCTGCCTCCATTTGGATCATGGACTTCCTCACCCTACCTTTAGGGCTAAATACAAACACCCTGCAAATAAACTTCAGCAACTTGTATTCAGGATTATTCTATTCAATTACCTCAATTACATAAAGTGGTATGGTGTTATACTTGTGCTGTCAACCTGAATAGGAAGTGACAAATGAGACTGATCTGAGGCACATATGTGAAAGAACTAGGTTTTTCAGAATTATACAAGTTCAAACTCAATACTGATTCAAATAAAAATACGCTCTACCGTTTTCAATACTAAAAAAATTTTTGGAGGAGCAGAGTCATTTATAATTCAGAGCAAAAATATGATAATTTACAATTAGTAATTGGAAAACCAATATGTATAGTTTCTTAATTTTTAATAAGCAGTAGACCTGGAAAAAAATTAAATCTTCCTGAAAATGAGAGAAAAGCATTTTCACGTCACATTAGTTCCTTAAGAAAAATTGGAAATATTATCTATAATATACAAGGTAATTAAGCTCATTTTTATGCTTAAATAAATACTGATAGGTTACAATTTCAAGTGTTCGTTTGATAATGTTTATATCTTGTTATGTAATTACGGCAGTCAGGTTTGGTTTTTTTGATTTGCTGGTCATGATTAGTTGTTTTTCATCCAAGAGAATGGAGTATTTCCAAGGAATACCCTGACTGAATGAAAGCCACCGATTTTTGATTGGACAGTGGTGTTCATTTACATACAACAAAAGTATGATGCCCAGACAAAGGGTCAAGCATGAGCACAGAGCAGAGTAAGTTTGTCAGAGTTAAGCACGTGCCAAAACACTATTAAGTTAGCATCTGTGAGATTTGATCACACACATCTCAAATTATTATTTGTTCGTTATTTTATTCTTTATTTGTTTTTTTAAGGCGTTGTGGCCACAGTAGCCACAGTAGTTTTTGAAAGTGGACAGCATATAGAAAGGGGAGAGAGAGGCGGGGGAAGTCATGTGGCAAAGGTCGACCGTGCAGGACTCAAACCAGGCACAAGTGTGTCAAGGATTGAGGCCTCCATACATGGGTTGCCTGCAATGACCATTGTGTTGTGTGGCACCCCATTATTTGTTCATTTAGATATGTGAGAAATCTCAGTGCGGCTGCAGATTGGAAAGTGCACACTCAAGTTGGTGGTACAAATAAAACCCCATACAACAATAATGCTCACCTCTAGGGTAAAGTTTTGCTCAAAGAAAAACTAAATTCTACCCATTTTTAATTAGCTCTGGTTTTACGTGTGAATGAATGAATGCTATTTAGACTTTGTATAGTGTGTGGAAGTATATATTTTGTTATAGACTAGTTTTTCAGTTTTTAATGCTATGCAGAAAACCCAAACCAGTGGCAACAATTGAAAATTAGCACTCACTATACACTCTAAAGCGTAACATCAGTTGGGACTTGTTTTACACTATGTTGGATCACAATGTCCATATTGAATAAATAAATAGAATTTAAAGCATTACTGTAAAATTAAGCCTCAATCCTTCTCTAGATTTCAAGCAGTTAAGTTACAAAAATCTATTCAACAAAGTACTCGTGCAGTTAAGTCTTCTTTTTGCTCAGCTGAGCCCTTCTGTTGCTCTGTGGAGCAGCAGCTATGACTGACACCTACCTGCCACTCCACCCTCCTCCCCTTCTAAACGTAAATCCCTTCTCATTCGGGATGAATGCACTGCAGTCTCATTAGGAAACACAGCTTTATGATAAGTTTTTTTGTTGTTCCTGAAGACAAATATTTTTTTTTAAGTATTTGTTCGAAATAAGTATTTGTAAAAAACACATTAGTTATGCCTATCCAAATACTCTATCCTCTTACGGCTCCACCCCTAATCTCTATTATGACCTGCACCAGAAAGCTGATTTTCCCTGGCTGCTGGACCACTACTCTGGGTTAAGGTTTGCCATACCTTTGATTCTGTTTAATGAGATTCAAGGACGTGTTGTTGCAGAGTCCAACACACAGGTCTTTGACAGAACCAGCAAAGCTACCAAGAACTGGACTGCATGAAATCCCCCGAGACTGAGTAAGTGATTTTTATATAAAGTCCTTGATATTGAGTTTTAGCAAGGTTTTCCTTTTTTCCAGATGCCCAGTTGGTCATGGCAGATCTGCGATAGACCAAACTGATTTATAATTTTGAATACATATTGGGTGTTTCTTAATCTTTTGAAGTTTATTGAGGTTACTTTTGTTGTGAATTGCTGTAACATGAGTTAAATTGAATTACAGCTTTTGTTTTGTTGATGTTGGCATTAAATGCTGGCCACAGCTAAAACGTCAAGTAATCAGTCCAACTTTCTTAAATCATTGTTAAGTTGAGGGACTGACTTCAGCGACGTGAAAATGAAGAAAAAAATAAAACCCTTTTCTTAAACTTGCACTTCTTTCGTCAGTTAATCACTCATGTTTAATGTAGATCAAAAATGCACACTATGAGCGTTATGGAAGGCGGTTGCCTGTCAATAGAATTATTATTAGAAAGACAAAACACCTCCTCAGTCTGACTTGATAAAATCCTAAAGTGACAGAAGTCGGTTTTCAAACAGGCACTGGTCTCTGTTGATTAGATAGCAAAAGGTTGATGTCACATCTAAATTGACCCTCTGGTGATTTCCGTAAAACAGCACCATGGACTCATCAGCTTCAACACAATACCAGTCAGAACTATCACAGTTTATTTTAAAATACAAATATGAGCAATAGCATAGCAATTAATTTAGCTACAGAAAAGATGCTTAGAGGAAATCTACACTTCTAAGGGATTTATTTATACAAAATGTTCTTGTCAGTACCAATAGTTATCGCAGTTGCAACAATGGTGCAACCATTTAAGGTCTAAAATATATTAAAACGTTTGTTGGTATTTGTTTAAAATGTGCAAATCACAACAAAACCTGTTATAGCTGACAATTTGAATCCTGGAAGGAGAAGAAAGTAAACACTTGTTTTTTTGTTTTTTTTTCTGACTGTCTGTGGCACACCAAAAGCTTCTATCAAATCAGAAACCACTAAATTAGTCTACAAGTTTAGTGATATTTTGTATAAAACAAATCAAAGCAGGTCCCTCAAGAAATGTCATAACAATATATTTAAAAGGTCAAATATTCTAAGCATAAAAAGATAATGTTATACTTTGAGAAAAAATATCTTGAATTTTGTGATATAGTGAAAGAGACACTAAGTTACTGCCTGCTCTACTGCATGTCTTATGCTGTCGGTTGCACAAATTGCTTTGGAAAAAAAATTGTGGAAGTTCAATAGAATTCCAATCGTGTTGGGGTTGTTAAATAAAAATATGATATTTGGCTATTTATAGTCAAAGACTGAGGGCTGCACGGTGGCGCAGTGGTTAGCACTGTTGCCTTGCAGCAAGAAGGTTGTGGGTTCATATCCCAGCCCAGGGCCTTTCTGCATGGAGTTTGCATGTTCTCCCCCGTGCATGCGTGGGTTCCCTCCAGGTACTCCAGCTTCCTCCCACAGTCCAAAAACAATTTCAGGTTAATGTCACCAAATTGTCCTTAGGTGCAGCACCCCCGTGACCCATAAAGGATTAAGCAGTAAAGAAGATGGATGGATAGTCAAAGACTGCTTATGGCAGTTAATAATTTATAGAAAATTATTATTATTCGTGGCACCACCTGGATCTACCAGGAACTATTTTAATAGCCAAATGTCTATATCAGTCTCATAATTCTGAAGGAATTCGGAAGGTCATAAACCTTGCAATATGGTTTATGACAACTGTTACTTTCCAAGTAGAAGATGTATTTACACGAAGGGAAGAATGACATTTAAACACTCAAACTAGTAATAATAGAAACACTAATGATTAAAATAAATGAGTTAAAATAAAAGACATAAAAAGATGAATATGTAATAAGAGGGACCATGAATTCTGTTGTGATTCTGCATGCAGATCTGACCAAGGACTCGATTTGCAGATGCTGGAGGGAAAAGGTGAATTAGTTTCACTAATTACAAGTGAAAAATCAAAACATCCTTTGGATAAAGAGATGTTTGTTAAAGTTTGTTAAAAATTATCTGGCTCAGAGCAATTATCCTTTGGGAAATTACTTCTACTTATGAACTGGTCTCCGAAGTAAACAGTTTAGTTCCAGAATTTGATTAAAAAAACAAATTCAAACACGGTTAATAAGATCAGTTTCTGTTCTTAAACAATCTATTTAAACCGAATTCTGTTTGAAC
This sequence comes from Apricaphanius iberus, assembly GCA_028564705.1. Classification (NCBI taxonomy): domain Eukaryota; kingdom Metazoa; phylum Chordata; class Actinopteri; order Cyprinodontiformes; family Aphaniidae; genus Apricaphanius; species Apricaphanius iberus. The sequence continues at coordinate 305,582 of JAPXFQ010001676.1, read as the reverse complement.
AGTTATTAGCAACCTTTGTTATGAAGTGGACGAACAAGTGAGCTTGTCGGCTTTCAGGTAGCCCTCTGCACTCAGCCCTCTGTGTGGCACACGTGGCTCCTACTCATTCAGTCTTGCAGCCCTTCCGGGAGTCTGAAACTTAGAGTGGTTTTCGTCAGGCTCTGGGGATAAACAATGTCTTTGTTTGTCAATGTTTAAGATTCACCTGGAGTGGTCTTTGGGTTCATTTGGAGCAAGTTTCTGTCAGAAACTCGGGTCTTCCTTCGCCAGCGAAGGACGACGGTTGTAGGGGGTCTCCTCTTGAAGAGCTGGCCGGTGCCCGTTGTGAAAGAGGCTGAGCCGGGGGAAGCGGGCTGTATTTTTTAGGGCAGGTTAGCACCACTTGATGGCTGTGTGTGACCCAACAATTGACTCTCACCCCTTTTGAAGCAAAAAGAAGATACCTTTAGTTGCAAGCTATCAGAAGAAATGATTGAAACGAGCAGACAAATAAAAATTCAACAATCTGTAGCGATCATTTAAGTTGATAAACTGTTGTAGCACAACATTGCTCATCACCAACAAACCCTGCAATTGCCATGAATGAGTGTCAGACTGACTACATAGACTTCCATGTGGACAACATCATCCCATCCAGGACAGTGAGATGCTTCCCTAATAACAAACCCTGGATCACCAATGAGCTGAAGGAACTGCTGATCAAGAATAAAAAGGGCCTTCGAGGTGGGAGATAGGGAGTGATTAAGGAGTATACAGAAGCAACTAAAAGTCCAGATCAGATACAGCAAAGAGACTTACAGGAAGAAGCTGGAAAAAAAACTACAGAGGAACAATACAAGAGATGTTTGGTCTGGAATGGAAAAAAAATCACAGGCTTTAAGCGCAGGACGGACTGGATAGATTTAAGTCTTGATAGAGCCAATAAATTGAACAAATTCTTCAATAGGTTCAGTTCAGGAACAAGCTCAGCATCCTCCCCTCCTGTTACCAGCCAAGAAGACATCCCCCTCTCATCTGACCCACACATGTCCTGTCACACCTCAGATGTTTTATCTTCCACCTCAGTCATGAACTCTTCTACTTCCACAATTTTGTCTTCTACCAAATCAGGAAATGCTGCTACCCCCTTTATCTCACTCTCCCACCTGTCTGTCTCTAAAAGTCAGGTGAAGAGGGAGTTGGAGAAACTGAACCGGAACAAGGCTGCAGGTCCAGATGTTGTCAGCCCCAGAGTCCTGAAGACCTGTGCAGAGCAGCTCTGTGGGATTCTGTAGCACCTCTTCAACCTTAGCAAGCCCAGGAGAAGCTTCCAGTGTTGTGGAAGACATCCTGCTTTGTTCCAGTACCAAAGAAAACTCACCCATCAGTCATCAATGGATATAGACATGTTGTGCTGAGATCCCACATCATGAAGGTCCTGGAGAGACCCCTGTTGCCCCACCTGAGTAAGCAAACTAAAACCTATCAGGATCCCCTGCAGTTTGCTTTTCACCATGGAGTTAGCGTTGAAGATGCCATCATCAACCTACTGAAAACCAACCCACTGTCATCTGGACAAAGCAGGCAGTACTGTGAGAATCATGTTCTTTGATTTCTCCAGTACATTTAACACAATTCAGACCAATTTGCTAATCAGCAGCAGATGAACACCACAATGGACTGTACTTTCACCATTCCTTTTCACTCTGTACACCTCAGACTTCCAGTATAAGACAGAGACCTGTCATCTGCAGAAATACTCAGACCACTTTGCAATCTTCGGGTGTATCAGAGATGGAGAAGAAGCTGAATACAGAGAGCTGGTGGACCGCTTTGTGGCATGGTGTGAAAACAATCATCCTACCCTGAAGTTGAACAAAACAAAGGAGATGACTGTAGATTTCAGAAGAAAGAGGGATAAGTCAAAGACTATTCTCATCATGGGAGAAGAAGTGGAGGTGGTTGAGGAGTAAAAATACCTCAGAGGTCACCTGGATAACAGACTGGAATGGAGAATAAACCATGACGCAGTCTACAAAAAGGGACAGAGCAGACTGTACTTTTTGAGGAAGCTGAGGTCCTTCAAGGTTTGCAGCAAGATGCTGCAAATCTTCTACAAGTCTGTTGTGGAGAGTGTCATCTCTTCGTCCATCATCTGTTGGGTTAGCAGCATCAGAGCCAAGGACTTAAAATGGCTCAACAACCTGATAAAGAAGGCTGGTTCTGTTCTGGGGACAACTGTGGAACAACTGGAGATAATGATGCAAAGAAGGATTAGTCATAAAATAAAAAAGATTATGGACAACCCTGAGCATCCTCTTCATGAGACTATCCTACAGCAACAGAGTATCTTCAGTCGGAGGCTTCTTCAGTTTCATATGGAACTAGAGTTGGGACTTATGTATTGTTACTTGTATCTGCTTATTTGTAACTTGTACACATGTTTTGAAAAATACAAGTACGGATTCATTTAATAACACAAGTACAAATCAGAAAATACAAGTACAAATCGGAAACACAAGTACAAATCAAACACAAATACAAATCAGAAACACAAGTACAAATCAGAAACACAAGTACAAATCACCCTACTCCCAAAACCAATCAGATTTCTCGATTCCCTAACCAATCACGGAGAGAGGAGGGCGGCGTTCTTCTGTGTTCACAACCAAACTTGATTCTTGGAAAAGTGCAGCCAAAGTCCCTTCTGTCATTACCATACACAGTTCTCTGAAGGTGAGTTGGTTTGTCATAAACAAAAATTTCTCTCTGAAGACAGAAAGAAATGTCTCTGCTATTAACTAATTTCAATAAGGATAATGGGACTTCGGCTGCACTTTTCCAAGAGTCAAGTTTGGTTGTGAACACAGAAGAACGCCCCCCTCCTCTCTCTGTGATTGGTTAGGGAATCGAGAAATCTGAATGGTTCTGGGAGTAGCGTGATTTGTACTTGTGTTTCTGATTTGTATTTGTGTCTGATGTGTACTTGTGTTTCCAATTTGTACTTGTATCTTTAATTTGAGATCGCATGGACGAGCCCACGGGCTCCGCCGGAAACCGGCTACGCCAGGACGGCCCTGGAACAGGACCCGGAGGCCACGGGAATCAGGGGCACCCCGCCCCCCAGCAGGGCCCCGACTAGGGACCCGCCGAGAGCGGTCCCCTGCCGCCGGGCAGGAGGCGCCTGCAGCCGATCGACGGACAATACACGTCGCCGCCACCCCGGACCAATACCCACCGCCAACAACCCGGCCCCCCCACACACACCCACACGCCAGGGACCCACAGTAAAAGCCACAGCGGATGTACGCCCTCCCCAGGCCGCGCCCAGCCAGCACCTGTCAGACGCCCCGATAGAGCACCCTGCCCCTGCACCCGGGAGACGGACCCCTTGCCCACCAGGACGGGGACAAGCAGACCGCCAAGGCCCCCACCCCGGCAAGAGTAGCCCACTAGCCTAGGTCCCCGACCAGACGACCTGATAATCTACCCGGGCTCCAACCCCTGATGGTCCAACGAACAGGGGTGTGGAAAGACCCCCAGCCTCTCTCCCCCTGCTCAATTGTGGTGTTGTTGTGTGTTGTTCTAATGTGCACTTAAAACAGAGGTGTGGGCATGGGGATACTGCCAGGTACCCCCATTTCCCTCCCCGGGCCCTCAGTGTCTAGATGCATTTAAACACTGGGTACCGGCACCACAGGCGAGGCCCCGTATAAGGGTCCCCACCTCTAGTGCCGAGGCGCACCCACTGCCAGGTCCCTACGTGTGTGTGTGTCATGTAGATGTTGCAAGTGTAAGTGTCTAAGTTGCTCAATAAAATTGGGACCCAGGCCGCCACCGGGTAGCGAAGACAGAAACTCCATCCCGCACCCCAGTGACGTGCCCACGTCCAAAGGCCTTGTGAATGGTAGAATGAAGGAGCAGGTGGACAGAGGCAAATGGGGATGGGGAGGAAATAACTGGGGTGACACGATGCCAACCCCAGGGAGCCAGCTCCCCTGCTGACCCCAATAAGACACCCCCGTTCAGCTGAACCACCAGGGGCGGGAGGGCCCCATTACGTCAAGTCGTGGCCCACTGCAGTGGCCCCCCTCCGAGGCCCCATGGGGTCCCAGGCCATCCCTGCCGCCCCCACCCCAGGGGCAGACTAAATTCCTCCCAACATTCAAACTACTAACAAAACACAGGACAATAGACACCCAGGCTGAGTTTAGGCCACCCTCCCCCCGTATACCCCCCCCGTCCCGAGCGCACCCTGTGCTAGATGGTAAAAGCCTCCCCGTCAACAAGAGAGGCCCCAAGCACTGCCAGCGCCCGAGGGCCCCCGCGCTGAGGCCGGAACCCGGCGCAGCACCAACTCGGATACCCCGGACATGCCGCGCCGGGCACGTGAGCATACTGAAGCATCAGGCGGCCAACCCCCCAGGCCGACACCCTCCAGCCTTGCTACTACCACCCGATGATCGGGAAGCAACCGAACCCAGCATCCCCACCCACCAGCCCACACCCCACCACCCGGTTAGTCCACCGCGGAGGCTGAACAGCACCGGTCAAATGGCCCCCACCCCAGCACCCCGCAGAGTGCTTGGACCAAGACCCAGGAGCCATGTCCAGTGCCAATTTGACTGATCGGGCCCAGAGATGCCGGCCACCCGCCGTGGCCCCCCGCTGATACCCCGACGCGCAGGCGCAGCAAGGGGCCATCGGGGAGCCAGCGACAAGAACCCGCCCAGGGAGATGGAAAAGGCAGCAGCGCCCACCGACCACCGGCCGACCACAGCCACCCCCCAGCCGGCACAGGCGACAGCGCCCCCCCCCCCACCGGCCAAGCCCCGGCCAGGGCCACAGTTCGGGGGGCACGCCGCCCCCGAGCCCCAGGCCCAGCCCAGACCCCCCACAGAGCAGCACAGCATCAGGCCAGTAACCAGTGTCCGCCAGCACGACCCCCCTAAGGCGCCGCATGCAGCCACTAGGAGTCACTACACAAAGCCCCCAAAGTCCCACCCCAGGTGAGATTCACGGTACCTACCGCCCCAACCGCAAGCGGACCCAACCCCGAGGATCCCTAGCAGTCACCACCAACCCCTTAAACTCCACATCGGCAATCGTGTCCCACAGAACAAAATCAAGGGCCCGACCCCACTAGGTGATGGAGCTGATCAAGTGAGACCAGAAAGATTGATCAGATGTGGAGGCAGAAGCCGTTTCTAGACCAATGTAATCCAGAAGGAGATCTCTATATTGATTAATATTCAGAGTATTTTTATTTTCCAGTTCAAGAGGATATTTTTCTTAGCGATGCATAAGGCAATGTGAACTAATTGCATAGACTTTGTATCCATGGTAACTTCATCTAAATTTCCCAGCAAGCAAACTAGGGGAGAAGGTGTGATATTACATTTCAGACACTTTGATAGGTCTTCACATATCTGGTACCAATATTTCTTGACAGGTAGGCAGAACCAAAGAGCATGAGTATAATTGTCTGGTAGATTGCTTGTACATTGTAAACAGGTATTAGATGGCGTAAAACCCATCTTGAACATCCGTTGGCCTGTATAATGCACTCTATGAAGGATTTTATATTGTATTAATCGTAGATTAGGATTTTAAAGAAATTTAAAGGTTCTTAAGGAAATCTGAGACAAGAGGTTTCGGTCAAATGAGATGGACAAGTCCATCTCCCATTTTAAAATAGGAAGGGCTATTGATTCATCTATTCTATTTAATTTTTTTGTATATTTTAGATAGCAGTTTGAGAGGGTTAAGATTAAGAAAGTCTAAAACTTTTGCTGGATTTTTAAAATCAACTTTATTGAGCCTAAAATTATTTTTTATAATTTATTTAATTTGTTGATATTCCAAGAATTTATTCTTGTTAATTCCGTATTGTGTAACCAATATATTAAATTGGATAAAGTCTGTTCCATCAAACATATGCTCCAGGTATTCAATTCCTTTACAACTCCAGTTTGGAAAGTTGATCATGCATTTTACCATTTTTTAAGATATCCGGGTTGTTCCAGATGGGTGTACGCCTGCATGGCACTAGTAAGGTCTCTGTCATTTTAAGAAATTCCCACCAAGCTGTCAGAGAGGAGCTGATACTAATACTTTTAAAACATTCATTTTGTTTTATATTTGAGCTAATAAATGGTAGATCTGAAAGTTTTATCTTATTGCATAGTGTCAACATCTACCCAGCACTCATCGATATAACTGTGTTTTACCCATCTTGATGTGTATTGGAGCCTGTTGGCTAAAGAAATAATGACGAAAGTTTGGTAGGTCTAGACCTCCTTTATCTTTGGACTTCTGCAGTGTTTTTAAGCTGATACGTGGGGGTTTATCTTTCCAAAGAAATTTAGAGACAGAAGAGTCCAGAGATCTAAACCAATCAGGTGTACTTGTATTTTCTGATTTGAACTTGTATTTTTGATTTGTACTTGTATGTAGTGGCTTGTATTCCCTGATTTGTACTTGTATCTTTGATTTGTACTTGTATTTTCTGATTTGTACTTGTATTATTAAATGAATCAGTACTTGTATTTTTCAAAACATGTGTACAAGTTACAAATAAGCAGATACAAGTCACAATACATAAGTCCCAACTCTAGTTCCATAGTTTCACTGCAACACTGACCGCTACATGAAATCCTTTCTCCCCACAGCCATCATGGTCTACAACAACTCCTCGAAAAATTAGCAGTGAGTTACAACAACACTAAATTTCCCTCTTGGATCAATAAAGTATTTTTGAAATGAATTAATTTAATTCCAAGATAACTCCATGTAATACAATTGCAAAACTGATCTAATTTAAAGGGTTGGTGTCTGGTATCGAAATCCCACATACGGAGCACAAAATGTGTGTGTCCCGCAAAGAAATTGTGCCAGTTGTTTGTCTTTAATTTCCGATCAATCTACTAAGATTGTTTTTGAGAACCGTATTAAAGCTGTATTAAAATGAGGACTTTGTGGCCGCTACTGTCAGCTGCTCTACCCATTGTGCTGCGCCACAGCCAAAGCAAGAAGCAATGAGTGCAATTTTCACACCTTGGCAAAAAAATCAACCATCAAGATCAAAAGTGCTAAGTGGCAATTCTATCGCTGATACAGTGTTAATTAAAATTAGGCAAGAGTGTTGTGAATTACGTTTGTCGTTTGTCAGTAATACATTTGTGTTTGGTTACACGCACCGCTCTCTGCTCCATGCACACAATAATCCAGAGTCAGATTCATCAAAACTGCAGCATGCCAAGAAAGATTGCTAACATGTCCAGATTCTACTAATGATATTGAAATGCACTGCACTTCATCATGGCCTCCATTAAATGTCAAGTTGCAATAGAAAAAATCTTTCCACACCACTGTTCGCAACCAGTCCATCCGCTGTTGTTGTGGTGGGGGGGTTGGGGTGTCAGCAGTGGGGACTGTCCCAGGGTGGGGTCACCGTGTGTCGTCCATTGGCTGGCTGCAGCCCCTCATCCCCCTGCGGCCTTCCAGCGAAGAACCACTGTCGGGGCCCTGCCTGGGGGGTTGGGCACTCCTGGAGTCTCCGGGTCCTGGACCGGGCCCACCATGGCATAGCTGGTTGCGGGCGGAGCCCATGGGCTTGTCATTGCGGCCTCCTGGGGCCCTGCATTGTCGCTGCTGGATATTCCCCTGGGGCTTCGCTCTGTTTCTCTCTTGGGGGTTGCGGTCAGCCTTGCGTTAGTCCGCCTGGGGCTCCTAGGCTCTTGAGCCCTTAGGACTTCCATGTTCCCGACCTCCTTCATGTATTTTTTGTTTTTCACTGCGTATCCTGTCTGGCAGTGTGGCAATCAGAATTGGTGTCGGAGAAAAAAAACAAAAACCACCACCAATAAAACGGAGAAACATTACAAAACAGACCAAATAATATTAATTAAGAACTACACATCCATGACACACAAAAATGGGTATATAAATACAACAATAATGTCACTAAAAATCTCTTGGCACCAATTATGTATTTAGGATAACCTCAGCCCAAGAATATGTCTGTAGATACAGGTATTCCTACACCTATACATATACGGTTTCCCCAGGTGAGTGATTGATAGCTGGTGTAAGGAGCCATCAATCCATAATGCAGGGCTGACCGAAACCCCCAAAGACAGGAACAGAGGGAATTCCCAGAGGAACATCCAGCAGCTGCAATCCCGGGGCCAGGGCACCAATGCCCCAGCAGAGCAACCTGTCCCTGCACCCGGGAGACAAACCCCCTGCCCAATGGGATAGGGACAATCAGAATCCCAAAGCCCCCACAGTGGCCAGAGCAGCCCAGGACCCCGGCCAGATGGTTTTATGTACCTCCCCGATCCCCACCCCTGATGGTCAGTAGCGAACAGCAGTGTAGAACGACCCCAAGTCTCTCTCCTCCTGCTCGAATGTGGTGTTGTTGCGTGATATTCTAATGTGAGCTTAAAATGCAGGGGTTGGAAACGGGATTGCTGCTAGACACCCTTGTCCCCAAGCCCGGGCCCTCAGTCTCTAGAAGCAGTAAAGGAGTGTTCACCAGCACTAGAAGCAAGGCTCATTGGTTGGCTTTGCCCCTGCAGGTGAAAAGAGTGCCCAGCACAAGCTCCCTACATGTGGGCATCTCATGAAAATGTTATAAGTGAAATTGGGACCCAGGGGTCCACCGAATAGCGAAGCACCCCTAAAACACCAAGGTCGAGTTCAGCTCCCCCTACTGTGCCTAAAAGACTGACCAGGCCCAGTAATGCTGCTCACCCGCCGCAGCCATCAGTCGACATCCTGACATGCAAATACGGCTAAGGGACATCCAGGACCCTGCAACGAGAACCAGCCCAGGGAGATGGAAAAACGCAGCAGCATCTGCCGACCACGGCGCTTACCAGCCGGAACTGTTGGCAGAGGTCCCGACACCGTTCAAGCTCTGGTCAGGATGTAGCTAGGTGGGCGTGGCGCCCCAGAGCCTCAAGAAGCCACATAGTAGTCCGTGTCCACCAGTGCAACCCCCCTAAAGCGCTGCATGCAGCCATCAGGTGTCACCACCCAAAGCCACCAAGGTCCTACCCCAGGTGGGGGCCATGGCACCTAGCGCCCCATTTGCAAATTGGTCCCACCACAAAGTACCCATCATATACAACCCAGCTTTAAAATGCCCCACATAAGCGACCGTGTCCCACACAACAAAATAAAGGGCCCCCCAAAACTACTAGGTGGTGGAGCTGATCAAAGAAGCCCAGAGAGATTGATGAGATGTTGAGACAGAGGCCGTCTCTAGACCGATGTAATCCAGAAGGAGATCTCTATACTGATTAATATTAAAATCATTTTTACTTTTGCAGTTCGAGAGGGTAGTTTTCTTTGCGATGCATAAGGCAATGTGAACTAATTTCATTGACTTGTATCTGTGGTGACAACATTTACATTTTCTTGCAAATAATTGACGGAGAAGGTTGGATGTTACATTTCAGAAACTTTGACAAGTCCACACATATCTGACACCAAAATCTTGTAACAGGTGGACAAAACCAAAAACATTATTATAATTGTCTTGTATATTACTTGTACATTGTAACCAGGTATTAGATGGTGGAGATGCCATCTTGAACATCTGTATGATGTACTCTATGAAGGATTTTATATTATATCAATTGTTAATTGGGTTTTTTGTTATTATTATAAAGGTTCTTAAAGAAATCTGTGACCAGAGGATTTGGTCAAAGGTGATGAATAAGCATAGTTCATACTTCTCCAACAGCAAATTTGCACACACATGTATTGATGGAGACGTTTTTTTATGGTTATCTATTTCTTTCTCTACGTTCTCCATTGATTTTTTTAGTGTTGAAAAGCAATTCTCGACCAGTACAGCAGGGGGTGCTGACTTTTCATTGTGGCTATGCCTACTATCTGCCTACTTTTGCAGTGTGAACGCATTTCCCACTGAAGGAGCAATGGACGGCAGAAAGTAAATTTTGATTTGATTAAGCTTGAAAGCTTTTTACTAGAAGTGCAGCTCATTGAATGCTCGAAAAATGCATGGAAACAAACACAACAGCCTTTTTTATTTTCCCACATCTCCTTGTGTTCAAAATCGACAAAAGACCAGATTAGATGAATGACGCTTTCAATATAAAGCATGCAGCGCCAAAACACTGCATTATCCACTGATTACAGCGACTATAGAGCCCCGTTCCGGTGAAACGATCTGTGGCTGTTGCTGAACTGACTAATCACAGGCATACACTCTCTGTTGACGGAGACGGATAGAAAATGGACCTCTACTCCGTCCGTTGTTGCGTTGGTGATGGAGAACCCTTGCGTCGAGGGATAATGGCACTGCATCAGTCCGTCTCTGTCAAAACGGAGTAATATAAACTAGGCTGAAGTCCAGCTCCCATTTTTAATTAGGAAGCGCTATTGATTCTTCTAATGTATTTAATGTTTTGTACATTTTAGACAGCAGTTTGGGGTGGTTGAGATTAAGAAAATCTAAAACTTTTATGTAATTTTTAATCCAACTGTACTGAGCCAAAATGTACCTTTTATAATCAATTTGTTAATATTCTAAGAATGTATTGGTAATTCCATATTGTATAACTAGTATATTAAATGGGATAAAATATGTTCTATCAAATATGTGTTTGAGGTATTCAATCCCTTTACAACTCCAGTCTGGAAAATTTGTCATATATTTTTTTATTTTCTTTTTTTTTGCAAGATGTCTGGGTTAGTCAAGATTGGTGTATAGTCTGCATGGGACTATTTAGGACTAAACCAATGAGGTGATGGATCATTGAGAATAAATAATTAATTATTGGCAAAATCATCATTTTTATTGTGGCTACTCTTCCAATAAGTGATATAGGTAGGGATTTCAGTCTGCCCAAATCATCTTCTACTTTAAAAAGAAAAGTGGGATGTAGTTTAGCTTTATAAATATGCCAACTTTGGTGAGACATTGATCCCAAAATATACAACATTTCCTGACTGTAGTTGTATAGGGATGGGACTCTGGAAAGAACAATTGATTGTGAGAAACTGTAGATTTTAAACAATTTATGGAATAAGCTGAAACTCTTAAATAAGATTGTATCAATTCGATTACCTGAGAGAGATCCTTCTTATCTGCAGTGATTGCTGTGGGATGGATTGACGGCTCCTCACACCAGCTATCAAACACTCGTATGGGGAAATCGTATATGCACCAGCATGCTCAGACGTGAACATAGGTGTGGGGATATCGGTGTCTATAGATATATTGTTGGGCTGAGGTTATCATCAATAGATATTGTATAATTGGTGCCAAAAGCTTTTCAGTGACGTTGCATTTATGTACCCATTTTTGTGTTGTAGATGTATAGTTCTTAGTTCATATTATTTGGTTTGTTTTGTTAATGTTGCTCCTTTTTATTTGTTGTGGTTTTATTGTTTTTTGTTCGTTCTACCTCTCTGCCGTCCTGCAGATGTGGGGGACTGGGATGTTTTCTTGTGTTTTTTTGTGTGTCTCTTTCTCTCTTGTATCATCAATTCACACTGCTACCTCTCTTGTTCATCTTCCTTCTTTCTTATCTCTAGTTTTTCTCCTTTCTGTTTCCATAACATCCAGAAATTTAACCCACAGCAATCGCTAATAAAGATTTTTCACACACATATATATAAAGTAGAGTACTATAGCAAAAGCTGTAATGCTGTGCTTGAGAAAGCAAGTCTTTTCGGCTTGTACTTGGTACTCAGACACTAATTCTGAGTGCCACACTGCCGGACAGGAAATGTTAAAAAATAAAAAAACAAGCAAGACAAAAAAAACATTATCTTGAAACTACGTCATCTGAAATGTATGAATTTTGTTGTTAAAATGTCATATATTTTGTAAATTGTCATTGCGATATTGCACATGATTAGTCAATTGTATTAATTGGACAGAAAGATTATAAGAATCAATGAGCATCACAACTCACTGTGCTCAGAGCAACTTCAGTTGGTGGAGACGTGCTAAAAGCGCAGGGAGTTATGATGCCTCTTTGGAGGAAAAACAGGTAAAGATTTACATAACTGTCAAGTTTACGGCCATTAGAGTGTTAATTACTATTAGGTTATATTGTGAGTTACATTTTTTGTTTTTCAGTAATAAACTTATGTTGAATGTGGTGTAGCAAAATTAAAACATACTTCTCAGATGCGCTAAAAATAGGTGCTAAAATAGCCGGCACAAACATTTTGATGTTTAGTAAATCCCACAGTGCCCGGAACGCCTACTTATTTGTCTGTTCTCCTCCCAATATTTTGTGTCTTCTAACTGAAATGACCATTATTCAGAATAGGAAAAAGTTGGCTAATGAATTGTGTGTGTCTTGCAATGGGTTAAACATGCACACTGCTCTCTGTGTCATGGAAGTAAATCAAGGTATGGTTTGTTTTTGCGACACTGCAGTTTGCGTCAGATTTAACAAGCACTAACCATTGATAAATCAGGCCTTAAGTGTGTAATGCAAGGAGTGTCACCCTTTAAGAGTGGAATTTTGTTTCCAAGTCACAATTTCAGGATTACCACAGATTAGATATCTATGTGCTGCTATTTTCCATGAATGTTTGTATGATTGTATTGAAATGACTTCTGTTGTAAATTGCCTTGAGATGAAATCTGTTTTGAATCAAGGCTATATAATTAAACTGAATTGAATTGAAAGAAATAGCAAAAAATAATTAAAAGCTGTAATTTTACTAAACAAAAAGTCAGCTTTCCTTGTTAATTTATTTTTTTTCTAAATATAAATGGTAACATTTGGATTTTAATGGTTCACAGCAACAAAACAAAAGACTGGTCGTAGACACCATCAAATAATTACCTAGACTATACAATGTTGCTCATTTTGTTACACATATCACCTATCAGTCATTCATAGCTGCCAGCAGTAAGATGTCAAATACCAACAGCAGGAAGCAGAAACATAGTCAGAAACCCACTTTAGTCATTGACAATGAGGTGGATAAGAAATACATAATTTTATAAAACCTGTATTGTCAACTTTTTTCAAATAGACTATCCTTTTATGTGCAAATTTGTCTTAGTAACATACATATTTTGTCCTGAATGTGACTTTTCACTTTTAGGTTATCAATTTTTTCTGCTTATTTATAATTTCCACATCAAAATACAACTACTAAATGATAACATCATTAGAACATCAAAATCATTTGAGGTCATATTTATAAGAAATCTTGATTATAGGTGTTTAAAGGCTGATTTGATTTGTTTCTAATTCATACCAAAATGTTCATAGTGCTGGAGATAGGCACCAGCACCCCCGTGACCCATTAAGGATTAAGCGGTAAAGAAAATGGATGGATGGATGTTCATAGTGTATCAGTTTATTTTTCTCTATAGTTAAATGTTTTCAATTATAAATGTAAATAAATAATCATGAAATTCTCAAATTTTATATAAAATACTTTTTCATTATAATACTCTATTGTTTATAACTCAGTGTTCATTATCTGTTTTTTCTGCTCTATGTTTAGGACAGTAGACAATGGGCAAAGTAAGCATAGTAATCTTTGTGATTTATTAATGTAAGAATCTTAATTACATAACCTGTTTTTAATGTAAACAAAGAGTATATTCTAAAAAAAATTTTACCATCTGTTGTCATACTAGGTTTGGTGAAAAAAGCCTTTTTTAAAGCCTATTGCATATCATATATAAGATATATTGTTGTTGTTTTTTTTTTCCTTTCAGGACAGTACAAAATACAAAAGAGCTTAAAAGTCTTAGACAATTTTGTTTAAGTCAATTTTTTCTACAATAGGATACCACAAAATTTTACAGTTTAAAAGTTAAATAATGTCCTTGTTCTAAATATGTCTATAATTGTCTTTTTGCTTTAATGAAGCAAGATTAGCTGATATGATATATTAGAGAAGATGGTAAAATATAAGTAAATGGTAAGCACACCTGAAGTAAAATAAATAAATAATATGGAGCAAAAAAGTACCACACTCAAGATCTTTCAAGATATTTTTAACTGATAATAACATTTTGTTTTTATATAAAATATTTGTAAATGCTCATGGCTACCATAAAAAGGTATTTATACAAAGGGAAGCCACCCAAAATAACTTATACAAACTTCATTTTTTATTTTAATTTTATTTATTTCTCCCACTGAGTGTGGTACACAGGCTAAACCAACTCTTCGAGCTGGTTTTTGAAGAAAACCTTTTAGTGACAATAACCCTGAGAAACATACCTCTCCTGGTCTCCCTTATAGATTCCATTCGAGTTACCTTTCGTCAGTTCTGAACCTTTCAACCTGGTTGGACCTCATTGTCTACTCCGCTCTGCTGAACTTCCGATCCACTCCCGGACAGTCTTCGTTCCACTCCCACCTGGAAACAAACCCAAAAAGCTCACCTGGAGTCTGCTGACCTCCAAATGCCTGCCTGCCCGCCCTCCAACATCCAACTGCAAGAGAACAAGAACACATCATCAACTCAGATCAACCACTCCCCGGCCAAACACAGTTCCTGTAGCCAATTTACCTCTTCTCTGCCTCTCCGAAGCTGACAACCAAGTAAGATCACATTTCACTATTCAAGTCCTGGACAACAGAATCTTCCTAACTACCACTAACCAATTATCTGTTCTCCCCCAGTCTCTGCTCCCGTTCCTCCAAACCGCCGGATGCAGAGCAAATTCTCTTTCTCTCTCTCGTGTCCTAACTTTATTTAATAAACATTTTAAAAGCATTGGCTCTCCTGTTGTCTGGGTTTGTCACTTGAAACTAGTCATAAAAAAACAAAAACATATAAAAAAGACAAAAAAACAAAAACAACATGACAGCTGCGACATGAGGAGTATTATGACCATGACATTTTAACGTTGCATCAGATTGACTAAAATGATGGTTGGATCATTGCAGCAATATCTTCATGTCTAAGCTAAATATTTGAAAGTAGTGATTCTCTTAAAGTAGAACTAGTATCTCTAAATTGACTCTGAAGATGGGTAATTTCTAATATGTCTAAAACATCCATGTATCATTTTATGCCTTTGTAAACATAAGGAAACCTTTCGGTTCCCAGGTTATGCCCTAAATTATGCCCACTGTTTCTAGGGCATAATTTACATCTTCTCAGATACCTGTATGAGTGTGTAAAATGATCTACACGGGGCTGCCCAGGTCCAGTACTGGGGATTTACCATCCTGCATCCCTCCAACAAACCACAATCAACTCATTCAATTCCATCATGAGCAGTCATTTATCTCTGCAGGCTAGGTAACAAGCAGTTCATTTGATCCAGATTGGTTGGAGAAGGGATGCATCTTAAAGTTGCAAGATAGTATATTGAGGACTGGACTTGGGTACTCTTGATCTACCCTATTCTTAGTTTTAAAGTTCAGGACTTGCAAGGAACACTCGCTAAGAATTCTAGAAAGGCTAATATTAGCAAATCTAGGCACTCATATGCGCATAGTTTGAATGTTATGGTGTTTGAAGCAGTACATGGTGTTTGAGATATGGAAGAAGACAATAGCTCTCTGAGGGCTAAGTGATGAAAATGCAGTGGGTTGCGGACATCAGCTTCTGAGCAGGAGCTTGTCTGACATTACATTGTTGCAACGGAGGACACAAACACACACACATAAAAAATGAGCACACACGAGCACCTTTGTGCATGCCGATTTAGATATAATGCACGGATGTCCTCTGCGTTTCATCATCAAAGCTCTATCAGGCTGTGCAGACTCTGAAGGGGAGAATATGAACCGGATAAAACAAATCGTTTGATGTGTGAAAGACAGACACTCCAGCTCCAAAGTACTTAAGCTTCCCCTCCCAGTGGACTGACGAGGGAGGAGGGCAGGAGCCAGAAATGAGTGCTTGCCTCTTTTATTCCCCGCCCCAGTGGCGTTTATCTACAGGAGTTTCCAAAGGATTTCATCATTGTTTATGCAAGGTCCCATTGTCATTATGAGCGATGTCAATTAAATAAATAAAGTCAATATTGACAGACATTTCAAAGATGTTGGTAAGGCAGACCAGAAGTAATGGAGTAATGAGGAATGGAGTGAATGTAAAAACTGATGAGTGTACAGTACGTGTAGAACTATGTAGAAGACTAAGTATGTACATGACATTTCACATCTGTAAGTGTGACAAAATGTTTCCTACTTTTATTTTTTTATTTTTCTATCCAACCTAATGTTTTGAATTAGTCATTTCTGTTGTCTCTTATGGGTAAAACATAAATAGAAATCGTTGTCTTCTAAGACGACGATTTCTAGAAGACAACTCTATAAGTCAATTTATGCATAAGGACATAAATTGAAACAGATGGCCAATTTAGTTTCTTTGTAGATATTAAAATATTCACCAAGCTACTAATAATTATTTGATTGTCTGGCTCGACAAAGGCCTTTTTATATCTCGGTAATTTCCCTTCAAAGGGGTTTCATTGAGTTACGACCATGAATATGGCTAAGTCTTTTAAGATGAAAGCCACACACTGCCCCTGCGTCAAATATGTAGTACACCTGGCCCTTTTAAGGAGCCAAATATCTTTTAATATTTAATTTAATTGTTTGAGAAATGACCAAGTTCAAGGTAATCAGATGAAATGGAAGAACAACAATGAATTCTAAACAGCAACCTGATTTCTAAACAAATAAAGACAGCAAATATGGGGTTTTGATTGTTAGAGGCTGTTAGCATGACTAGGTTTGAATCTACTGTGAAATTTCAGATCTTAGTAGATTTTTACTAGATTCATAAGAGTTAAATCAGTCGCAGCATGCTGGGCAGGGAATTAGCAGCTTTTACTTTTACCATCTATGAAGATACAGTGACAAATATTACCACACAACTTAATATAAAAGGATAGCGGTCAATGGCAACATCACTTTAGAAATGACTTACTTGATGTTATAAAACATTTCTTGGTGATCCAAATTTTAAAGTACATTCAAGTTTAGGTTGCTGGTCACACTAATATCTGTTTAATCTACAGTGCTTTAGTCTTGATTATTTCAGTTCCATCACAGTATGGAAGTGCTCAAGAAAATAAACACCAACACAAAGGCTCAAGCTATATAGGTCACCTTGTATGTAAGAATAAACACATTCATATACTTAAGCCTTTCAGGTGCCTGACACGTAAGGTCTGCATCAGTGTAATAAAAATGTATTAATGATAATACTGATGCTGCTGTCTGTCCTTCTGCTGTGTCCTGAAGCGCTTATATTTGCCCCCTTATTAGGAGTTTTTGAAAATATATCATTAGCTCATTTTTTTATTTTTTTCTGAATTTGCACTGACCAAAGTTACTTTCCGAATGCAGATGACTCAAGTTGGCTCCCTTGTTCTATTTTAAGCTAAAAGATTGAAGAAAGGAGGCATAAAAGTCAAAGAAAAAAAAATCAATGGGATACTGGAGTAGACACAGTTCATTGACTTGCAGGAGCATTCACATCCCTTGTATGTTTTCATGTATTATCAAATTTTACTATATTGTTGTGATAGAATAACAAGAAAATAGTGAATAATTATGAAAAAGGGTAAATTATACATGATTTTACAAATGTCTTAAAAATGTATATCTAATAATGGAGTGATATTGCATCCAAGACACAACTGTTGGGTTTACTCATGATATATTGAACAGACTCAGTCTCCCAGCATTCCATTTTGACCCCCAACAGCTTCCTATCGGTCAGTTGGTCAGTTGACGTTGCCGAAGCCAATATAAGGCTCAGCTGAAGCACCGGCCCGTCTCTTCCAGTTGGCTTCATAGAGCTGAAAAGAAGGGAAACTCAAATATCCACTAGTGAACCCAATTCCCTTCTCCTCCCTCTGATTCTACCAGTTGGTCCAAAGATATCACTCTAAAACTGCAAAAGGCTTTTTTCTATACAACGTCTAGTCCAAGCCGAGAAGCTGTCTGTGAGCCGGTGTTTCTCGCTACGAGCACATTCGAGCAGCTGTAGCCCTGAACATGCTCTAAACTCTGTTCAATCTCTTCAACGCATTGAAATGGATGACTTAACCTACCCAGGACTTTAACACAGCGATTTCTTCAACTCCTCCGTCATAGGATAGTGGACTGAAGAACTCATCAAAAGTAGGAACGTTCCAATTTCTTAATTCCTGGGTTGAGCAAGGTTTAGCATGTGTATGTGCTTTCTGCTGAATATGGTTATTGGTTGTGTTTAATGTTTAGTTACTCATTTTTCTTTTATGTATGTACAAAAGCAGTGTGTTGCTTGCTCTTTGCTTGTGATTGATTTATTTCCACGAGCATGGCTTTGTGGCATTCATTTCAGGAGAGGCTGGAAAAGAACTTTCCTTTGTCTAGCCACAGAACTGACTAAGGCAAGCTTGTTAAGACCAAATTGCTTCTTTTGTATTTCCTTGGTTGATCACACGCATTTGATAAGATCTGACCTTGTGGCTCACAGGTGCCTGCCTGTTACTCCCCCTGTTCCCCACACACAGCCACTACAAACGTACGTGAGGTTGGGACTCCCTGTGATATCAGTATGTTTAGATTATTGTCCTCTGCATCCCATTTATCCTCTCCCCAGTAGAACAGATCCATGCAATTAGAATAGTAACATAGTTCCCTTTAGACTAGATTACATTTATTTGTGACTGCTTATGATAAGGGTTGAGCAATCTTTAACAAATTCCTTAAACTTGAGACAAAATCTATGTGCTTCTTTGGATGTGGATTGATTCAATACATTGGTAAAATAATTTATCCTTCAGATAAAGACTGATAGTCTGGTATAATTAATGTTGATTCTTATATAGATTAAGAAGCTGGTGCCCCATTTCGCTCATTTTGTCAATGACAATTCAAGTTTCATTGATAATTATCCCGGTATTAGGTTATTGGTATTACTATTAACCAGACAACTATGGCTTCAGCTATCCCAAGCACAACAATTTGTAGAACAACCTTGACTGCAACTACAGCTGTAAATCTTTATGGATATACCTGTGTTTTTTCGCAAATTTAGATACTGTTGTTTATTTTGTTTTTTTATTTTTTTAGCAAAATAACTAAAGCTCTGTGAAATTTTGAATTAAATTCTATGGACATCAATTTTCAAGTCTGATTCTCAGATTCTCAGTTGGATATGGACTTTGACTTACACATTCTAACACATGAATATGCTTTCATCTAACCCAGTGGTAATCACACTTGTTATAAGACCGGCTCTGGGAATACTGAGTTTTCTGAGTTTCATCAGGGCAACAGGATTTAGAATTTGCGGTTAGAAATAAAATCATGTCCATTAGTCATGTAGAATTAAATTAAAACCTTAAATTTCCATTTCATTTCATTAATTTATAAAGCACATTCCACTCCCTATCAAGGAGGCCCAAAGTTCTGTACACCAAAACTTACAGTGCAAAATACAATCATTAGACAATAAAAAAACAATAAAAAAGGAAAACATACCTGCCAGGAACCTAAAAACAAGATCAAGGATTTTAATGAGGATCAGGTATCGTACTGGCAGGCAATTTTAAAAAAACAATAATCGGTTTAACAAGCTCAAACTTTTTTGCACCGTAGATAAATCTGGTTGCTGGACTTTGGATCAGCTGCAGCCTTGCCACTGAAGGCTTACATAGCCCAGCATATAAGGAGCAACAATAACTTAAGCTAGACAAAATAAAACCATGTTTCACAATCTCCAGGTCAGTTTTGGAAAGAAAAGTTTTGATTCTAACCAGTTACCACAACTGGAAGAAGCATGATCTTTCAGGAAGTGTGGTGGAAGGTATCAAATCAAATCAAATCAAACTTTATTTATAAAGCGCTTTTCAAACAAAGAAAGTTACTCAAAGTGCTTTACAGATTTAAAATAACCCTGGCTCTGGAGCCAGCTCACAGGCAAAGACAGGCTGGTCCACATGCTCACAGGCAGAGACAGGCTGGTCAACGGGCTCACAGGTAGAGACGGGCTGGTCGACTGAGGCGTCCACTGAGGCAGGCTGGCTGACCGAGGTATCAACTGAAGCAGACTGGCTGACCGAGGCATCGACTGAAGCAGACTGGCTGACCGAGGCATCGACTGCAGCAGGCAGGCTGACCGAGGCATCGACTGAAGCAGGCTGGCTGACTGAGGCATCGACTGAAGCAGGCTGGCTGACTGAGGCACCGACCGAAGCAGGCTGGCTGAGTGAGGCACAAACTGAAGCAGGCTGGCTGACTGAGGCACAGACTGAGGCAGGCTGACTGACTGAGGCACAGACTGAGGCAGGCTGAATGACTGATGCTCAGACTGAGGCAGGCTGGCTGACTGAGGCACAGGCTGAAGCAGGCTGGCTGCCTGGGAACGACTGCTGCAGATCCAGCAGGTCTGCAGGCGGTGGCAGCAGATTCAGCAGCTCTGGAGGCAGAGACTGAAGGAGCTCTGTTGGCTCTGGAAACATAGACTGAATGGGCTCTGTTGGCTCTGGGAACGGCAGCTCAATGCTGCACTAACGGAGGGGGAAAACCGAACAGGCTGAAGCAGACGCTAACGTCGGGGCCGAGCAGGTTGAAGCAGACCCCAACTTCGGGGCCGAGTAGGCTGAAGCAGATCATTTATTAGCTCAAACGTCCTCAGTGAAGCAGACAGGGCTTTGGCTTCCAACAATGACTCTGTGGGTAGCGTCTCCCTCGCTACTTCCTGCAGATTTGATGGGTTGCTCTCCCTCCAACATACTCGAAAGCATGCTGGTCTGACTAACGAACTGGATAGCGGGTTTTCACCAACCACGGGATCAGACATAGAGTAGCACATACAAGCAAGCGCCATGGAGAAACCAAAGACTCCCAGGGATAGAAGCAAGGGACAAGACACCACAAGATGCGGGGGAGCTGACACAAAGCCTAACAATCCTTCCACTTTTCTGACGCAGACGCCTCCAACCATGATAAAGAGCTGTGGTCAGACATAGAAAAGCTGGAACACGAAAGTAAACCTGGTTCCAAGCGTGTATGCGCTGAGACTGAGACACACAAACCGGAGGGTCTGGCTGCAGGAGCCATGAGGCTGAATAAAGGAAGTGGCAGAAAATAAATCTGGGCTTTTTTGATGAAAAGCCCAGGAGCCCTGAGCCAATCATATCCCTTACTTGATTAGTTTTTTTTGTAGGAATGTCCCAAACAGCATTTTAGCCCTCTGATCCTGATCAGGGGCCATATTCACAAAGACTCTTAGGGCTAAAAGTAGGTCCTAACTGCCGAATTTAGGAGTAACTCCTAAAAAACCACCTAAATTTAGGACCCTATTTCTTAAGATAAAAACAAACCACACCAAAAACCCAACCGTCCTTAAAAGAAGTCAAGAGGACTCGTAACTCCCTAAGACCTATTCACAAAGACTCCCAAAATGGCTGAAGCCAGACGCAATGTGTTGGACACTCTGGATGATTCTGAATTGACCAAACAATACCGACATTGTCCACAAGTAGCCGGGGGGGGGGGTTTAAATGAAGATTTTCCTCCGCTCGTTGAAATTTTTTTTTATCTCCATCCCCACTTAACCGAATGAAAGCATTTTTAAGCACATTCATAGACGTGACGCACAAGTGATGTTGGAGCAACTTTTGTTGTGGATAGTGACGTTACGGTTCTTAAAACTCTGTTTTCAACCGTCCACACGCAGATACTGAAACGGATAAAACACAAATCTCCACTTTGCCCGGAGTTTTTAAAATGATTTGTTTTTGGTGCCGAAAATCTCCGGTTACGTGTGGGTGACAGGCTAAACAATAGAAAAATATTTCCGTTCTGTGAGATACCCGGCTAAGTGTTGTTCCCCCTGCACAAAGAAGAAAACGTGCACGCCTTCCAATTTATGCAGCATATGTAGGGATGCCTATATGACAGACATTGCCTACCCCTTGCAGCAGCATCCTTTTTATAAGCGGCGATCTTGAGCTGACACTGGGACTGTAGAGAATACCATCCCTTCTCACAGTCTTCTGCCATTCCAGATACAGCTGGATAAGATGCATTTTTGTTTCAGAATCAGAATCGGTTTTATTGCCATTGTTTGAGAACAAGTTCACAAACTAGGAATTTTTTTCGGTACAATTGTGCACATAAAACGTTTAACATAAATAAAAATAAAATAAATAAAAATAAAAAGAATGAGCTATAAGGCTAAAGTCTTTATAAATATTATAATCTGTATGTATATAAAAGAACTATGAAAAGATAAACATCCTTTTTAACATGAGAACAGCAGCAGGGTTCCATTCACAGATGTGCAGGTGAATGACAGCAGCAGATCTAAGTGTGATCAGACCACACAGTGCAGTAAAATAAAGTTACGTAGTGCAGATGGTTCTATCCTACATGGGTCTTTAACTGAACTATCGGGTCTTGTTATTGTTCATGAGTCTGATGGCGGAGGGGAAGAAACTGTTCAGGTGGCGGGAGGTGTGGGTCTGGATGGACCGTAGCCTCCTGCCTGAGGGGAGGAGGGAGAATAGTCGGTGTCCAGGGTGAGAAGAGTCAGCTGTGATCCGACCCACACGCCTCCGGGTCCTGGAGGAGAACAGGTCCCGGAGGGATGGGAGCCTGCAGTCAATCACCTTCTCAGCAGCATGCACGATGCGCTGCAGTCGGTGTTTGTCCCCGTCTGCGGCGCCGGGGAACCACACGGTGATGGAGGAGGTGAGGATGGACTCGATGATGGCCGTATAGAACTGCACCAGCATCTCGGTCGGCACCTTGAGTTTCCTCAGCTGCCGCAGGAATTACATCCTCTGCTGGGCCTTCTTGATGAGGGAGCTGATGGTTGGCTCCCACTTGAGGTCCTGGGTGATGGTGATGCCCAGGAAACGGAAGGAGTCCACGATGGAGATGGGGGTGGGAGAGTCCATAAGGGTGAGGGGATACGGTGGGGCTGTGACTTTCCTGAAGTCCATGATCATCTCCACTGTCTTCTGGGCGTTCAGCTCCAGGTTGTTGTGACTGCACCAAGAAGCCAGCCGGTCCACCTCTCTCCTGTAGGCGGCCTCATCACCGTCTGAGATAAGTCCGATGAGGGTGGTGTCGTCCGCAAACCTGATCAGCTTTACGGACTGGTGACTGGAGGTGCAGCAGTTTGTATACAGCGAGAAGAGCCAGGGGGAGAGTACACAGCCCTGAGGAGTCCCAGTGTTTGTAGTCCGATTGTCCGAGACAATCTTCCCCAACCGCACGTGCTGTCTCCGGTCCGACAGGAAGTCAGTGATCCACCTGCAGAGGGAGTCGGGCACGCTGAGCTGGTAGAGCTTGTCTCGTAGCAGTCCAGGGAGGATGGTGTTGAAGGCAGAGCTGAAGTCCACAAACAGGATCCTGGCGTAGGTTCCTGGGGAGTCCAGATGCTCCAGGATGAAATGGAGGGCCAGGTTCACTGCATCATCCACAGACCTGTTGGCTCTGTAGGCGAACTGCAGTGGGTCCAGGAGGGGGGCGGTGATGTCCTTGAGGTTTCTGCTAATTTCCACTCATGCCTCCCTTTTCTTCTTAGTAACACCGGCTCCGAATCGCCCTTTGAGGACCGTCCTCCTCTCCAGTACCAACTGTGCCAGTCATTTTCAGTTCACGAGGTGCTTTTCACGGTAGTGGGGGGGTCTATTTAAGATGTGGCTGATGTGCTCATTAGACAGCCTACTTGTTTACAGCGTGCTTGCAATCACTCCCTTAATATGATGCATCCATCCATCCATTATCTGTACTGCTTTCATCCAATTCGGGTGGGGGGGTACGCAATCTGTCACATAATATGATGCATTTCAACTTTTTTCATTTTTAAACTTCACCCTCTCTGTAAGTAGGCTATAGTGGGTAAGTTGTCTGAAGTGTCAGTCTCGTGGCCGACACAAAGATGTCATCATGCATTATTTCTGCTATTTGCGCTGTTCATAATCACGCTTTTATCGACATTGTAGTTTTCCATTCAACAAACAATCACACTGCTGTCCGTCTATTTACTCATACACAGGAAATTACGGTTTCCATAGCAACGGGACGTCACTCTTAACTTACGTTTAGGCTATGTAAAAGTAGCTCTCAGTGCGTTTGTGAATAGGTTTTAGACGACAACTCCTACGTAAGACCTTTTAGCTCAAGTTAGGAGTAACACCTAGAAGTAAGATAAGAGTCTTTGTGAATACAGACCCTGATCTTTTAACCTCAAATCTGGTCCGATTTCGAGTCCGATATTTTGCCTTTAATATTGAAATGTAACAAATTGAGAAGCATTCTATAATTCACTATATTTTTCAGTAAATACCAGTGTTAGAAAGTCTGCATTGTTCTAAGTTTGTAAGTTGAAGTATTAGTATTGATGTTTTCACTACAAGCTGAAATATCCTATGCTCCTGAACTCAGCATACATTTCTGACGCTATTTACTGTAAATGCACCACTGATGCAGCACAGCTTATTTCACCCTGTGCCTTTTTTCTTTGTGGCTGCAGGAGCTAAGAGAGAATTTTTCCTCTGTTATATATATATAAAGGCCCTCATTGTATGCTTTAGTGCAGGCGCCCGATGAACGGTGGCCTTGGTCCTCAACATGGTTTTCCTGAGTCCAAATCCTGTCCTAAGAACACTTACCACGGGCAGTCCCCCACGTCTCTGGCCCCATCGACATGCTATCCACTGTTTAATAAAGCCCACTAGAGCCACAAAATCTTTTAAAAATGTATTTTTAAGCATAATTGTCAAAGTTTCTACATCTTACAATTCTGTTTAATCTGTTATGATGATTTCTAACTTTGAATTTTTGTACAATCGTCAAATGTTACTTTTGTAAAAAGTAGCATGACTTGTCATGTAATAAGCCAATCTCTGATCACTAGAAAATATGAAGATGTCGGCCAGATCCGATCTTGAGATTGGGAAATCCTTATTTTTAGAGAACCAAACAAAGTATTTGCTTCTCTAGATTGAGTATATCCACCAGACTGAATAAAAGGATTGGGTCATAACAGTTAAATAAGGAGCCGCGAGTCTGTTGTTAATGGGGTGAGGGGGGACCCCTTGCCTGGATTCTTACACAGTCCATCTAAAGACAAACTTCCAGGCTTAGACTCAGGAGGATTCTCACAAATCATTTTCTCAAACTCCAATATTTCAATGCTGCTTGCATAGATGTAGTAAAAATGCATTACTTGTACTCCAGGCACTTTGTATCTCACTGAATATTTTTCCATTTTTTTATAAAAACATTTCTTCAGGATCTGAATGTACAAAATGGAGACAATCACATAGTTTTCTACTTGGATTGCTAATAGCAGATGTTGAGGTCATGAGACATATCTATTATTAAATCTAAATCCATTTCTAAGTTATAAACTTAGAACGCAAACAAAATTAGGCTAGGTTAAATTCCGATTTAGATCCAAGTTCCTACTTCAGAGCTAGACAATACACTGCCCAAGTAGCTACCAGATCCTGTTCAAGGTTGATGTATTTTCTTCATCGTTGATGATGGTATGAAAAAGTTTTTTTTGTTTTTTTGTTTTGTTTTCTTTTTTCCCCCACCATCTCATTATGTCTTGAGGTTGAAACCGGGACCAGGGAAACACATTTTGTTCCACCTCATGTCTGACATGTGTTGAAATGATAATGAAATATAATATGTATTTTTTTTTAATCCTGGGGAGAAAAATAGACTAAATCCTCGAAAACTCCTTGGTTAACTACCAGCCTCTTCAGTTTGTACTGGGAGTACCTAGGAACTTCACTACTGCCAAAGCAAGCAAAAATCATTGTGCTTAAATAATTAATAAAAGTAAAGGGGACTTTATAAAAGCGACCAACACCTCTTTCAGGTTTTTATTTAAAAATAAACTGAAAAAAAATTAAATATATGTATATATATATATAATTTTCTGATAATTGTTAATATAAGATAATTGCTAATAATTGCTAATTGCAAGATAATTGCTAATAATTGATAATATATATATATATATAGACGTGGACAAAATTGTTGGTACCCTTCATTAAATAAAAGAAAAACTCATAATTGGTCACAGAAATAACTTTAATCTGACAAAAGTAATAATAAATAAAAATTATATAAATGTTGACCAATGAAAGTCAGACATTGCTTTTCATCCCTGCTTCAACAGAATTATTTAAAAAAATAAATGCATGAAACAGGCCTGGACAAAAATGATGGTACCCCTAGAAAAGAATGAAAATAATGTGACCAAAGGGACATGTTAATCCAAGGTATGTCCACTAATCAGCATCCTAGGTGTCTACAATCCTGTAATCACTCAGTGGGCCTATATATAGGACTCCAGGTAGTCACTGTGTTGTTTGGTGACGTGGTGTGTACCACACTCAATATAAACCAGAGGAAGCAAAGGAAAGAGTTGTCTCAGGAGATGAGAAAGAAAATCATAGACAAGCATGTTAACTGTAAAGGCTATAAGACCATCTCCAAGCAGCTAGATGTTTCTGTGACTACAGCTGCACATGTCATTTAGTGATGTACGATCCATGGGACTGTAGCCAACCTCCGTGGACGTGGCTGCAGGACGAAAATTGATGACAGATCAAAGAGACGGATAATCCAAATGGTAACAAAAGAGCCTAGAAAGACTTCACAACAGATCCAAGCGGAACTTTATGCTTAAAAAACATCAGTGTCAGATCGGAACATCCTTCGCTGTTTGAGCCAGAGGACAAATCATAAAAAAAAACAGACTGGAGTATGCCAAACTACATGCTGACGAGCCACAAAGCTTCTGGGAGAATGTCCTGTGGACAGATGAGACAAAAATGTAACTTTTTGCCAAGGCACATCAGCTCTATGTTCACAGACGGAAAAATGAAGCATATCTAGAAAAGAACACGGTCCCTACTGTGAAACATGGGGGAGGCTCGGTTATGTTCTGGGGCTGATTTGCTGCATCTGACACAGGGTGTCTTGAATCTGTGCAGGGTACAATGAAATCTCAAGACTATCAGGGGATTCTAGAGAGAAATGTGCTGGCCAGTGTCAGAAAGCATGGTCTCAGTCGCAGGTCACGGGTCTTACAACAGGAAAATGACCCAAAACACACAGCTAAAAACACCCAAGAAGGGCTAAGAGGAAAACACTGGCCTTCTATGAGCCCTGATCTCAATCCTATTGAGCATCTTTGGAAGGAGCTGAAACGTGCTGTCTGGAAAAGGCGCCCTTCAAACCGGAAACAACTAGAACAGTTTGCTCATGAGGAGTGGGCCAAAATACCTGCTGAGAGGTGCAGAAGTCTCATTGACAGTTACAGGAATCATTTGATTGCAGTGATTGCCTCAAAAGGTTGTGCAACCAAATATTAAGTTGTGGGTACCATCATTTTTGTCCAGGCCTGTTTCATGCATTTATTTTTTAAATAATTCCGTTGAAGCATGGATGAAAAGCAATGTCTGACTTTCATTGGTAAACATTTATATAATTTTTATTTATTATTACTTTTGTCAGATTAAAGTTATTTCTTATTATTACTTTTGTCAGATTAAAGTTATTTCTGTGACCATCATGAGTTTTTCTTTGATTTAATGAAGGGTACCAACACTTTTGTCCACGTCTGTATATATATATATATATATATATATATATATATATATATATATATATGTATACAGTGGGGCAAAAAAGTATTTAGTCAGCCACCGATTGTGCAAGTTCTCCCACTTAAAATAATGATAGAGGTCAGTAATTTTCATCATAGGTACACTTCAACTGTGAGAGACATAATTTGAAAAAAAAAAAATCCAGGAATTCACATTGTAGGATTTTTAAAGAATTTATTTGTAAATTATGGTGGAAAATAAGTATTTGGTCACTTCAAACAAGGAAGATCTCTGGCTCTCACAGACCTGTAACTTATTCTTTAAGAAGCTCTTCTGTCCTCCACTCGTTACCTGTATTAATGGCACCTGTTTGAACTTGTTATCTGTATAAAAGACACCTGTCCACAGCCTCAAACAGTCAGACTCCAAACTCCACTATGGCCAAGACCAAAGAGCTTTCGAAGGACACCAGGAAAAGAATTGTAGACCTGCACCTGACTGGGAAGAGTGAATCTACAATAGGCAAGCAGCTTGGTGTGAAAAAATCAACTGTGGGAGCAATTATCAGAAAATGGAAGACATACAAGACCACTGATAATCTCCCTCGATCTGGGGCTCCACGCAAGATCTCATCCCGTGGGGTCAAAATGATCATGAGAACGGTGAGCAAAAATCCCAGAACCACACGGGGGGACCTGGTGAATGACCTGCAGAGAGCTGGGACCAAAGTAACAAAGGTTACCATCAGTAACACACTACAACGACAGGGAATCAAATCCTGCAGTGCCAGACGTGTCCCCCGTCTGACGTTTGCCAGAGAGCACATGGATGATACAGCAGAGGATTGGGAGAATGTGGAGGCCAGTCTCCAGACCTCAACCCCATTTAAAATCTGTGGAAGGAGTTGAAAGTCCGTGTTGCTCGGCAACAGCCCCAAAACATCACTGCTTTCGAGAAGATCTGCATGGAAGAATGGGCCAAAATACCAGCTACTGTGTGTGCAAACCTGGTAAAGACCTATAGTAATCGTTTGACCTCTGTTATTGCCAACAAAGTTTATATTGCATAGTACTGAGTTGAATTTTGTTATTGACCAAATACTTATTTTCCACCATAATTTACAAATAAATTCTTTAAAAATCCTACAATGTGAATTCCTGGATTTTTTTTTCACATTCTGGCTCACAGTTGAAGTGTACCTATGATGCAAATTACTGACCTCTGTCATCATTTTAAGTGGGAGAACTTGCACAATCGGTGGCTGACTAAATACTTTTTTGCCCCACTGTATATATAAAACAATTTCCAGTTCATATTTTTGCACTACTTTGTTTTGGTCCGACACTTACAATCTCAATAACCTGCATTGTGACAAAATATTCTGGAGGCATAAATATTTTTACAAGGCAGTGTATCTAAGGGTCATAATGACAAATAAGTGCTAAAATCTTTAAATGATGGCAAATATTAATCTACAGACGGAGGAAAGTAAGGGATCAGGTGAAGGATCCAGGGAGGACTACAGGTGATTGTCTCATGAAGTGTGTTCTACCTTGTTGGAGGAGAGGTAACAAATAGTTTGAGTGTCACCTGGAACACCTGGTTAATAATTTATTTAGCTGTCTTGCTGGACAGAAAGGGCTGTTTGAAGAGCAGGGCACAGATGGTCATCAGAGTGAAATAGAACCACAGGCACACACCTATCCACATACCGGCACCCACACAGAAGGCACACAAAGGACTTGAGACTGGCTCATCACCTGGGTGCACACCATATGCCACAGCAGCAAATGAGAAGATATCTAGGCCCATAATGGGAAGTTGCGCACAAACATGTGCTTGTGCACAAACACTTTTTTTTAATCTGCTCCACTTTCTCACATAAAATAACATTTCTTGCATATTGATATTCACTAGTCTTTATTTGGGATGTAGTTTCAAGAATTTACAGACATTTGTGGAAGTGTGTTGTAATCCATGATCTGCACCACATCACTGCACACATACCTAAAGTCAAATACATTAAGCACAAATGACTAAGCATTCACAGTCTGAGGTGTGTAAGATCTTTGAGATGTTGAGAGATTGTTAAAGTTCTGCCTTTAGCCTTTTAGACGATCTATCAGTTTAAAAAATATTGGTGATGGCACTATTTTTCCCTGTCTTTTTGCATTCCAGTCTGAATAATTACTCAGAACAGCTCATAACGTAAAATGATGCAAAACCTCATGTTACAATTAAAAAAAGAAAGCTCTATTCTTTTGAAAGGACACATATATGTGCACCAGTCATTAAAACACCAACCTAGCTTTTATGCATTGGTGTACAGGCTTAATGGTTATGACTTCTCCTTTTGTGCCTGGCAACATGCTTTATTCCTCTCACAGAGGGGCTTGGAGGTGATTACTTCAAGAAGGTAAAGGTCTTATTGTGGGTTGTGGAGCTTGCCAATATGACATTTATTATTTTACTCATGTGATATTTAAAAGGTTTTTAAATATTGTTTGCTCTAAGGTTTCCCATAGGAAAAATGTGCTGCTCATCTGTGGTTAAATCTAGTCTCTTGAGATCAGTTTGAGGATCTCATATTTGTCTCATTTTGTGATCATTTATTTCTGAATTATTTCTCCTAACGGTCCCTTAGGAGAAAGAGATAAGCTTAAAAGAGAAAGCCCAAATTGTGTTGCTCAAATCTATCTCTTTTGAAGCTCAGGAGACAAAAATGTGATTCTTGTTTGAGTCTCAATCTAGTTTTAGTTTTGTCTGATTTCTTTCTTGTGTGTTTCTCCCAAAATTCCCTAGGAGCACTAAGCAATTTGGAGTCCTACTTGAGACATTATTCAGAAAATGTTGAGAGACACACAGCACATTAAAAATCACATACACACAAATGCTCAAGGACAACTTACAAATACACACATAGAACACTCTTGGGTGGGGAAATCATTTTCAGGTCTCCTGGGTGAAAGGCACAGTGCTACAAGTTGTGCTACAGTGAAGCACAATTGCCAGGTATTAAACATGGTATATAACGTGCAAAAGTGAGTAGAGTTGTCATCGTAAAATCTGTATATTAAACAAAAACAAGCCCTTTTGACTTGTATTTGTCTTTCTTGACACTTTAACTTTCTTTGTGTTAGATTTAAGGGGTGTTTTCACATTTTTAGCAACTATCCTATTCATATTGATAGCTATACATATATATGATTGTGTCTGTGTGTGTTTGTTTATTAATATAACAATATACATTTAGTTTGGATACATGTTAGCAATATAAGGTGGTATCCAAAAATGAGAATAGCTTAGGGTAGTTTACATGGAGATCTCTTGATTTTTTTAGTGAGATACAAAGAAGAGGAATTAGTATGAGGACAAACTTGAGAAGTATGTTAGAGCAAACATCACTAAGACAGAGGTTGAGTCTAGATAACCATTTGAGTGATAGTTCGGAAGTGGAATAAACAGAAGAGTTCTCAGAATAGTATGGACCTGGCCTCATTTATGTCTGTTATTTTAAAGGAGAATTAAAGAGAATAACCAGACGAATGTGAGATCTAAACTGGTGAGGAATGAGAGACAGAACATGCATATTGCTCACTGAGATATAACTGAGACAGGAGTTTGAAGTAAGGATATCAAATAAAGCCATACTTGAGAGCAGCACAATATGTCTCAGTTTTCTCATAACTGAGATCAGGAAAACTGTCATGAGATATTTTTAAGAGTTCACAGAGTGCTCACTGTGAGACTTATTTCTCAGGAGAGACATTTGGGAAGAAGGAGAAAACCACTTTAGTCTCGAGATGTACATGTGACAGAAATAAGATATCATCATCCATTTTGCTTTGCTATGGGTTGATAAACAGGATTATGTGCCAAATTTCACAATGGTGCCCACTGCCTTTGTTTATTAAAACATGGAAACATTAGGTGTGAAGCGATGATTTGAACTTGTTGAACTGGTCAAATCTGTATAATGGTGATAAAGAAAATAGAGTTTGGATGCAGACAAGGAAATTAGATTGCAGTGTTTGATGGCTTGTAAGACTGTGGAGTGGATGGATGAGTAGCTCTTGGCAGTGTATAGCCACGATGACCCTCTCAGCCCAAACAGAGCCATGTACAGATGGAACAGACCCTGGACGACAAGCACCACTACCATGAAGACTGCAGCGGCAAAAGAGCAGTCACAGAGCAGAGGTACAGGAAAAAAAATGTAAGAGGACAAACTGAGTGAGTGAAAAAGGGAAAAATGCGGTGCGATTAAACCCTTTAGAGGGAGTGTGGTGTGTTACCAAAAGGATGAGAGACACGGATGATTGCTGGCAGTCTTTATACTTCATAATGAGATACATTTTTAACTGGTGGTTCATCACATAATGCAGCTCTTTTCAATAAATATACATATGTTTTTCTATTGATGGTCAGTGTTGCATTTTTTACACAAGAAGAAGGAAGAAGGAAGAAGAAGAAACGTGTAGAATTTGTCTTTGGAACACCACAGGCAAAGTTTTATTGTTATTTTTTCAAAGGCAACATAAGAGTCATGTTGCTGTTAGCCAACCAGAGGTAAGATGTTTGCATATCATAGTTAGACTTGTAATCCTGTTATCCCCCCCATGCAACAAAATTCAACCTCCTGGAACATGACCACCAGAACTTTTTTTTCCCACTGAAACCATTTCACAAGGCATTCATTCAAACCAGTCCACATTTAAAAATCAATTGAATGCGACCTTTAATATCATCACAAGGGATACAAAATTCTAAAACTGTTTGGAAGAACCCAGAATTGTTATTTAATAATGTTCTGGTTTTCCAATAAAGTTTGTATTGCATCCAAAAGACAAAGACTATTATAAAAAGACCAGGCAATACCCAACTGCATGCCCCACTGGGGGTGTAGCTGTCAGAACCAGAATTCCCTTTGAGATGATCATTTTTACCTGTGATCTTCAATCTTTATTTATGCCTGTCAATCAATTGAAATGTCTTGGAAGGGTGGACTGAGGTATACCCACCAATATTATGCTCCTGATCCAACTTGTGAGGTAGTAACAAACAGATAGATTTCTTTTATCTCTGAGAATAAAGGTTTGTAGTGTTAAAAGCACAAAGTAAGACGTTATGGGATGTTTCTGGTGCATGTTTATTCCAGAACTTGTGAAATTTGAATAGTAACAGATTACAGGAGCCAAGTTTCTTTGGGATTTATCCTACTGAAAGTTTGAGATATTGCCTGGGATTGTATCAGGCCAACCTCAATTTAAATAATTCCAAAAAGAGGGCAGCCATATATTTTCATATACATCACTTCTTTTATATTTCTTTGGACTAAATGAAACTTTCGGAAGATAATCAATAAAATGTAATAAATAAAAATGAACAAGTGAATAGATTCATAAAAAAATTATAATTCATATTGAAATAATGTCTGTCCCATTCCATTATTTTGCGGCTACTCCATCAAGGTGAATAACAAGTCACATGAGCCAAGGTGAAAATCCACCTTGGCTCATGACTCTTTCTCCTTCTCTCAACCTATGACCCAAACAGAAAAGATTTCCATGGTGACAAAGGAAAATTATAGGTACTGGCTGGGGTAAAAAACAGTAGGGTGGTAAGAGAGGTGTCAAAGTCCTACAATCAACAGTGACAGGCAATCACTGGGGAATTTCTCAAAAAAGTCAGAACATGAGTGTTAAGCAGACAAGGCAGAAGAGTAACAGATGACACAGGTGAGGCTAGAAGTCCTGGAAAAAATGCATGAATATCATGATTACAGAGGACTGAAACAATTAACCTGATGGATGTTAAGGGTATAAAAAGGAATCAAGAGGAGCAAATCCATCTAAATGTGGCTGGAGAGATAGTGATAGATTCCTAGGAACAAAAACAGGAGAAGGCATGAGATGGATAAAAGAAAAAAAACAGGGCTAGGTGAGTGTACAAGATTGATTGGTGATTGCTCTTGGATTTTGTGGAAGCAATAAAGAATGAGAGAGCGCAGTAAAAAAAGAGGGACTATAAACTCCCAGATGCCAGGTATTTTTCCTACCAAGAAGTGAGACGACAGGAGCCTAATGAGTTCCCTCATAGCTGGGTGGATTTCATCTTATCAAACAAGCATTTCCACACTAGCACACCAGCTCAGCCATATTGACATGAGCAGTCACATAGCTTTAATGAATTACAGAGCTCTTAGCCTAAAAGGTTTTCCCTGTATTTCATCGTGATACAAACATACATCTTTTTCGCTGTATACCCCCACCTTACACAAGTATGTGACCATGGACAGCATGTGACTTGTTAGGCTGTTTTCACACCAGGACCATTTAGGTCGACCTAACTGAGTTTTGGGTCCGAACACGGTGCGGTTGGAATAGTGTGAAAACGCCCCTCGCATTTGTAGTCGACATAACTCCCCTGCTCCCGGAGCTGCCAGAGATGTGGGTCTCGGAGCTGCTTGCGTCGACCTGAAATTGCGCGAGTGATGTGTGAACGCACAGCAAATTTAGCTCGCCCTAAAGTCCAGATACTCCGCCCTTTTTTAACTAAACGGGTACCCATAAGCAGATGTGCTGTAGAGATATCCATCCTCCCAAGCTGTTCCACGAC
Source organism: Apricaphanius iberus (assembly GCA_028564705.1). NCBI lineage: Eukaryota > Metazoa > Chordata > Actinopteri > Cyprinodontiformes > Aphaniidae > Apricaphanius > Apricaphanius iberus. The sequence goes on along the minus strand of JAPXFQ010001676.1, from coordinate 271,414 downwards.
AGATTTGTTGCATTCGTTATCAGGATTGAATGCCTTGTTTTGAAATTCAACTTATTCCTGACATTGAAACAGATAAAATATGTAAAAAGCCAAAAGCAGTATCAGGGGCAAACAGCGTTGCTGTTTGTTCTCCATGGTTCACGTGTGTTCTGTTTACATCTCAGCCAGGCTTCTTTTTCTGTTCGGATAAGCGTCAACTTCCGTCTAGTTGCCATGGATACACAACGTTCAGCTCTGTAGAGCAAGGACTTAGGTGCGATGACCAAAAGCATATGTGAAAGGAGCCGTACTTGTAGAAAATTGAAACAAATGTAAACTTTTTACTTCTGGAGCGGCGCCTGGCTCGACCCAAATAAGTGTGAAAACAGCCTTACATTATTGCACCAGGCGTGCCTCTAAATTGTAAATACCCCTAAATAGTACAAACATTAAATTATAATTTGATAGTTATGTATATATTTGTTATAGTTATAAATGAATACAACTTAAGGGTAATCCATTTTCTCCTGTTTTTTTACTTTTAAAGTTTTTTTTTGGTATTTGAATCAATTAAGATCTACGGATAAATAAATAAAAAAAAACACAAGAACACTGAATTGCAAAAGTATCATTCCACCTGCTACCACCTGTTTTGCACATTTAGTCACTTTACTGAGACACAGTAAAAACAGCTATGTACATAATGACATTTAAGAGAGATCAATTAACCTAACAATCATACTTTTGCACTGTGGGAAGAAGCCAAAAGTACCTGTAGGGGACCCATGGATGCACAGAGAGAACATGCAAACTCCATGCAGAAAAACACCAGGATGGGATTTGAACCCTAGAACTTCTTGCTGCAAGGCAACAGTGCTAGCAACTGCACCACTGTGCAATCTGTGGTTCTCATTGATTAAATTTTTTTTATAAAAATATGAAAATTGTGGCATGTCTTACATGCAAAATGCAAATGAACATTGCATGACAATTCATATTACCTTCAACACGCAATCCCCACAGTGACATATGGTGGTAGTAGACATTTTGGAACCAGTGGCACCAGTTCAGATGATTACCCATTAACCGAATAATTCAGTCATGACTGCTTTCAGGTTCTCATGCATAGATGTGTAGATAGGTAGAAAGAAAGTGGGTAAAGAACAACCTTCATGAGGCGTCAGAGATCTTAAAATACTATTTAACAAAATATCAGACTATAGTAAAAAATGTAAAACATGTTCATAAGAAATATTATATTTCTAGTCTTATTTCCAGCCATTGGCTTCAGGTTATGTTCAGTGTTCATAAAACCATTTGAAAAGTCCTGTTAAAAATTATTTGATCAACTTTTTTACAAAAAAGATTTCTGCTCCTAGTTTCCACCTGGGAAATGCAAAGCTGACCCATCTATCCCACCACAAAACTCAGTTGCTGTTGTACTTGCACCCATGTCGTTGTCTTTGTTAACAGATGTAATTCAGCATTTACAGCTCACAACCTGTCACTTCGAGTGCACCTCTTTCCAAGTCTTCAGAGATGTTTGATCATACCTATGCATGTTAATGAACATTTCATTGCTCTTTGGATGTGTGCAGAATATCTTCAAGACTACTGCGTTGGAGCTTCTGTTAGAAAGGAAAATGTAGACAATGATTTTCTTCACAATTTAGGCAAATTTCTTACGTACTGTTGCGCCAAAGCCATGGTGACTAGACCAAAGAAAGACCGTCAGCCGTAAGGACCAATGATTGCAAAATGCACTCTTCATTTCAAGAGGATGAGGAGGATTTTTGTCCAAAGAAAAGCGAATGCTCCCCTGAGCTTGTTCTTTGTTGGCAGTAACCCCAAATGGAGAGGTGCGCACTTTACACTTTCATCCTTCAGTGGCGAGGAGCGGAGCAAGTTTCTGAAAGAAATCCATTGGATCCAAAAAAGCTGTACAGTCTGCTGAATGCGAATTGGGTAAGTATATTTTGCAAGTGACCACAGTGAGTTATATTGAACCACTTACATGACATAAAACTATGGTTGACCTTAAAACTTTATGCAAATTTAACTTCAAATTAGAACAAAAATTGGTCTGAACAGTTGTGCATTTGGCTGCACTGTTGCCATATTGCAAGAATGACCTGTGTTCAAATCTATACCTGTAATTTGCATGTTCGCTGTTTGATAATTCTCTCTAGGTATTCTGGCTTCCTCACACAGGCCAAAAACATGACTTATGGAAGCTGCTCTCTTGAATTTGTCCTTATGTATGAGGTTGTACAAGGTTGAGTGTTTCTGTGATGAACTGGCAACGTTTCCAGCGTGTACATTACCTCCAAAGAATACTTGAGATGGGTGCCAGCCCCTCTGCAAACTTACATGGATAAGTGGGTATAAGGGATGGATAAAGAACAGAACAGAGATTATTTGAACATGATGATTCAAAAATTATCCTGATCCTTCAATTATACCTCCTGCTCCTTATAAATATTCCTCTGTGAGGAGCATTTATGTGACAGTTCTTTTAAATTTGAGACTCGTAAAATCAAGCTTTTTCCAGCTAAAATACTAGCCTAAGGCAAAGCCCTATCTTTGTCAAGTAATTGTCATCAGGGTTTTCTATATCAGAAGGTTCCACTCACCTGCTCGATACTCTGACATCATTTTCCTCTACGTCCCAACCTCAGTCATTGCTGATCCTTCAGGTATTCCACCTCTAGGTGTCAAAGGTTCTACCTGTCCTCTAATCCGGCCTACGGCAACACAATATCTCAGTTAGATGCTCTTCTGTGCTCCGAGTGTCCTGGATTAAATAGCACGCTGCTTCCTACCCATCCCTCGTTCCCCCCAGAGTTTTGGTGTAGAGTGGCACGATACACATGGCAGGCAAAGAGAATTGTATAATCAGAAAAGAAAAAAAAGAAAAAAGAAAATAAAATATATATATATATAGCCAGTCCATCTCAGGGCCACATAGAGACAGACAGGACAAACAACCATGCACACACTCACACCTAAGGACAATTTGGAGAGAGATCAATTAACCTGACAGTCATGTTTTTGAACTGTGGGAGGAAGCCGGAGTACCCGGAGGGAACCCACGCATGCATATATGCATATATATATATATATATATCTTCAATTATACGTCTACAGGACAATTGTATGGTACAGTTAGGGCATACTTAGCTCACATGACACAGTCCATTGCTTGTGGTACAAAAAAAATCTCACTGCAATTCACAATGTCACAAGACAATCTACAGCATCACATTAGTCATGACGCCAATGTTATATATTTGGATATATCCTCGTCTGCCCTGTGAGAGTCCAACTGAAAGTGGCAAAACTATCCTGAAAACACTGGAAAATAAAATAGCCAGCCACACCGTATGACCCATATTGTACAGTAGAAGGTATGTGTAAAAACCACCAGTTACCAGCCTTGCTCTTGTTGCTTAAAATTCTAGACTAGCCGTTTTGTGACTTTATAGGTACACACACAACCTTACATATATCACACATATACATGTGAAAATGTCTGCCACATGTCTAAATAACAGCACAGAGCTAAAATATCACCTAGAAAATTAAAGTATTGATTTCCAAAGGGGCAAGAGGCATGACTGGGGTCAGGTGATAATCATAAAGCAAAATGTCATAAAACATAGAGGCACTGACTCTAAAACCAAACCCTTTCCAACCCAGCAACAAATGCCAGCTCTCATTAAGGTCTGACTTAAGCACTTTGCCTCTGTCACAAAGTTGCATTACGTAATGTTTCTCATACGTTCCACCTAGTTCAGTTAATTGCCACACTAGAGTGGAATGGGATGTGGAAAACATGTGTGGCATGTCGGTGTGTGCTTCACCTTTAAGGTGAATGATTGGTGTCACCGACACAGCCTACAAAGAGAGGTGCGCGCATGGCGCGCACCCGCATACACCTGCTCGAGTGCGCTTTGTGGTGGCGGCTGCCAATCTGCTCCAGTAAAAGTTTGTGCACTTCAACTAATAACATCGACGGCAAGATCTAGCCTTTGGGATCTCTTCCTCGTGGACGCTAGTTCCGGGCGTGTGTTGTGGGCTCTTCCCGGGATCTTGGGCTGTTGAGGAATCCAGCTGTGCGCCCTCAGTGGCTCTTCCCCTCCTCCTGCTGTTAGCGGGAGCACACGCTACCATCTCCCCGGCAGGTAAGGCGCCCAGCCATTTCTATTCGATTGGTTAATTCCGCTGTGCGGAGGTTACATCTGTGTTTCCTTTTAGGCACGAGGTGCGTCGTTCATGCGGCCTGTATTGGAGCCGTCTCCTCCTCCATAAGGGTGCCGTTGTTTTGTCCCGGTTCAGTTTATCCACATCATCTCTTCAGCTTTAGTCACCTGTATTGTGGTTGTGTTCATGGGGGAATGGGCACTTATTCCCCCATATAGGTAACATTAATTTGTTTGTTAGCAGCCACACGACCGCTCATTTATGGTGAGTCCTTTTTGTCTCCTTGGTTTGTTGCATGTGGCTCCCTGCATGTGTTTGTGTTGCTTATTGCTTTGTTTGTTGGTTTTATTTCCTTAGTTATTTGTTTGCTGTTGTTTAAATAATATTGCATGGTGTGTAGTGCCTGCTTTCTCCATTCTGTATATTAGTTAAGCTCTGTTTAATTATTTTTGTTCTGTATTTACGATGGGGGATTAAATGGACCATTCGTAACTTTTGAGAGTTTGTGGAAAGAAAATGAAATTTTGATATGTGCTATGACCATGGTCCTGTTTTAAATATTTTATATGTGGAATGTCAATAAATTAATTAATTGCAAGTAATCTACCCTATTTATTGTCCAGGCCTAGTGGGGTTTTATAAGGTAAACTTGGGTGGGTTTAAGTTTGTCTGGTCCTGGGGCCAAACCCCCAGGTGGCGTTGTCGGTTGCCCTCAGAGCAAAGTTATTACCGCTCATGCCACACATGTAAAATGAAGACAGCAGATGCAAATTACCTCATCATCTCTTTACTGTAACAGAACTGAAGTGGCTTTGCTGAGAGTCTACAATAAATATTGCTGCCAATGACATGGTCTGTCTTCTAGCTGTTTATTTTACTCATATTACCCCACCTTCCTGTCACTGCTTCAGGTTGACCGTAGCCCACTAATAAAATAAGAAGAGATGCTCATACTGTGGGGCTAGCACTAAATCAATGTGGGCTCTCGTACTTTGCTGACAACCCCAGCCCTCTTCCTCTATACTATGACACCACGAATATTAAATTATGTCACTGCATGGCTCACAAGCACAGAGAAAGAGAGTAAGAACCAGATAAAGGGGGAAAAAATCAGTACAGACTATAAGGAACTTACAAGTACAAATAAATTGGGTTTTTGTTAAAAAAAAATAGGTGGAAGGGGGAAGATAATGAGCAATATTCAATAATGATAATAATACAACGATGATATTACAATTGTCCATTAGTGAGCAACCCGGTATGCAAGTCTGTAACATTTCAAACCCTTGGAAAAAAAAAATAAACATCCTAGGAAGAAATCACAGTTTTTGTCATAAAAGTCTTGTATAGGTATCAGCTATGAACTTGTAAAATATTGATACTTAATTCAAGTAAATTAAAATCTGAAAGTATGGCTAGGTAAACTAAAATAAAATTGGAGACTCTTAAGAAGCATACATGGTATCTGATGGTATCAAATGGATGTCCTGTATACACCCAGCATCATGCTGATAAGCTGTATGTCTCAAAACAAGGCTTTAATTAAGCCTGGTAAATTAATCAGCTGCATCCAAGGAAACAGCAACTTGCTCTTCAGACACTGCAGAATTACTCTCAGACCACCTGTTTGTGACCTTCCTTGCTGTTTTCTTCCCACCCATAACATTTAGTGGGTCCTCTGAAACCTCTTTTTACTAATAGGCACCTGCCAGTCAACAGTAAAAGTGAACACAGACCACAGGGGGCATGTTGTTGTTACCAATTAGCAAAAGTTTAAGCTAACTTGGCACTCTTGTGCTGATCATTATAACAAACAATACAGCCTGAGGTACAGTGACTACACAAACTATCTCACTTTTTAACATTATCCACCAAGGTAATAAATAGTGCCCTGCTAAGGTATTTATACCCCAAACTCTTTTATATTTGGGATTTTTCAAAAGCTATTTTCAAGTGTTGTTATGTAGATTTTTATATCAAGCTGCAAGGTGATTCTTCTTCTCCAAATACAAAACTTGAGAAACGCTTGCCTTTGTATTCAACACCCTTTATTCACAAACCCCCCAAAAAATATTCTGAAACAAATGTGCCTTTCACATGAGCAGCATAATTAAATCTATTTCACCTAAGGAGATCAGAATTCTGCCATTTCTAGTACATATAGTACTGTAATATTGTGCAAACACCAGCAACATGCTAAAATATTTTGCCTCCTCTGTGATCTCTGTTTATGATGGTAAGATTCATATTATATCCTGCATTTTCACCCGGTCGCCTTACAACTGAAAGCAGTAGGCACAGATTTATTTCTATTTAAAGCTGAGGTACTTACAAATATTTTATGGTCTCATGCATTTAGATGATGATGACAATGATGTCAGGCAGACATAGATAGCTCTCAGGCAGCAAAGCCCTTCACATCGACTCAAGTTACCCCTTTAATGCTTGCTGATCAGGGAGCTAGGTGGAATGTCACCGGGCAGTGTGCATGTTCGTTGTGAAAGGTTTACAGCCCTTCTTCACAACTCCACTTTCAGAAGAAGGTCTAACGATATGTAGAGTGTTTAAAGCCCATTTTGTCCCATACGACAAATCCACTGTGAACTTTTAAATGTAAAGTCAAAACATGTTTTTTTTCTGGTGGCAAATACATCTTAAAAATATGTATCTTTTAAAGATATATAGAATTAAAAATATTTAAAAGGTCTGTAACTTTCATCATAGGTATACTTCAACTATGAGATACATAAAATCCAGGAAATCCCATTTTTGATTTTTAAACAATTTATTTGTATAATGGCACAGAAAACATTTGTTCATTAACAAAAGCTCACGTCAGTACTTTGTATTGTAACTTTGGTTGGCAATGACAGAGGTGAAAGGTTTCCTGTAGCTCTTCACCAGGTTTGAACACACTCTTGTGGGTATTTAGGCCCATTCTTCAATGCAGATCTTCTCCAGAACAGTGATATTTCGGGGCTTTTGCAGGGTGATAGTGACTATGTTTATATGCAGGTAATATTTGGGTTATGGTTGGGCTCAGGTCACTGTTCGGGTCTCTGCAATATTCGGAATAACTTGTATACAGGCATGAGCAGATAGAGGTAGAGAGAGAGAGCAGAGAGAGTTACTCCTGTTAACATGGAATTTGTACGCCCGATGACAAATACAGGAAGTTCCACTACTCAAAAGACCAAGATTCCTTGCAAAGAGAACATGTACAGAACACAAATCAATGTTTCTTTAGATGGGGATATGCCGATATGCATTTACATGACCAAATATTCGGGTTAGTAAAGGGGAACCCCAGGAATCATATTCGAATACGAGCATATTTGGGTGTTTGTCTGTTTACGTGGCCATGTGTGACCATGTTATTGCTAATATTCCAGTTTTGAAATGGTTATCCGCTGCATATAAGCGTAGTCAGTGACTATCAACTCCCTTCAAAGATCTTCTATTGAATTGAGATTGCCTGAGGACTGGCTTGGCCACTCTAGAACCTTGAAATGCTTTTTACAAAGCCAGTCCTTCATTGACAAGGCAGTGTGTTCAGGACTTCTGCTATGCTGGATGATCAAACCACCTCATCTTCAGTGATCTCACTGATGGAAGGTGTTTTTTGTTTAAAATCTCTCGATACAGGGTCTTAGTAATCCTTTCCTAAAAATTGATCAGTCGTCCTGTCCCCTTTGCAGAAAAGCAGCCACAAAACGTAATTTTTCAAATCCCATGCTTCACAGTGGGTATGATGTAATTGTATAGTTGTGTGTCTCATTTTGGCCAGGAAACGACTGTATTTTTGCCTCAATTTTCCGCCATGATCCTGTATTAGTATCATCCTGTAAATCTCCTGGGTTTTAATACCTTAAAAAATGATATGCCTCTCTGAACTAAATTACCTATCTGCAGCAGCCTGAGTGACAGTTATTGTTGTCTAGCAACAAGAGCTGGAACAACAAAGGAGAAAGACCTAGTCCAAAAAAGATCTGTTATCTTTGCATAAATCACGTCACAGAGGACTGCTCTCTCAACAAAAGCCTTTTTGAAAATGGATTAATAAACAGATTGGCCCTAAAGGCGAGGCTACTCCATCAGATCTTGTACAGGTAAGAACTGTGACTTATCATTACTAAGTCCGACTTCAAAACGTATGTTTCTGTGCCTTTATGGTTTCAATGCGAAACGTAGCTTCATTTCTCTTCACACTTGTGATTTCAATGCAGGACTTAGCTTCATATTTGATTGTTTTAATGGTTTCAATGCAAAATGTAGCTTCATCGTGATTAATATTCATAAAAAGGAGGTTACATATTACATGTCTTGTAAAAGCCCCTGAATTCTCTTTGGTTCTTAAAAAAACCCACTTTCAGGGTCGGATGTTGGATCATTTGCCTGTTGTCTTACAATATCCAGTGTTGCCATTGTTCTCCTATGTGATTTTTTTTCTCCTTTATACTAAAATGCAACACACTGAAAACTTCTGTAAACTATTGGAGTCCGACTCCACGTGCATGCTGTGATAATATGACATTCTGCAGGGGGAGTTTCACAAAGTGTAGGAGAGATTAGATAGGTTTAGGCGAATATTACGGCGACGGAAGTGATGAGAAGGCTAATTTCTTTAAGGTGGATTTTTATGTACACTGGATTTTAAGAATGATTTAGGGTAAAAATTTACTTTGAGTGTGCTATAGAATGGTATTGTGTGCTTGGAGACCCCCCCCCCCATTCAATTTAAGGGATGCTGGGATTATATTATACTTAAGTTTGCGTAAGCACCCCAATAATCAGCTAAAAACAATTTACCTTCTGTCCTAGTACCTGATAGTAAGACCTAAAATGTTTATATATATATTTATATATATATATATATAAACTGCTAACAAAAATTAAAGGAACACTTTTTTTATTGGGCCTGGCATGAAAGCAATTAAACCTGTCTGATAATTTTCTGGTTGGTTAAGCAGTTGAGGGCATCGTTAATCACTTTCAGCTGTATTGGTGTTCATGGACTTAACAACAGGTGCACTACAGTGGAAACAATAGGAACACCCTCAAAACAGGACTGGTTTCACATGTGGAGGTCATTATCTCTACAGGCAGTTCGAGGCGAGTCCTTAACCCCACAGAAGTTGCAGATGTTGTCCAACTTCTCCAGGATGGCACATCTACACGTGCTGCAGCAAGAAGGTTTAATGTGTCTCCCAGCATAAACTCCAGAACATGGAGGAGAATTCAGGAGACTGGTGGTTATTCTCGGAGTGCTGGACTGGGCCGTAGAAGGTCCTCAACCCATCAGCGGGACCGATACCTGCTCCTTTGTGCAAGGCGGAACAGGCTGAGCACTGCTCGTGCCCTACAGAATGACCTCCAGAGGGCCAGTGGTGTGAATGTCTCTACCCAAACAATCAGGAACAGACTTCATCAAGATGGCCTGAGGGCCCGATGTCCTGTAGTGGGCCCTGTGCTCACTGCCCAGCACCGTGGAGCTCGACTGGCATTTGCTCAAGAACACCAGAATTGGCAAGTCCGCCACTGGTGCCCTGTACTTTTTAAAGACGAGAGCAGGTTCACCCTGAGCACCTGTGATAGATGTGAAAGAGTCTGGAGAAGACAAGGAGAACGTTATGCTGCCTGCAACGTCGTTCAATGTGACATGTTTGGTGGTGGGTCAGTGATGGTCTGGGGAGGCGTATCCATGGAGGGACGCGCAGACCTCTTCTGCCTAGGAAATGGTGCTCTGCCATAAGGTATCGAGATGAAATCCTTGAACCCATTGTCAGACCCTACGCTGGTGCAGTAGGTCCGGGTTTCCTCCCAATGCACAACAATGCCCTGCCTCATGTGGCAAGAGTATGCAGGTAGTACCTGGAGGATGAAGGAATTGAAACAATTGGCCTTCACGATCCCCTGAATTAACCCAATAGAACATCTGTGGGACATTATGTTAAGGTGCCACCAGGTTGCTCCTCAGACTGTACAACAGCTCAGGGATGCCCTCACACAGATCTGGAGGGAAATGCCACTCGACACCATCCATCATCTGATTGGGAGCATGCCCCAAAGTTGTCAAGCATGTATACAAGCTTGTGGGGGCCACACGAGATACTGAAAAGCATTTTGAGTTGCAGAAATTACGTTTTTTTTTAAATGTACTAGCTTGCCACATCTTCATTTCACTCTGAAAACGTTTATTTCCATTAAAAGACTTTTTTAAAATTTATTTATCTTTTATTTCTCTTTCTCTTCTTTTCCTTGTCTTTTTCATGGACACAAAACCGAGACAAGAAGGAAGAAGGTGAAGAAAAGAAACAGGACCAGCAGAGGCGCGAACCGACGGCACAAGATGGGGAGGCAAACAAAGAACACAAGAAAATATCCCAGCCCTCCGTCTCTGCCTGGACGGCAGAGAAGCGTTAAACCCCCCCCCCCCCCCCCCAAAAAAAAAAAAAAACAACAAACTGAACAGAACAATATATATATATATATATAATTGTATTCCATTTTTTCATTTACTGGCTTTTTGAATATTTTGAAAATTAAAAATAAAAAAGCATACTCCAATTTCATTGTGCAAATATGTCATTACTAATGCAAAAAATAAAAATGTTTTTCTGGGATGGCAAGTGTGGTGGCCAGCATTTTGTTCAGGGTAGCACTGGCCACCACTTGGGGGCGTTGTAGGTACTAGATATGCTTGGGTTACCTATAGTAGCCCGGGGTGTCTGTGCTTGCCGAAAACGTCAAACTACAGCAACTTAACTCGGACAAACTACCTTGCACGTGCTATATGGTTAAATTTAAATTAGTAATAAGTGTTAATAACAACTCCTGTTGGGGCATTAAGAAGACATGACATCTTTTCTGGTACTTATTTTTAATGCATAGGCTTTGGAAAGAGTTTTGCAATTTGTTATTTACTGTATTTTTGACGGATATTCTTATTATATAAAAATGTTTTCTTCTGTTCATTTTTTTAGAAAACCCCAAAAAGATTATATGTTTAACTATACATCAAATCAATATCAGGCTATCAAGAAGAAGGCTGTCAAAAGAATTAATTTACGTACATTTTGCGTGTAATTATAAAGCCCCCTGGCTGTTTGTATTGTATTTGTCTAAATACTTCTTTCGTTCCTGCTTTGTATGGTTTATATTTGTTTAATAAAGTTATTTTTAAAAACGCACAGTATGTTCTAATGTACAGCCAATCATTTACTTTCTCATAACTAGGTGCAGGCCCTCAGGACCTCATATGGTAACCCGAGCACATCTGGTACATGTTGGCTGATGTGCTTCTCCTAACTTTGCAATTATCTTGCCATAGACAATAATCTTAATTAAGAGGTGCTACGTCTGTCTCCATCACCCCGTTGATCTGTGTCTCACTACAGCTCTGCATCAGCCCCAGAGTGCTCATTGCAAGCTCGCTTCTTGCCGTAAGCGGTTTGCTTTTTCCTTATAGCACCAGAATTTACTACAAAAAGATCTGAAACATGCACATTTTCATTTTATTAGATGAACTGCCATAGCTTTTTGTCCTGCTATAGAGAAAGAGCTTTGCTTCCACCTCTCTAGGACACAATCTGCTCATCTGTGCTCACTGCAGTGAAGCACTTACACAAAGCAACTCCATGAACTTCAGCTAAGGGAAGACTTTACAGCAGCATCAGACCCGCCATATTTCTCTCTGAAGTGAGTTTAACCCAGTGTGTCATATTCAAAATGATTATTGATAATGTCTATATAATATATTTTAGATGAGCCTAAAAATATGACTGCTGAGCAGGGGTGTATCTAATAAGTTTTTAAAGAGGGCTAAAATGGGGGCTAGTGATGATATTTTGGTGCCACACAACAGTCTAATGTTGAAACCATGTTGAATGAAGTTTACATTAGGCTAGGTGGTTGTACCTATTAGTTATTTTACCATGTTTTCTGGTTCCAGGGCAAATCACATGTGAGTCCGCAAGGTTGCCAAATCTTCAAAACTACACAGCGCGCATTTATAACATGAGACCGACCGACCGGACTAAATGCTAACCTTGAGCTGACAATGCTTGCAGTAAAATAGTTGGCTCTAAAAATATCTCAATATATTTTTTCAAATAACACAAACTCGATACTGAAACTAAATATATGTATCTACTTATCAACTTACTGTGTATAACTCATCTTAGATTGTCACCATGTATGCTCTGCCTGATCAGTAACTGGCTAAACCTCATTCATTCAGGTTGTGTAGAAATGTTTTTTTTTTGTTTTTTAGCGTATTGTGTTACTGATAGTAGCCTTTGTTACTGTGGTCCCAGCTCTCTTCAGATTATTGACATGCCCCTTCCGTATGTAGTTCTGGGCTGTTAACTCAACATTCTCAAGATCATGTGTACCCCAGGTCAAAGGAGATAGTCACTGACCTTGTATATATTCCATTTTCTAACAATTGCTCCAACACTTGATCATTTTTCTTCAAGCTGCTAGCCTATTGTAGATTGGCACATTCCAGTCTTGTGCCGGTATATACAATTTTTATTTATTTTTTATTCTCTGGTCTTGGCCATGGGGAGATTTGAGCCTGACTGTTTGACGGTGTGGACAGGTGTATCAATTCCCACCCCTTAATCATAAACAGCTTTGCATAAATTCAAACTATATTTTTCCAAGTATTTAAACAATATTTGTTACGCATTTTCAAAAAGTATGCCTATGTGTTTGTCAGCCCACACACATAAATAAGTGATTTGTATAACTAACTACTGTGGCGTATAAAACCTAATTCCTATTAACACCAACTCAATTGATTATTATTGTTTTAATAAGTCTCCCGTTGTGCAAATAGAAATTGACTTAGTTACCACAAATGAAATGAAATTGTCAGGTTTCTATGGTAAAAAACAAAACCTGTATTTACAATAAGGCATTTTTGATTTGTGGAAACTTGTGCAGCCTACAAATGATAAAAATACAAGATGAAATGCAACAATGATCATTTTAAAAGTCCATGATCAAAAAACATAAACAATGACCTAACATACTTTGATAAGCTTTGAATAGAAATAAAAGATTTATTGGGTTTGATGTACAAGGCTACAAGTCCAGTAGCCCTTGCTTAGATATTGATGTTCAAGGAAAACATCATTAAGCTTTCAAATTCATAGTCTACGGTATCCAAAAACAACAAGCATGTCAAGGGTAGCTTGGGGAATTTTAGATATTATCATTTTGTAGTTAGTTAAACTGTATGTGCTGGCAAAATAAAGAAAAACCTATTTCTAATGAAAAGCTTATCTAATATCTTACTATAAAGAAAACTGTTCTCTGATTGCTAATCCTACCTTAAGCCCTATATCTTTAAAATAGTAGTTATTGAAATAACTTCACTATATTTTATTATAATTGAATATAATAGTTTCTTGGCAAACTGGCTTCCAAAAGCGTTTTTCTTTCTTTTTTTTCCGACAACTCATCTTCTTCACACAAAGACACACAACTGTATGCTTGCAAAGCAATCAACCTACAAAGTGTTTTGTTTTTTCTCTGAGGTTGTGTGAATAAATTGATAAATTAATAAAGGGATTTGAGATGTCCTGATTAAACAGGTTCTAGTAGCTTACAATAGTTTCAATTAACCAGATTAGCCTTCTCCACATATTGAACCATTTCAATCGAAAATGTGTACATTGATGTAAAACATTCTTGAAAAAGGGAGGGCACAGTATATTTTCTCATTTCTCTTCAGGCTTGAAGGACCCCTCAGCTTTGCATGATTTACATTCAAGCACAATGAAGTGTGCTTGACTCGTTGGAGCTTTTACGATATCAAGAGGAAGGCCATTTTGTTATGTAGTAATAAGGTTTCTCTTTAAGATGCATAATAACTGCAAAAAGAGATTTTGATCTGTACTTGCCATCCTTGCTCTGCAAATGCCGCATCAATGGCTGTATCAAACCTTGGAAAAGCTTGAATTGATTCCTCTATGTAAAAAAAAAGCATTTATTTCTTGACAAATAATTATTGAGATGAAAGTGAAGTTCACTATGGTACTAAATCTCAATTAATAGTTTATTTTAGTTCAAAGGGAAAGTTTAGCACTCTGAAAAAAAAAAAAACTTCAGATGTTAAGATATTCAGGGAAGTGGAAAAGAGTGGTTCTTTGAACAATATAAACATATAAACAGGTCCTGGCGTGATGTGAAGGTTGCATACCTGCAGAGAATATGATATCAAAGAATATACATGATGCATGGCCAATACTCAAATAAATGACATACTGTATATGAAAACAGTAGAGCAGAGAGCGGATTCAACGTTTAGAATAACATCCAAACCCCATGGGAATTCGTCTGTCTGAGGGCAAAATCCAAAACCTTATGACAATAACCACTGCAGCAATCCCACACTTTGATTATGCCCAAATGGGTGCACATTTCAGACTTGTGAGACTGTGTGTTCAGGACACAGCTGATATTCGTATCTCAATTGAAGTTGTTTAATTTCTATTAAACATTTATTTATTTTTAAACATTTTTTTTTAAATAATGAATTCATTTTGAGTTTTCTGTTCTCTTTGGGTTGAATATTGTTTAAAAGGAATAACAAATAAATACAATTAAATATGTATTAAAATACTTGTAGATATATATTTTTTTACTTGAGAGGTAAAAATAGCTTTTTTTGACTCTGTCAGTCAAAATGACAGACCAAAAACATATCTAGCACGACCTCTGGTTGCACTAGGGGTGCATTTAGGGGTATTAGAGTACAGGGGCACACCAAACTTTCTATATTTGTATATGTAACAACATGTAAAAATGGCATGTCATTTTCCTCCCACTCAAAACAGGGGTAGACTGGAACCAAAAGGTGGCCCTGGCATTGTTTGTCCACTATAATAATTTGCAAAATATGCTGAGCAAACAGCATACAGTAATATATATCTTTATGTTATGTTGTTATAAAAATAAAATAATAAAAATATACCTGCAGTAGTATGCAGGCTACACTACTCACCAAATTGTTAATCATGGGAGAATGGCCACAGTGCCACAATTCCTATCTTGAAGTGAGACTGGATGTCAAAAGAAACACTGCTAAAGACATATTTTCAAGGTTTTATGAAATACATGTTTATTACAAATACACATTTATGCATTTACTAAGAGTGTATATCCATGTAGAATTATGAGCTCTTAGAGAGGCACTGAGGAAGACAGAAAGCAGAGCTGAGGTCAGCTATACTAAAACAATCAGATCAATTTAATATTATATGCATCCCAAAATATTGTCATTATATATTGTATTTTAAACATAAGACTGTGACCTATGAAGGAATAATAGTTGATCTTGTGAACAAGATAGTTTAAAGTCAAAGCTGCATGTGCTTAAACTATACATGTACTGTATGAGTAGACAAACACCATTGTGTGGACAGATGGACAGTCCATCCCTGCTTAAAAATTATGCAAACAAATTATGTTGGTCTTTCACATGAGTGATGTCACAAAATATGGGAATGCTCAAAACGTATAAATATTTTTGCAAAACATTGTAAATGTGTCCTCAATACTGCTTATTCACCAGCCGTGTACTCTTTTCTAGGAGCTAATTTAACTGTTAATGGTAACTTTGAACAATTTGTGTGGTGACTCACAAATATTTGTCTGAAGCAATTTTCACTCTAAGTGCAAAGCATGCCCATAAGTATATCAGCGCTGCTGGAAATCCCGATAGGGCACATCATTGATATGGACTGGGTTTCACAGGTTTGCACTGTGTGTATATGTGAGTCTTTGTGCATATTTGCATATAATCTCTTTATTTGCTGATGAGGAAAACTGGAGGGTCTCAAAGGTCTAAAGGGTATCTCTCTCTCCAAATAAGTAATGACAGGAAAAGCAGCCAAATCTCTGCTCTGTTCTTTTACTGTTCATCCCCTGCTGTCTCCATTGTTGCTGTATTGACAGGTCTGTGGCAACAGCACCACACACACACAGTGAATGTCAATGACCCAGCAAGCATCTAAAAGTATTAGCAGGGTGGCTGGTAATATGAATATGAATCTCTTAGAGTGGATGTTGCTGACCATTTACAACACACACATACACACTAAGCCAGGGGCGGGCAATTATAAATTTTCAGCATTTATGAAATATCGTCATTATTTGATTAGTTTTAAGGACTAAAATCAGATTACATTTATGCAAAAAAGCTATAACTGCACCCAGTGTGTTTTGTTCGATTTAACTAATTTCTTAGTGTGCTGTGAGAACACTAGGTCACTTAGTTCATTAATTTGTGCAATCACATCAACAGCAGAGGCCTGGTGCTTTTTAAAGCACCTTGACCGGGCAATCTCACAGCTGTCTGGTAGCCCATGTCACTATGTTTGCTGTCATGCTCCTCCAGCAGTGAAGCAAACTGTGATTCATTGCTCTTGGTCTTATCAAATTAACTATTTTAGTTGCAACATTACCAGTGTAGGTAATTTTTAACACTGAATTACACAGCATCTCCTACTGACTGAAAAATTGTATATCAGTCTGTGTTCTGGATTAATTTCAGTCACTGTATCTTGTATCCGTTTCAAAAGCCCAAACCCCACCCCCCCCCACCCGTCACATTTGGACAGCCATAATTTTTAATACCAAGCCGTCTTAAAGTCCTTTTACTTTAAGATAAAAAATATGTAGCTGGGCAGTATCATGGACATCACAACTTTAAAGGAAAACAAGTTAAATTTGTTTCATCAAATTTCCTTGTGATGCTTTCGATCTGCCTCCTAATGATGCGCAGACAGACATTTGCTCAAGGCAAAATAGTGTTGCAGACCCCTCCAAACAGTCCTTGATAAACTCCCCATCAGAAAATGGCTTACCGTACCACTTTCTAAAAAATTCTTCCTGTTGTCGCAGTTTAGCAAACAAGTCTTCTGATGCCCGGCACTGCTCTGCATCAATAAGATTATTTACTTATCTCCATTTACTCTCATAATGGCAGTTGAAATTGTAATCCACACTGCCACTATATGTTCCCCAGAAACTTTGCAAGAAAGCTTTGCAATGGATTCAACAAAGAAATATGTATAAGTCCATGCCTTGTACTGCACAGAAAATTAGGGCCTTTGAAAAATCCTCTTCGTTACAAAACTGCATTTTGCGTCATTTTTTATTTCAATGTTGACAGACATATTTAGGTACCGATAGCTAATTTCTTGAAAGCTGTTCATAAGTGTCATGCTGACTTTAAGAAAGCATTAGCGGTCTCCAAAATAAAAGTTTAGTTCCATGCACCTATAATAAAGATTTAAACTGTATTCACAAACTCGTGTGAGCAGGTCAACGGTTGTCAGTGGGCAGGATGTGGTCCGCAGGCTTCAAAATGCCCGAGTCTGCACTAAACTGTGAATGCTAAACACCCCGACAGTGGGCACTGGTGTTACAAATCTTTGTCAATCCCGAAGGAACAAAAAAGAAATAAAAAGAAAACAAACGGAATGAAGCTCATTTATTGCATATCCCGTCAGTTTTGGATGCTGATATGTTCTCACAAGATCTGGCCCTCACTCTTAAGTCATGCACCAGTGATTGATATATGTGCAAAGAACTCCTCATTTAATTATCTAAATAACATTTTAAAAAATTGCAATATTCCTCTATACAGCAGTGCTTGGTGAGCTGTAAATATCTCTAAATATAGACAGGATACTGCGTATTTTTCAGTTTTGCTGATAGTAAGCACCTAATTTCATCACATTTTGAAGGTGGTCGTATTTGTTAGGGTACATCCAGCAGAATAAATTTAATTTAAATGACAACAGACTATAAAAAAAAACAAAAAACAGTTCACATCATTCATAATTCCATAGTTACTCATTCAAGTAGATGTCTCCACATTCCAGAGGGCTTATGCTTCAGACGCTACACCATTTGTTTTCTATAAATACATCCCACAATACACGTCTATGTAATGCCTTAGGCAGGGGAGCAATATCAAGTAATGTATGTCTAGAGACCGAATAGTGTACCGCTAAAACAACTACATGCCTATTTACACATTCTCCCTGCATGCAAAAGCGTTTTGGGGTGAAATCAACACACTTCTGAAAGAATAAAAAAAATAAGCTGCATTTAAATATTCTTGTTATTTTGCTCCCACAATTAAAAAAAATGAAATAACAGTGCAGGCTTTTAACATTGCATTACATTTCCCCCCTTGCATTCAGTGACAAATAGGCAATTCATACGTCCCAAAAAAGCTGTAAAAGAGCATTCATTTCCCAATTCTCCACAAGGCAAAGAAATAAGAAATACCTCAAAGGACTTCCATTAGCAGCAAGTGTAGAAATATTGTGGCTGGGCTGTTGAACCATAGCAGATTTTATATATGAATAGTATGGCACATTTAATGGGAAAGTGATGGTGTGCTGTTTGGTGAAGAGGCTGGTTTAAGAATTCCAGTATGCAGATATGGATCAGTTTTGGGAAGAATACATATTCATGAGGGAGAAGGGATTGGGGTCGGCAAGTTCTTTGGATTGTTTTCTGTCCCCGGCTTTTGAACATCAGCTTGGCAAAATAAGGGGGGCACCACACACACGTGTTTACACAATACAGAGTTTGTGACCCGAGGATGTTGAAGCTGTATTTTGCCATAAATAGAGTTACATAATTGTTTAATTAAATTTTTGTTCAGTCTGAGCACCACACTTCACAACATTTTTCACCATACTAATCTGTAATGGCATCACTCTTGCTAATAGCATGCAGAAATAGTCTGCAGTGTTTGGCTTATTGCTAATCCTCTCTCACATGAAAACTGACTTTCCTACTACCCCTTTCTCGTTTGCTCTCACATACACCACCCTTTAGACATCTTCCAACTTCCAAGAGCCCATCACCGCCTGTTATGAGCCAGTGTAAATTAAGTGCTGTGAATCAGAGCTGGCTGTTACTGCATGTGACTTGGGTGAAAGCAAATAGGACAAAGAAGAGAATGGAACTGCATGTCCCTGCAGCTTTATGGGCTGGTGTCTCACCAATATATATAACTGCTTAGCCAGATAATACCATCATGTACATGTCCTACCCAGTGTCAATGTATGTGTGTCTACAGCAGTGTGTGTGATAGCTTTAACAACTTGGTGACCTGCTGCTTACCTCTTAACAAGAGGGGGCAGGCATGTGCAGCTGTTTTTTGTTGTTGTTTTTTATGCTATATAAAGCAGCACAGGAGGGGTATTAATAGGCAAAGAAAAAGTTACACCTCTGCATGATGAGGGTGGAAGCAAGAAAATTGTAACATTTAGGTCTGAGGATAAGAAACGAGCCGAACCAGAACACAGGAGCAATGGGAAATTTAAGGTAGAGCCTGTGACAAAAATGAGAGCTTGGAGGCTGAGGCAGGGAAGAAAATGAGATATTGAGAGAGATGGTGAGACACACACACACATACACATATACAGACACACAAACAACAGGAGGAGCACCAGAGAGCCCAGATGAGGGAGTTGAGATGATGGGCTGGCAGTTTCCAAGCACCAGGCTGTTTTTCAGGGCTGTCAAGCACATTGTGAGGCATTGTTTGAAATGCCCAAGCTGATGGCTGACATATTCCCCATGAATCTAGCATGCCAGGCCGCTGTCCACTATACTACACTACACTCAGACACACATGAGCTGATGTGGTCTGTGGCTGTAGTTGTCGCTGTGGGTGTGCTGGTCGTGACCTTGGCCCATCAGGGTGGCTGAAATAAGGAAGGCTGTTTGGCTGGTAGTTATAAATTTTGTCTCACATGAGTGGAGTGTTGTCATTGGTTTTCAACTAAGGTTGTTAATTGATACTGCATGAAGATTTTAACACAAACCATATTAACAAAAATGCTTCATCTTGGGACCCATCCAAACCAACATGCTATATCAAATTGATTAAGGTCATGGTATTAATTGTAACCTT
The DNA here is from genome assembly GCA_028564705.1 of Apricaphanius iberus. Lineage (NCBI taxonomy): Eukaryota > Metazoa > Chordata > Actinopteri > Cyprinodontiformes > Aphaniidae > Apricaphanius > Apricaphanius iberus. The sequence continues at coordinate 251,277 of JAPXFQ010001676.1, read as the reverse complement.
ATTGCCAAAGAGAAACAATGAAACAGATACATTCTGCAATTGCCTCTCAGTAGGAAGAGAAAGTTTATATGTGTTACCATGTCAAAATCTCCACAAGTCTCAGATTACACAAAATGAAACAAAATGTGATGGAAATAGTCTAGAGATTTGTCACTTGAGAAATATGAATCCCTATGCTGTTAAGTTGAGGACATGCTGAAGATCTTTTGTTTTGTTTTGTTTTGTTGTAGTTAGTGTCAGAATATCGCCAAATCTGGTGGAGGAAATGTGTCAAAAAAACTTAATTGTATTCTGAAAAAAAATATATTTTTAAGGATACAACTATGCGAATACCTTCAGGAAAAGTTACTTCATACAAATCTTTAGGTCACTTGGGTGCAATCAGTGGTCACATACCAGGTATGTTGGACAATACTGGTTTTATCTCACAAGCACTGAGCAGAAGCATATTTTACAAAGTCATACATGTTATCCATAGTTCTGGACATGTGTAGAACCAAAGACTCTTTGATGTTCTGTGTGCTTCACTTTTGTACTTAATATCTTTCTCCATTTTCCCTGCCTACCACAATCTAAAGCACTCTTGCATCTTGGATTTGCTTTATTTATCTTTATTAGCTCATGTTCTTTTTATCTGCTCATTCTAATTTTTTCCCTCCACATTGTTCTACCTTTCATCTCATCCCTTCCAGACTTTCTTTTATGTATTTGTATCCTCAATTTCTTCAACACCAGTTTTGCACTTTATTCTCATAGAATGTCCCATTTGCTCTCCTTTCCCCCCTCCTGTTTCTGGCTGCTTCTCTCCTCCTCCCTTCTACTTTCACGCACAGCAATAGGGGGACATTTGTTGGAGACAGACCTACAGAAATAACAGTGTTAGTGCTCTAATCGATACACCCAGGCACCAGTGGCTATGGCCCAGTCCTGTTCAGTGTGGGCTTGTGTGTCCGGGCATTGATGTCTTTGACTCTGTATGGTTCAGGTTCTCCGCCAGGAGGCAGAACCAGAAGATACCAAAGGCATATCAGGCTCTGCCATCTGTGGAGAAGGACAGGATTTAATACAGGCATATCCCATCCTCACAACGTCAATCCTTCTTTCACCTCTGCCATCTGCCTAGTTCTCATCTCCTTCCTCCTTGCTTTGTCATTCCCAGATCCTCAATGTAATATCAAAAGAAAGGCAGACAGAGATGGAATAGCAGGGTTCATAAAATGTCATCTTAACAGATAAAAATGAGCAGACTGAAGAGAGGCATTCGGTAATGAAATACTGCTTTCTCCGTTAATCTTCAATTCAAGTTCCCTTGCAGCTCAGCCAGCGCATGCAGTCTGTCAGTGCATTTCTGATGGATTGAGGGGATTTAATTATATAAAAATGAAACCCAAAAAAATAAAAGTGGAAACCTTTTTACCAAATTATATTTTAGTTTAAATCTGTAATGAATATTTGATGTATCACTGATCACCTGAGGCATAATTATTACGTTACATCAAAAGAAAAATAATATTATGGCACTTGTAACTCAATATCTGCCCAAGATGTACTGAATCTACACTATTTAATGACCCTTTCAGCATTTCAAGAGATAAAGTGACAAGTGCCATTGTTTTTTCTACTTAATAGCTGTTTAGTAGAGTGTCCAAGAGTTGGTCCATGTGTCCATAACCCCATCCTAAGATATGTTTCCTCCTCTCCACTTACCTTCCTCCTTTTGTACATTTCTCTTCTCTAGCAAAATAGTATGTAACACCAGGAGCCATGTGTCTCCTCTCAATTTTCTCAAAAGTTATTGCTGAACAAGTACCCTGTTCGCAAAGTTGCGGTTAATCTTCAAATACATTTTCTTGAAAGTAAGACAGGAAAAGATGGAAAGTGAAACGGCTCAGTATACTGACTATTCTATTAATGGAAATGGTACATTTACTCTTAATTGTGAACCATATGTAATAAGATTTAAAAGAGATGCAACGAGTTGGATTAAATCTTGCAGAAGATCAGAAACAGCCAAAAACTCAAAGATCACTCTGGCCAAATAGTTTACAGCCGTGACTGGAAAACAATATTCAGTAAGCTGATGGTTTTATGGGATTAACTGTTCAATAGCACTTGTTTGGCTTTTCCAGCCCAGCACAAGTTCTATCTGCAAAGTGGCACCAGAGGAGAGGGGCATGTGATCATAGTTAAGATCAGCGAATTTAATCATTTTATTTGACAGAATGAGGCTTTAACTGTTGGTGGTGGAACTATTAACAGCATCCAGTGTGGGTCATTGGGCAAGACCCTTCACGATACTGCCTACCTCATACCATGAAAAGAGACAATGAAATACATGAGATGCCGCCTCAGATGTCGCCCGGACCAACAAGGTCTGAGTGGGCACCTTGATGAAAAGCGGGCTACTGGAAAAACAAAACGGAAATGGACGAGATGCGAGAAAACGGCTATGTTGGAATGCTACTACTCAAGTAACCCTAATCAGAGAGGTTATACAAATAGAATGTGGGCCTAGTAGCTCAGTGTTCCAACATCCAAAAACGGCAACTGGAGATTGACGAGATACGACACAAATGCTACGGCAAGGAGGAGTCAGGACACCAGGACGGAAAGTCTCCTGGAAACAACTGAATTCAAAGTGCTGAAGAAAGACAAGAAAAACACACAAATTCATATTATGAAAAAAATACTTTTGTTGGATTTCCATAAAGAATAAACACACACAGAAAACAGAATTGATAAAAAAAATATAATAACTCACCTTATATGTGGTTAATGTAGAGTCGCATTAGTAAAGCTCTACCTGCGTATTTCCCTACATTTTTTGGATGCCTGTGCAAGATGATTTCTGTGTTTTTGGTGTTCCTAATTGGTATTTCCTACTGAGAGTTGTTGCTATGGTGACAATATTAACACACATGTTATTTGTCTGTCACTAGTAAACTTTGTACAGCCTGTTTTGGTTTTCCAAGCTTTTTTGTTAACTCGCGTTGAAAAAATAATACAAATGTATTTATTCATAAAAACTTACTTTGATTCATCATACATGTATGTGACACTATTGCACAAGATGAATTCACTTTTTTATTTGTCATATTGTTTTTCCCAACTGTAGTTTCTACTTCGAATTGATTTACCTCAAGTGGTGATTGATTCAAAATGTTTACTGCATGTTTCAGTTTGAGTATAGGAAGAACACAATGCCAACATGAAAAAGATTCACATTTTTGACCTCACTTTTTGTTTCTTTGGGAAGACATACAGATGTGGATTGATGTCACTCATCCGTAAAAGGCAGACTGAGTGTTAAGCCTTTACTGCCATCTTCTGGTTGCAAACTATCTCAGTCATTAAGAATGCAACTGTGCTGTTATGATCAAGTACAAACTGGATATGATAAGAGTCACTAGATAGCTTGCATACACACAGCTGCAGAAAAAAGCAAAAACTGAGGAGCCCCACCCCCCACAAGATGTATTTGAATTCATCTTACGAGGTTTGGATATGTTTTTCCCCTTATATACCTTCTTGGATGATTCTACTTCTAAATGAAAAAAGCCATTTCTCCAAAGTCTTTAACAGTTATCTGTCTGTCTGAAAGTTCCCATTAGTAGGCGGACCTAGGTGCCAGCAAAAACAAGCACGTACGCATGCATGCAGACACACACAACACACACACACTATTATTTCATACTGACAACATGCAAAAATCAATTTTTAATTTTGTTTGGGGAAAATGGAGCACAGTGAGAAATGCAAAATCGTTTGGCTGCTCACTTTTAAAATGTGCATTCTTACTGATGAATGTAAACTGGCATATGAAGAGGCAAGAAAAAACAAATACACACAGACACAACAATTATCTGTATAACAAATACACAGTTACTCATTGATCCTGTCGATTTTTGTATTCATTATTAGGACCCTTTACTGACCTGGAAACCTGTCTCTATAACACTATGTCTCATTGGTAACTTGCTGTGGGCTACTAATCCTCCCAGGCCCTAAAGATGACCAGAAATACAGTTAATTACAGGTAAGATGCAATCAGACTTGCTAATGCCTGCCTTGCCTTACTCTGTTTCTGTGTCTTCTTTCCTCTCCGATGTAAAAGTGCAGTTATTAATAGAGCCCTTCTTAACCCTGCAATTTCCCTTCTTATCTATGCAGAATGACACAAAAAGCTGGCTGACATTCTGCTGAAAGGTTTTTAGCCCTGGAAATCCTTAGCAAGCTGTCATTAACACAAGGCCACAGCATAGCCAATTCACAGGAAATGTTTTTTTTTTCACAGCATAATAAAGATGATGCACATCATTTGCTTGAGAAAATGATTAAAAAAAAATCTTCTAATCAAAGAGTTGACGTAATTGAAAATCTATTATAAAAAATAAGCTTTTATATTTAATTATCTAGACAATTAAGGTGGCAATAGATTTTCAGGAAAACTTTGCAGTGATCCAAAGGGAAATGGCTTCTAGACTTGTATGTATTTACTAGTAGGGCTTCAGTTAATTGTTAATGTGTTGATCTCTTTGTTATAGTTCATTGTTAGTCAATGTAAATTAATGTCATTGACAGTGTTTATAAGACAATGTTGCTCCTTGGAAAATAAAGGAATTATTCACAAGTGGTTGGCTCCCTGATTTTATTCAGAACTGTATATATTAAGCACCAGGAAATGGTGCTCTACAGATCTAGAAGCATCCTATTAACCTGGATATACAATAGTCTGTTCAATGAAAAAAAGACTCTTTGCCAAGCTAAAACAGTGTATTTTCATCATTAATACAAATTAATCCAAATAATTTGTAGGTTTCGTTTTAGTACAGTTGCCAAACATACACATTCGTAGCTCTGTTGAGACGTCCATACACTCAGCTCTCAGAAGTCATGACTTTATGCATTTTTTTATCAATTAAATTTAATCAATAAAAAAATGATCTTACTGATGTCCATCTAAAGGTGATTATATCTTCCTCAGTAAGTGAGGCAGCCTTCAAGATTTGTGAACCTCTGTTCCTGTGTTGGACTGTTTTGATTCAGTTGAGCTTTCTGAGTTGTATGTTACCCCTCAACATTGCACAGAAACAGCACTGGTGAAAGTCACTAATGATATTCCCACGGCCCCAGATCATGTACTTGTGGCTGTACTTGTCCTGTTAGATCTGAGGGATGCATTTAAAACTGTATTCTCTGTTAGAAAGGATTGAACATGCTGTAGGAATCGATGCAACAGCGGCTGGTTTAAATCTTCTTAATCCAAAAGATTCCAGTTTGTTTATGTAAATGACACATCTTCACACTCCAAGGTTACTTGTGGAGTACCCCAGGGTACCAGACTTCCAGTTTCCATGGTTATGATCTTATCCATAAAGCATGACAAATCCAATCAGTTGGAGTATACTAAAGGTATGTCGTGAAAACATAAAAACCTGTTTTACTCAGAATGTTCTGCTTTTAAGAAAATAACGGGAACTGCTATCTTTTGACCAGAGTGTTTGAAAAAGAAACTGCCTAATCAAATCCATTATCTTGATGCCAATAACTTAGCTTCCAGTTATAAAGTAAAGAATATCAGTGTTATTTTTGACCACCTTTCTGTTTCCTGTATTGTTGAGCAATGAAGTGGGACTGACCTGGAGTCTGCTGAAATAGAGAACAACCTTACAATTGAAAGAAGGTATTGAACAGAACAATGTGTCAACTTGAAAAGTAAATGAAAAAGAAAAGTAATTCAGTATTTCCAACCAATCCTTGATGTGTAGTAGATGGTGACAATTTTTCAGGATTCCCACGGGTCATGAGATTCGTGCAGGATTCCCGCGGGACGTGAGTCAATTTCACTGTTAGTAACGTGATCTGGACGGGAAACCGGAAATTATATATATATATATATATATATATATATATATATATATATATATATATATATATATATATTTTTACAATTATCTTGTCAGATATGAGGGAATTAGCTTTAAAAAAATGACGCTGCGATTTGGTGCCAATGTATGTGGTTATTAACTCCGCCGCAAAATGCAATTCCATCGAGTCTACTACACTGCACGCACCAAAAATCTGAAACTGCTTTGTTGTTGCTACACTACCTGGATAAACTGGTAAGCATATGATATCCGACTGAAAATGTGTGCATGTTAATAGTTTGGTTGTCAGACAAATCAAGTCCATTCATGACGTGGTAAGGTGGCCAAACAACGAGAATGCAGGATATGGTTAAAGATGGCGGATAAAGCTAAATAGATGATCTTTGATACTATGCCAGGCTATGGTTTAAAGGGTGGTGGGGGGAGCAAGCGCCATAGGAGGTAAATTACTAATCAACGGGATTCGGGTAGGGACGGGAGTATTTCTCTCGGGATTTTTTCGGGACAAGATTTTTTTGGGGGGGCTGTCACATGATCGGGACGTGACGGGAGTATTTTTTTGGGATCGGGACGGGACGGGAGCAACAATTGATTTCCGTCTGACCCTCTAGTCCACAGTGACTCACTTGCCCCCATGTGGCAGAGGGGAAAAAAGGACTAAGGCTATATGAAACAGACTTTGAGCTAATGGTCAACATTGAAACTTCTAACAATGAGCAATTCCTACTTGCGTCCTATTTCCAAACCAAGGTGGACTGTAGTGACAGTCCAAAAAGGCATGACATCTTTGAAGCCCCACTTTTTAGTTTAGCGTGGCTGAAGTGAGGAAAAAGCTGTGATAAACCTAACCAGAGCATTTAAAGGGAATCGAATTCAGGTGATTTTGGACCTACAGTTGACAGAGTAGTAGCACATCTGAGTGCTGACTGTGGGGCTAGAAAGGGGAAAAGGGCAATAGCTTTTCAGCAACCAAAGCAGGAAAAAAAAAACAATTGACAAGAAGTAAACCTAAGTACCTTTGCTGCCAAAATGCAGTTGTAGTCCATAATGAGTATTCAGAGTTTACTGTGGCTCCAAGAAGAGTTCAGTCTACATACCTTCCTGTAGGGGGTTATTTCCGAGTTGCTATGCCAACATATCTGCCTTGCTATCCCCCAGTCTTTCAGTGAGACCATCTGTGAAGCTGAAAAGGATGAGGAAGGGCTTTGGACATACCCTAGCCGGCAAACAAATACACCCTCATACCAAGTCAGCATACTATGAGGAGGAGGAAAAAAACAGCTGAGGTCATTCAGGATTGATATATGTCATCTGAAACCTGTCCTCAAGAATGATTAATCACTGTTATCACTTTGATAAGCCCTGGCATGTAGTGTTTGTCAGAGCAAATAACAATAACAATGATGAACTAATGTGGGCAGAAGACCCCCATTGGCCTAGAACACTCCCACGATGACTCATCACAATCTGCTGGGATTCCTTACAGAGAAAACTTTTAACTGATTGGAATGTTTGTATAATTGTATTGAAATATTTTTTTTTTTGTAAAGTGCCTTAATATTATATTTGTTGTGAATTGGCGCTATATAAATAAAAGTGAATTGAATTGAATTTAATGAATATTTAGACCAGTCAGCTCCCCTCTTTTGGCCACTAGTAGGGATGGGCGATAAATCAATTTTATAGATTCATCAAATTTTCAGTTCGTAAAGATTTTATTGTTGGAAAAGTCAATATTTTATTTTATTAGTATTTATTTTAGGGACTTTAACGCGTTATTAAGATAAATTAATTACACGAAAATAACGCGTACAATTTTTTTAACGCATTTTAATCGCACCTATTTATGCACCTCAACGTCCAGCACTGGTGCGCAGAGAAAGGCGCAGATCCCATTTCATGTCCGCTAAGCCGCGTGCTGTCGTTCCTCCAGCAGATGACGAACAGAAATTTAGCTTTCACTACAGTTAAAATCTATGCTGCAGCTTTTTCTTCCTGTCATGAAGGTTTTGGTGACGGAGCGGTCTCATCTACTCTGTCACTACGTGCACTCTCGTGTTACGTGGCGCACACGGCTGCAGTGCGCTGCTTCCAGCTATTTCTTCAGCTATTTCCACGAGAGGGATTTCATCCTCCGCAGCTCTGCAAGGAGGTATGATGGTGATGCGTTGCAGCTTCCTGGTCATCATCGTGTTAATTTATCTATTTCTATCTGAGAGACATTTCCACTTTCTCCATGATTCTCTTATCGGTGTTCTGACCGGATTATGTTTTTTATTTTTTCTGATAACTTAAACTTATGTATTCAGTCATTATTCATACTAAAAATCCATATGAGCAAAATACTCTCAGGTCAAATATGTATGTGCTATTAAAATGTGATTAATTTCGATTAATTAATTACAAAGCCTGTCATTAATTAGATTTAAAATTTTAATCGAGTCCCGGCCCTAATTTAATCTTTTTTTTGTTTCTTTTTTTTTTTTTACCAATACACTACTTCATCTTCCATTTATCAGAGGGATGTCATTCTGCCCAGGGCACCATCTTGTTTTACAAGGATACTTTACAGCCTGTTTTTTTGTTAGACTGGATTCAGGTGATCTCTGGGACATGATGACTGAAATAAAATCGGAAATCAGATTCCGTGAGAAAAAAAAAGGAGAAATTTCAAATTAAAGCCCATTATGGCTAGTGGCCTTGAGTGGCAAATGTGTGTTCTTGTTTGTGTGTGTGTTTTGTGTCATCCTTAGTTACAGAAGAACTGCAGTTATGGTCTTTCACCTATTGGCCAAGGTGTGGGATCAAGACAATGGGTGTTTCTCAATGCCCAGGAACCTCGCCTTGATGCCTTGGTCCGCCCCGGTTGCCTAGGAGATACGTCATCAGGGACCGCCAAGGCGTGTTCCAATGTTCATGTGCTACGGAGGAATCTGTTCTCCGTTTATTAGCCGTTTAGCTTACTAACCACGGATACATCAGACGTGCCTTGATGGCTTCTCTCGGTCAACAATTTCCCAGAATACAGCGCGGTAGGAGCCGGCAGCACCTACTTCGGAGGTAAATTTCTATTTTAAATGTCAACTAATTTTAACCATTGGGCTTATATCTTAAATGTTTGTTGTATTTTGTTTTATTATTATTTTTTAGATCCAAAGACGTTATATATGGTTCATTAGTTGCTTAGTAGTTGCAGCTTCGGTGGCTACCAGGTACTAACTCGTTTGCACATTTCATTTAACTGACATATAAAAAAAGATAAAACTGTCGTTATACATTTCCAGTTCCATGGTTGAAGTAATATTACTACGCTACAATGCTACTATGATTGGCGGAACGTAAACAGAGCACGTAAGCCAGCAGCCGCAATCACGTAAGGCAAGTCTGTTCCAAACCTTTTTTGACCAAGGAAGGACAGTGACCTCGTAAGCAATGCGCCTCGCCTACCCAGGTATTGCCTTGACATTGAGAAACACCCAATGTCTCATCCTCTTTACCAATTCCTGCCTGATGCCTCCAGGTGTAGCTCTTAGCCTGTTAATGTGTGATGCATTAAAGTTGTAAATCTGCTATGGCTCTTGGGAATGAATGAGTTCCAAAAAAAGATGTCTCCATATAAAACATTACATATGTGAATAATAAAAATATTTTGAATGTATTCTGTCTGTACATCATCCCAAAAATGGTCATATCAAATGTTATGGCAGGTAGTGTAATTAACCATGCAAGGCATTTTTTTCACTCTACGTTTTCACTTATGTGTGACAGTGGCCACACATCCTGCGCGTGACGCACAGCTCGAGGGAGTTACATGCGCGACCTGATATATAACCCATCTTATCTTTTGACGTGCGCATCGAGCGTAGGTCTTTTCTCCCAGAGGAAATACATTTAACTTCTCCTTTGCACCGCGCAAAAACGCAGCATGGGTGGCAGCCTGCAACTGGCATGTCTTGTGTTGCGCAGTACTGTTGTAACACAGGAGCTCACGCATGTCCACCCATACGCAAGATGTGTCTAACCCTTAACCTTCAAACAATCTGTTTCTTTACTCACAAAACTATCTCCAAACTATTTAAACACCAACCAAAGTCTCCTATCGAAACTAACAAAACTCTGTATAAACTCCAAAATGACCGCAACTCTCCAACACAAACCTACATTTTGAATGGAGCCTGAGGGGTTTTTATTGCTGTCAAACCACTCAGCAAAGGCCGAACCGCTTCCCAAAGCGGTCAAGTGGTACAGCTGCCAGCGGGGCTTCAGACGTGATTGTTTTCGGCTCCTCCCCTACATGAAGCAGGCCTCGATATGCGCTTTGTGGAAACGCCCCCTCCACTGCTTGACACACGCTTCGTAGCCTCGGCTCACATCATAACATCACTACCTTTAGATAACTGAAGGTTCTACCAAGGATTGATTATCGGTAGTTTTACTTTTAAGAACTCTGATTTATTCCTGATTGTGAGTATTCGATTTTTATTTGATATTTATTGATTCTTTTGTTTTTATTTAGTGCTTTGTGGTTCTTATACACCTTAGATCCCTTCTTTATGTTATTTATTTATTTTTCTTTGTCAACAATCCAAACAATAAACCATTTTTTTTGCAGTACAACCTTACTGCAGGACTTTGTTACTTCCCCTGAGCCCTTTGCCAGCTGGGTTGTAACGAAGCCATATCATCCAGCGCTAGCTACTACAAAAACAAACTGTTAGTGTTGTGAGTACAACAAAATGATGCAGAGAAAGTAACTTTGAAATGAAAATGTAAATAAAACCTATTCAGTCTTCAAAGGAAGCAACACCTTGTCCTTTCAAAAAACCTATAAGAATGACATGTCTAAAAGGCATCTTAATATAATTTTAATGTGAGGTGCAAAGGCAGCTATGATATAAGACTGCAGTATAGTAAACAAAGAGCTATTCTGCAAAGCAGAAATCTCAATATTTACTCAGTCCAATATCACAAAACTCATGCATCATCACTGGTGACTCAAAAAATAAAGAGTACAAATTCAGGACTACTTCTCAACTACCTGCCGAGGCAATTTCTGTAAGAAAAAAAGACACTAAAAATTACAAGAGGATATTTGATTTGAGCTCATCCTCAGCTGTGAGCAGAGTTGGTTGAATCTGGCGCATATGCTGTTCAGACATCTCCTGGTGAACAGAAAGTGGATAAAGCACAGCAAAAGTGCCCCCAAGAGGAATGACTCAAAAAGACTGAAGGAGTTATATCTCTTAGGTGGGCTGGAAGTGATCGAGAGCAGCAGCTGGAAGAAGTTGCTCAGAAAAGCATATTTGGCTTGTTTGAGGACACTCACTTTAGAGAGAAATGATATATACCTACAGAAGGGGATAGTCAAAAGGCATAAAAATTATAGAGAATTAAGAGATTTGCCACGGGTTCTTATAAATCTTTTCCACTATAAGGAGCCTTTATAGTGCATTCTTTATTTTAGTTCTAGTTATTCCTGGGCCATTATCAGCGTTGACATGCTGTGTTACCGTGAAACTCTTATTGGGTGATAAAAAAAGTATCGGCGTTAATCTATTCTCAAAGTTAGGTTGGGAGCTTGGTCTATATTATGCAAGTTTTGATGACTCTCACCTTGAAATTTTAGTGTGGATGTATGCCTAGGCGAATTGCTCTGTTCGGAGTGAGAATGAGTCAGTGAAATTGCCACATCAAACGTGACACGCTAACATGGATGTGGAAAAGCTGCCGGGTTTGCTAAAGGAACATTTTATTTTTAAGAACGGGCAGGTCTGCGACACACAAACGCAGTTTACCTTTTTGCTGCAGGTACTGCGAGCGATGAACGAACGATGGAGGGAAGCGGAACGAGGCAGACGGCAGGAGGAAGTATGGAGGAGTGGGGCGCAGTAGCTACGTTCGGTAGACTCGTTATTCTCTGCTTTTCTACAATGATTGGCTGAAACTTCTTCACTGCACTGCTGCATCATATTGTCAGACATGTGTACTGCACATTTAGAACGGAGCTCACATGCCCATGCATCTTTTTTTTTTTCATAGAGGGGAGAGTCGTACCAGTGTATGTAGATGTTAAATTATGTACTTGCTATGCAAACTACATAGCCTACAATTTGGCAGGTTTGCATTTTGTAGGTGGGGAGCTGGAATTTCTGGCATGGCAGAGCACCATGGTAACGTCTATGTAAAAGGGTAACACTGCCCTGGTCTAATGTGCCACCTGGCTAAAGAAAACCATGACTTACTTTTAGTCATCTTTTGTTGGAGCACACATATCCTGAATGAATTCTAATGAAACATTTTAATCTAGATTAATTCCAATTTTAGAGTCAGATTAGTCTAGATAAAAAAAAAATGTATGCTCACCACTTGTTCTAATATTCCTTACGGTCTACAAACATAAAAACTGAATGCCTTCAAACTATAATGCTAATAGAGATATCAGTACAGTACGTGAAAAATGTATGTATTCCCCCTTTTCCAAAGTTTTTCACATTGTACATTTGTATGTACTTTTTTTAATGTGATAGATACAAAAATAGTGCATCACTTTAAATCTGAAAACTGTGACATGTAAATGTATTCAGCCTTCCTAAGTCAAATATTTGTAGAACCAATTTATAATTCCACAGTCGCATGTCTTTTGGGCTTTTTTTCTACCAGTGTTCTGCCCTTTAGGCAATGTTTGTACCTTTGTTTAATGTTACTTCCAGTTTGTTCAGACTTATTTTGAAAACACTACCTTAATTTTGAAGTTGCATAACGTCGTAAAACCGGAAGTAAGTAGGTGACATGCGGCAGTCACGTCAGAGTTACGTCAGGAAGTGTTAGAAAACGGCAGGCTGGTGAAGTGTGCAGATGTTAAAGACACCAGAAAAATAGCATATTACCTTCTCATTTCCCAGCAGAATCAACGCTTGTATATATATTATCATTTTTGGTGTTAAGTGAAAGTGGAAAAATATGAGGTAGTTAAAAAAAACGAAGTGAATTGATAAAATGTTCATGCTAATATGTATGCTAGTGTTAGCATATCCTGTAGTGTGATGCTAGAAGCTTTCTTTTTCTTTTATATCAGCAGTCAGTTAAGCTTTGAAGTTAACAAGCATACTAAATTGAAACTTGATGTTGCTAATTGTAATATTTTATTGTTTCTGTTTTAGTTTCACTCTCATCACATCATTTCATCTCATTTTTACCGTGGAATCAATATGAAGAGTGTGAATAAAATCCTTCATGTTCATGAATGATAGAGAGTTTAACTTACTGTCTAGTTGATGTTGCTACACTTCAGCGAGGACAGTATAACCAGCTTTGCTCATTTAGGAACTAAAATCTTTGGGATAGACTTTCAACTTCTAGCAGAAGAATTAGCAGTATTAGAACTGCACTCCAGATTTATTTTTCTAACAAAGATTTAAAACAATAGTAGGGTTCAATACTATGACAAAAGGCTAGTGCTCCACAACATTTGTTATTCTTCTTAAATCCTGTCTTTCTCTTATAGACTGCTATGCAATTCGCACCGACCTGCCAACATTTTTAGCCAATAGAATTTGGGTTTCCACCTAGTTGGCTGTCACTCAACATTCATGCGCATTGCCCAAAACTATGAAGGTGACAATGGGGCCCTGCACACAGGCTCCTGCGTGTCTTCCTGTTAACAGTCGCCATAATGGCAAATAGCTGTTATGAAGAAGTCGTAGCAAACTTCGGCTAAATAGTTAGCCATTCCCTGGCTATCCAGGGCTACATCAACACTACAAAAAGGAACAACAAATAATAGTATGGAGATTAACTTGCCAAAAAAACGACTTAGAGACTGGAGTAGGATTCATAAGAGATGCGTTTGAGCAATGGATATACCTTCAAATCTTAAAAGGCTTCAAACCAATGGGACTTTACTGACATTTCTGTTGCACAGGTGAGACAGTCATATATTCAGCAAAGCAAATCAATACATTACGTGTTCAATGGTAGAGGAGAGGCTAGAGCGAGCTCGAAGCTCGAAGAGGGAGGGGCGTAGAAGGAATGTTTTGGGAGAGTATTGGTATGTTGGTTTAAAAAAAAATATCCCCCTGAAATAATCTAGACAGCAGCTATAAGCAGTGGCCTAAAAGGTATTTAGATAAGTTCCTAAGTGGTCCCAAAAACAACCGTGATAAATAAATTAAAATAATAAAATAAAATAAAAAAGTAGATTACAAAATTTGTCATAAAGGTATAATACTTCTATATATTGTATTCACTTATCCTTTCTTGTTTTAAGTAAATTAGTATGATCGCAGGCTATGGGGCAGGAACCAGGGGGGCTGGGGGGGACGTTTACCCCCAATACTGGAGAGGATGGTTCAATAAAGTTTAAATAATATGACAAACAAGTGACTTTGTATTCAGGAAAAAAAGATAATCAGAAATTCTCTTGTAACTTGGCAGGATGTGTCTACTTGAGCATATTCTTTTTCCTCATCTTAATACATTCAGTCTTAAACTAAATAGCAGCACACATTATGAGCCCCTACCTGAATCTGATAGAGAATCTATGGAGAGAGCAGAACATTAAGGAGAAGACAATATGGCTTTCCAACCTCAAACTTAATGACCAAAGAAAAAAAAAATAAATGTAATAATTTTCAATTACCTTATTATCTTTGAAATAGTTGTTTGTATAATTTCTTTAAAAAATATATTGATCAAAGAAATTGCAGTAAATTATAACAAGCCCCTTTTTTATTCAGAATAATTGGATAGGCTTTAAATATAACTACAAGTGCCTCTATAGAAACTCCCAAGGCAAGAGAGATTTTTTAAAGCTTTTTTGTATACAAATGAACTCCGTCAGGGTTCTTATCTCAGCCCCTGCTTCAGATCCTCCAGTATTGGCCCAGTGCTCTGCTGGTTTTGATCAGTTTAAGCCTGTGACATTGTTGGTGTAAAATAAGGCTGTTGCTACTCTAAAACCTTTGTGTTCTCCTGTAGGTGTTCTCCCTCCTCGTTTTTTTAAAGAGGCAATTTCTGTTCTTGGTCCACTTGTTATTAACAGTAGTTTAATTTCAGGTGTTTTTTCTTTCTTTATTTTTTCTTTTCTTTTTTTAAAAATCTTTATTAGTGATTACTGATGGTTCAATTTCCTGAAGTCATGGACACGAAACCGAGACAAGAAGGAAGAAAGGAAGAAGGTGAAGAAAAGAAACCGCACCAGCAGAGGCGCAAACTGGCGACACAAGACAGGGAGGCAAACAAAGAACACAAGAAAACATCCCAGTCCTCCGCCTCTGCCGGATGGCAGAGAAGCGGTAAAACAAAACAAACAAAAACAACGAACTGAACAGAACCACACCAACAGTTCAGATCCAGTAATAAAAATTAAGAATTACACATTCACTACACACAAGCTCGGATTAATAAACACAATACTAATGTTTCTGTTAAGCTCCTGGTAAAAGCTAACTAATGACAATAACCTCAGCTCAAGATATGTCCGTCCACACCAATGTCCCAACACCTATGTGTGTGTGCGAGCATGCAGGTCTGAAAAAGGTTTCCCCATGCAAGTGATTGATAGCTGGTGTAAGGAACCGTCAATCCGTCCTACAGGAATCGACACAGACATGAAGGAGGCAGGAGATGCATGAATCCAGAGTCCCACAGAGCGCAGGAGCCGCAGGCAGACCAGCGCAGGGCCGATTACCCACCAAGAGAGGAACAGATGGAAGCCCCAGGGGAACACCAAGCAGCCGCAATGCTGGGGCCCCGAGAGAACGCAGGGACGAGGCCACGGGCTCTGCCAGAAACCGGCTATGCCAGGGCGGGCCCGGAGGCCACGGGGATTAGGGGCACTCCGCCCCCCAGCAGGGCCCCGACCAGGGAACTGCCGAGAGGGGTCCGCTGCCGCCGCCGCCGGGCAGGAGGCGCCCGCAGCCGACCGACGGACAATACATGCCGCCGCCACCCCGGACCAATACCCACCGCCAACAACCCGCCCCCCCCCCACACACCCACACACCAGGGAGCCACAGTAAAAGCCACAGCGGATGTACGCCCTCCCCAGGCCGCGCCCAGCCAGCACCTGGACATCCAGATCTACCAGCTCCCGGGTCCAGATCCCGCCCCATGCAGAGCGCCAAGATCTGGGGCCCAGCCAATACCGGACAGCCCCCCCAGATGAACCGACCAGGCAGTAGAACTCATGGAACTGGCAGGAGCTTGGGCGCCGGGCACGGTCCCCACCGATCCACCGGACGGCACCAACCTACTTTACAACCCCGGCACCCCCATAAGAGGTGCCCCAGTCAATCCAAGGAGGATGTCGGCCCGAAACAGCGGCCGCCCGACACACCGGCCCACCCAGGACCAGCCAGGCATGCACCAGGACCGAGCCGGGCCGCAACCGGGACCCCCGGCCCCAGGCATCGAGAGCCATCATCGACCAGCGGGCAGGACCATCCATCACCGACGGGGAGTGACGGAGGGGAAGAAGATGCACCAGGCCAGAGGGCAGCCAAACACCCAACCTGACAAGTAGACATAGACAGACAGAGACACTCATACGTACCCTCCCTCTCATGCGCACACATTCTTACATATACAGGACACACGAAAAAAGGACGCTGTACACTCATTCATACACCCCATACATACTCTATACTCCCAGGCCCAGGGACAGACGCCCCGATAGAGCACCCTGCCCCTGCACCCGGGAGACGGACCCCTTGCCCACCAGGACGGGGACAAGCAGACCGCCAAGGCCCCCACCCCGGCAAGAGTAGCCCACTAGCTAATGGTCTTGCCCCTCCATACCTCTCTGAACTACTGGACCTTGACTCCCCCTCTCGGTCACTTCGTTCAGATGACCAGCTTTTGCTGAAGGTGAGTGGGATACAAGGCAAGGCAATTTTATTTATATAGGACACTTTTAACACAAGGCAAGTCAATATACAATATTCATACTGCGGAAGATTAGGGCTGATAATGTCTTTTCTGCATCAGCTCGTACAGTAAATTATGTAATGTTTTAGGAGGGCCTCTCCATTAATTGATTTTAAAGTGGCTCTTTAAACTCATTTATTCTCCTTGGTGTTTTACCCAGTGTTTAATGTTTTTTTGTGTTTTTCTTTTCCGTATTTCATTTATTTGAATATGTTGATTGTATATTTGTTATTTTTAGTGTATTTGTTGTTAGTTTTCTTTGAAATTTGTTCAGCACTTTGGACAGTGATTGCTGTATTTTAAAGTGGTCTATAAATACATGTTGGTCAGCTTGGCTTGTCAAATACAAACTTCTTGCTTGAAGCCAAATCATTTAAAATCTTTATCTGTCAGATGTATAAATAAATTTGGACATAATTTAATGACAAAAAATCTAAAATACACAGAGTTAATTGTCACAAAATCCCTTTTAGCCACAGCTGAACTTGAAAGGATCAATAAAGAGGATGAATGAAGACCTTTTTATCAAAGACATGAACGTATGTGACTCCAATTTATCAAACGCACAGCAAACAGAAGATGGATAACATACAAGATCTATTGAATTTTAATCTGGAGGACTGGAGGAATGATCAGAAAGCTATTAGCTAGTTTCATAAGGGGAAAAAAATAAAAAGATGCTCTTTAATCATAAGGTATCATGCTTTTGTGTGAGAGAGTTTTTAACACTGTTGTCTGTAGGAAGATCTTGGGTTCTAATCCTAGCTGGGATCTTTTTACATGGACATTGAATTTATTTGTTTTTCTTTGTAGATGTTTGTGTGCAAGGTTGTTTGTCCCTTTATTGTTATATGTTACACAGCTGACCTGTGCACAGTATTTTCTGCCTCTTGCCCACTGACCACTGAAGATAGGCACAAGACCCTCTGTGATACTACAAGGATTACCAGGGTATAGAAAAGTTAGTTTTAAATGTTTTGTAGCCTGGACTCATAGAGTAACTAGAAAATGTAAATGTTATCAAACAATGGTAAAGCTAAAGTTCAATATTCCCCAAATACCGAATAAAGTTGCTCCGAAAGGCACACAGTATATAAGTAAAACTCCTTAAAAACAGCAAAGCTTTGCTTATTTACATGTATTCATATCACGATGCATTACAGTTTTTTTTTTTTTTCGTGTCTTCAGTAAAAGTCAACACTGTTGAAAGAAATCCAGACCAATCTATAGATATGACTTCACTGAAACAGTGATTCCATCATGTTGTAAAATAATAAAAAAATAAATAATAAAATTTTCAAAGAAAGGCTGCAAATATACAGATGAAAAATGCAAAAACAGACCCTGGGTACTTGCAAATTGTCCTGCCCTCTATTACACACAATTGGAATTCATTGGCACTGTGTGTAAATGACATACAGCAAACACAAAACTATAGAAAAACTTCTGGTACATACCAAAGTCATTAAGACAGCAGGGGCTTGGGGCCACAATGAAAACTACTGTGGCCTGTGATCATTCTCAAATTTCTACTATTTGATTGCAGCAGACATATCCAATCCTACGGTCAAATTCTGCTCATAAAGAAGGCCAAGACCTCCGCTGAGTGATTATGGCTGAAAGCGTTGACTGCTGTATCACTGTGTGTGTGTGTCGAAAAGCCTCTGTGTGGCTGTATGAAACAAAAGAGGGACATTGCAAGACTTAGTATGCTTCACAATACTCTGAGGATATCCATCGTTCCATAGTAAATTATGTCTTAGCTAACTAGGCTCCATCAAAAAAAAACCCTCTTGACTGCTGTTTAAAACCACAATGACAATGGAGTCTCCTGTGAGTAAATTTGAGGTGCATTTCCACATTCATTTCTTTCGGTGGTGGAAAAACAAAAAAACTCCTGCCAAGAGTGCGCTCCAGCATAATGACTCCATTTTAAATAATTGGCCTAAATATCCACAAAAATAACTTGTTGGCACGCCTCTGAGGCACATAAAATTAGTCAAGATAAAAGTTAGGCTAAAAGAACAATTAGTCCTTACACATCAAGAACATCGATTCTTACAAAAGGTTCTATCCTCAGCAGTAATTTCCTAACAAGCACATGCTTTTAAATGAAATTACAGAGATTTTCAAATCTCTATCCTCACCTCCCCTTACACCCCCTTCACGACTAAATAAAAGTGCTGCATGGTCATTTTGGCTGCATTACCTGTCTGCTCTCGTATAATAATGTAATTATCCAGTGACCAGTGTGATCATCTTGCTGAATTACACCGTGACCTCTGTCTGTGCAGCTTGCTTTCACGGTTTGCCACTCAGTGGGACAATGGGAAAAGACCAAACGCAAATGATCAAGTATGCATTATCATTGCCAACAAAATGCTCAAGGACAAGTAGAGGACAAAGTAAAGACTCACATATGCAAGTATAAGTGGTAAAGTCACTGAGAAAAGTAATAATTTGTTAGTGATTATCTATATTTATTTTTCAAATAGTTAAATGCCTGTCTGTCTGGTATTCTCTCTCCTCACCATTGTTTCTATCACTTATTTATGTTTTAGCTGTAAGTGTGTGATAAAAAACCTGATACTGTTGTTCTTTGGAGTTTGAGACTAATTTGTTATTTAAGGAAGCATTATGATGAAGAGAGTAAAACATCACTAGGGAATGATGAAACAGAATTTTAGATCTGCTTTGCCTTGGCATATTGAACATCTCCTGTTGTTCTCAATGGACTACTCCTAGTCTTAGATTTACTTACACAGCCTGTAGACCAGCATGACGCACGGTCAGTTACTGGGTCAGCATCTTTCTTTGATTATTAACCATCTTTTTAGCTGCTTTGATCTTCGTGTTTTGCTTTTGAACTTGCTTTATTATGTATTATGAAGGGGCATGTCTCATAAATTTCAAACATCCCCATGACTATGTTAGGTAAATCAGTTCCTGATACTGAGGGGTAGTTCTTTTTGAATGTAGGACATATTTAATAATTTATACTTTCAGTGGATTGTTTTTGAAAGGCTATTTATATAGTGCCACATGACATTTGGAGAGGTTAATCAGAAACGAGTATGATAAAATATAATAGAGTACAATTACTTTGATGCTGCAAAGTAAAATGGAGATTATAGAGCTTATAAAACGTTTTTTCTATTTCTTTTCTCTACACAATTCAAAGACTTAAAAAGTGTCAAACCCAGTAACAAACTCTGTATATGGGTTAATGTAATCTAAAATATAAATATTATTGAAAAGAACATAAAAGAAACAGAAAGCAACAGGAAAAAAAACCCACAATATTTACCACCACGGAAGTTATGTTTCACCAGGGTTTGTTGTCTCTTTCTGTCTGCAACATGCATTTGTAACTGCAGGGCTGGACTACTGTACTTCTTTACAATAAGGAAGTCCACAAAATGCAATTACAAACCTTCAGTTGATGCAGAATGACACAGCAAGAGTTCTGATAAATATTTGAAAGAGAGATCACTATTTCTCTGTTTTAGCATCCCTTCCTTAGCTCCTTCTTAACTTCAGAATACAGTGGGGCAAAAAAGTATTTAGTCAGCCACCAATTGTGCAAGTATTCCCACTTAAAATGATGACAGAGGTCAGTAATTTTCATCATAGGTACACTTCAACTGTGAGAGACAGGATGTGGGGAAAAAATCCAGGAATTCACATTGTAGGATTTTTAAAGAATTTATTTCTAAATTATGGTGGAAAATAAGTATTTGGTCGATAACAAAAATTAAATTCAATACTTTGTAATATAACCTTTGTTGGCAATAACAGAGGTCAAACGATTACAATAGGTCTTTACCAGCACAGTAGCTGGTATTTTGGCCCATTCCTCCATGCAGATCTTCTCGAGAGCAGTGATGTTTTGGGGCTGTCGCCGAGCAACACAGACTTTCAACTCCCTCCACAGATTTTCTATGGGGTTGAGGTCTGGAGACTGGCTAGGCCACTCCAGGACTTTCAAATGTTTCTTACAGTGCCAGTCCTTCGTTGCCCGGGCGGTGTGTTTGGGATCATTGTCATGTCGGAAGACCCAGCCACGTTTCATTTTCAAAGCTTTCACTGATGGAAGGAGGTTTTGGCTCAAAATCTCACGATACATGGCCCCATTCATTCTTTCCTTAACACGGATCAGTCGTTCTGTCCACTTAGCAAAAAAACAGCCCCAAAGCATGATGTTTCCACCCCCATGCTTCATAGTAGGTATGGTGTTCTTGGGATGCAACTCACACAGGAGTTGAGTTTATACCAAAAAGTTCTACTTTGGTTTCATCTGACCATATGACATTCTCCCAATCCTCTGCTGTATCATCCATGTGCTCTCTGGCAAACTTCAGACGGGCCTGGACATGCACTGGCTTAACCAGGGGGACACGTCTGGCACTGCAGGATTTGATTCCCTGTCGTTGTAGTGTGTTATTGATGGTAACCTTTGTTACTTTGGTCCCAGCTCTCTACACGTCATTCATCAGGTCCCCCCGTGTGGTTCTGGGATTTTTGCTCACCGTTTTCATGATCATTTTGACCCCACGGGATGAGATCTTGCATGGAGCCCCAGATCGAGGGAGATTATCAGTGGTCTTGTATGTCTTCCATTTTCTGATAATTGCTCCCACAGTTGATTTTTTCACACCAAGCTGCTTGCCTATTGTAGATTCACTCTTCCCAGTCAGGTGCAGGTCTACAATTCTTTTCCTGGTGTCCTTCGAAAGCTCTTTGGTCTTGGCCATAGTGGAGTTTGGAGTCTGACTGTTTGAGGCTGTGGACAGGTGTCTTTTATACAGATAACGAGTTCAAACATGTGCCATTAATACAGGTAACGAGTGGAGGACAGAAGAGCTTCTTAAAGAAGAAGTTACAGGTCTATGAGAGCCAGAGATCTTCCTTGTTTGAAGTGGCCAAATACTTATTTTCCACCTTAATTTACAAAGAAATTCTTTAAAAATCATACAATGTGTTTTCCTGGATTTTTTTTTTCAAATTTTGTCTCTCACAGTTGAAGTGTACCTATGATGAAAATTACTGACCTCTATCATTATTTTAAGTGGGAGAAATTGCACATTACATCGGTGGCTGACTAAATACTTTTTTGCCCCACTGTATATATATATATATATATATATATATATATAATATATATATATTAGGGGTGCAACGGTTCATAAATGATCCGCGATCTGCACGGATATCTCTCTACGCCTCGGCACGCACATGATCCGCGGATTGGTTGATGAAAAAGAGTTGTGTTTACGTGGAGGGCCGAGGCGCAACCTATTCGGTTTCAAAAAAGAGAATAGTACGGCGGTAGGCATGGCTAGCGGACGAGAGGAGCTCGAAAAACCACCTGCGTCGTTCAAGTCGCATGTATGGGAGCATTTTGGCTTCCCTGTAAAATACAGTGAAGATGGAAAAAGGGTGGTGGACAAAATCATTACGGTACGTCGGCTTTGCGGCACGAGAATTATAAGATCAGATCTTCTTTTTTTTCTTTCTTTCACTATTTTTTGGATGATGTTCACATAGGCTAGTTTTTAATTCACCTTTCATGTTTAACAGTTAGTTTTAAGCCTTAATTTGCACTTTAAGATGTTTTTCATTTAAGTTGTTTGTCGCGCCTTTTGCTGCACTTTATTTTATGAGGCAGTTTTTTTTCATTTACTGCCCTTGTTAAAAAGATGTCATGGCTTATTTTATTATATACAACCTGTTTAAAGGATGCATACTGCACTTTATTTTTTATATGATTCAACATTTTATTTAAGCATTGGATTGACATCTTGACTTAAATGTTTGTATTTAATAAGCATTGACCAGAAAATGTTGCACTAAGTGTTCTACATAATAAATGGAGAGGAAAGTTATTTCTTCATTTTCTTTTCTTTCTGTTGATCCGAAAAGTGATCCAATCCGTGACACAAAACCGTGATACGATCCGAGCCATGAGTTTTTTGATCCGTTGCACCACTAATATATATATATATATATATATATATATATATATATATATATATATATATATATATTGTTTTTAGCTTTTATTTAATCTGTTAACTTTGTTTTCTCTCAGTGTATTTCTCTCTATAGAAGCCATATCTGGTCTGGCACCATGCTTAACTGCGATGCCCGGTTAGGTGAGTGACCGTCAACTGGGATGAAACTCCCAGTAACTACCGAACATCCTCTGTGTCCTGTTATAAACTTTTACTTTCTACAATATAGAAAGTACTATCACATCAGGTAATTTTGTTCTTTCTGTGTCTCTGCTCTGTCTTCAGTCCCCAGTGCAGCTGTGGCTACAATGTAGTAGCCACCACCAGAGTGTGAATGTGTGCATGAATGGATGAATGACTGAATGTAGTGTAAAGTGCTTTGTGGTCCTCTGGTTAAAAAAGAGCTACACAAATGCAGGCCATTTAACATCTGCATGCTTGCTCAGTATGAGGGAGTGCTGTGGTTGGAGTATGCATGTACATGCCAGTCAATGACTTGTTGCAATCTGCTGGAAATCCTTAGATAGAAAACATTTAAACTGATTGGAATTTTTGTATGATTGTATTTAAATTACTTTTCTTCTAAAGAGCCTTGAAAGGGGATCCATTGTAAATTGGCTAAAACTGAATTGAAAACTGAATTAAACACAACTCAAAAAGTTGAAGACAGATTTGATTAAATTTTCGGGAAATGTTCACAGTATGACCGGGAACAAGTGAATAGATTTGGTGGTGATAAGGCTGAAGATTGATATACCTTGGCATAGGTCAGCGCTCCTTGAATGCTTTTCTGATTTATATTTTTATTACAATAATATGATATGTAGAAATCGATAGCACTAAATCTAAAACTGAATTTAAAAAGCTCCATTAATTTAATTCTTCATAGGTACAGCATCTTAAATAATTTCAGGTCTAAATTTGCCATTATGAAAATGTTTTGGGTTTAATGTAGATTTTTTACACACGGCCAACTTAAACATTTGAATTGCTTGGTTTATGTTATACGTGTTTAAACAGCTGATTTATGTTATACCTTTGATAATGATATATTTTGGCAGCTGAAAACTAGTGTTGACTGAGTAGTTTTATAAAAGCTAAATCACTGTTAAATGCCTCGTGAATCTGTTGGGTATCCAGATGATATATTTGTTATCTTCTTACATCCATGTGGTTTCAGGCCAGACTCCAAAACCAGAGCGGGAGATTTCATAAACCTTGTAAAGATCATCTAATGATAGGTTGCAACATCCTAGTCACTTTCTAGACTTCTTTGTACTAGCTGCAGTATTTTATTGAAAAACACTTGCATCTTTACAAAATCAAACAAAAATCAAATCTCTATGGAGCTCATTTGAAGAAGTGTACTGACAATTAACATCAAAAATGGTGTGTTACATAAACATTTTAAAACATTTTTATAGTGTAAAAGTTACAGAGTGGGTCTTTAAAACGTATACATTTATAAGAGCATACTTAAATAGTTGAAGACAAATAAACAACATATGTATCAAAATAAATGGAACATGGAAGTGAAAGGATATTGAAGACAGACAGAAGGCAAAAATAAGATGTTGAGGAAAAAAAGAGTTTAAGAACAGTAGCTTCCGGCACCCTTGTTGTATCGACAAACCAAAAGGGAAGGGAGAGAGGAGAGACGAAAGAAAAGAAAGATGACAAGACAACTAGACACTAGCATCAAAGCAGGTCAGCAGAAACCAGGCTTGGAAGCGATATCAAAGCCCTCTACAAGGGGCACCAGAGGAGAAGACAAGAGCTGGAGTGGCAACAAAGACACAGATGTCAGAGTGACTGAGTGGGTTTGGTTTTAGCAACTATACATACACAGTTCTACAAATGTTAAATAATGTTATCTCTTTTTGTTTTTGCATGTGTACACTTGTGAGTGCATTGCATTTTCACATGTAGGTTTATGTATGTGTATGTGAAACTCCAGAGTGCTGACAGAGCAAACACATGATTGCTCTCCATTCTCCTAAATGTGCAGACAAGCCCTTGCCAGTTTTAATTGCCCAGGCATCATAAAGTGAAACTGCTACCACAGATGGTCAAAAGCGGATATGATGGGATGATAACACATTTGCAGAGCACAAGTAGCAGGCCGCCAAAATGCAAACAAAGCTGGGACTAGGAGGTCCCAGCAACAGTAAGTTTAGTTAGACTTAAAGATGTTGAGTGGTTTGGTGGCATTTTTTATTCTTACCACAGCCATAAGTGGATGTTTTATATATATATATATATATATATATATATATATATATATATATATATATATATATATATATATATATATATATATATGTCCTGGCTGCATGACACTGTTTGAGACAAAAAGATGAGACTGCTACACTTATATCCCATGTTAACTTTAATGCTACTCTAAAACAAGAGCTGAATCAATACTGGCTTTTGTGAGGAAAACAAATAAATTCTGTTTTAGGCCGTTTTCACATGTGTGGCCGTACCAAAAAACAGCCAGAGAAAATGCTAATTTTTTCTGTTCACATGTCACGGATCTCTGCCCGTATGTGAATCCAGTGTTTTACTACAAATAAACAGCAGGTGGCGGTATACAAATAAGTATGTAGTTCTCCAACAAACAAGGGAGTAAGAAGTACCGACGTCATAAAACGAGCGACAGCCTAGAATGTAAACAAACTGGTCTACTGGTCAGCTGCTACCTGAAGCCATCTACAGGGTGAGTGTTGTAGTAAACCCGCCGTTTTGTAATCTGCTGTGTTGCTGTGGGATGCTTGAATCGCGTTGTTTTGGTATTTGTATGGTCGCGAGGTGATTCTGTAATTTCGGCCGGCGGTGTCGTCATTTCCGCGTGGAGCGCGTCTATTGTCTTGAGTGCGGCCAGAGTACGGGTTGTGTTCACATGATACGTGGCCGCCCGTACCTGGACTCGGATACTACCTCCAAGGCAGGTCTCTCTGGCCGTTTTCACATGTGTGGCCGTACCAGAAAACGGCCAGAGAAAATGCTAATTTTTTCTGTTCACATGGCACGGATCTCTGCCCGTATTTGAATCCAGTGTTTTACTACAAATAAACAGCAGGTGGCGGTATACAAATAAGTCTGTAGTTCTCCAACAAACAAGGGAGTGAGAAGTACCGACGTCATAAAACGAGCGACAGGCTAGAATGTAAACAAACTGGTCTACTGGTCAGCTGCTACCTGAAGCCATCTACAGGGTGAGTGTTGTAGTAAACCCGCCGTTTTGTAATCTGCTGTGTTGCTGTGGGATGCTTGAATCGCGTTGTTTTGGTATTTGTATGGTCGCGAGGTGATTCTGTAATTTCGGCCGGCGGTGTCGTCATTTCCGCGTGGAGCGCGTCTATTGTCTTGAGTACGGCCAGAGTACGGGTTGTGTTCACATGGTACGTGGCCGCCCGTACCTGGACTCGGATACTACATCCAAGGCAGGTCTCTCTGGCCGTATCCTTGCACGGTACAGTCTGTGTTCACATGGTACGAAATAAGTGGATTTTGACCAAATACCGTACCCGAGTACGGACTCCCGTACCATGTGAAAGCGCCCTGAATCCTTCACTTTGGTCACACTGTACACAACCATTTAAGTGTAAATCAAAACCCACTTTAACTTACATATTTTGTTTTACTGCATTTCATATATTCTGAACTTGACAGCAATTTTGTAAGTGCAATATTTGACACGGATATGATTGAAAACAATTTAATATGAAATTAATTGCATCTATCTTCTGTTGATCTCTCTGCTTATAATGATCTGCACTGTTCCAGCCAAGTTTAATGTTGCTACATTGCTCTGCTCCTTCTAATGATTGCTGAATGATGCCCCTTATGACACTATCTACATTACTTCCTACCCTGCACTCACTCAGTCCGAGATGGTCTCTTGCCATCCATCTCACAGCCTTCAAATGTCTTCAGGTATATGTTCCTGATCATGGACATGTCATGTTTTCTGCCTTCTGACCATTGCCCCTGCCTGCTTCTTCTCTATGTTAACGGTTACCCAGATTATGGCTGTACTGTACCTTGCTTCACATACCTGGACACTAATTATTGCCTCATAAATTAAGGCTCGAGACAACATCTTATTCCGCACCTCTCCACAAGTGGGGATGGTGATGTAGGTTGGGTGCATCTCGGATTGGGTTGGTCGTTCGTTCATAGCTGAAGAAAGATGTTGTACCATGCCTCTTGACAGCTGGAGATAGGTACCTGCCCCCTGAACCTTCAGGGATAAGTGGAATAGATAATGGATGGGTATCTGATATAGAGGGCTCTGACTTCTACTTAAATTATAATAATAATAATCTGTCACCATATAATTTTAAGATTAATAAGTTACTTTCCAAGAATTAAAAAAACAGATCTTCCCATATATAAATAGTATTTAATTTGTTTATTTTTTTTAATAATAAATATGACACACTGCTAGAAGAGTTTTCAAATGCTCTATGATCATTTATCCCATTTTTGTTGTGTTTTCTTTTCGTTTTTTTTGGCTACTTTAATATCCTTTTAAAATACTCTGGCCTACTTAAAAAAAAAAAAAACAAAAAAAAAAAACAAGATGTAGACAAGTCCCACTCACTGACTGAAGGATAGAGAATGTCCGGCTGCTCTAACTTCGTGTTGCACCAGATTCATTTGAAGGATGCATTGCCAGCCATCCATTTGGCAATACATATCTCATCTTCTGAAATTAAAGAGTACACTCAAAAATATTTTTAGAAACAACTCAGCAGATGATATTCAAATGGTGTTCAGTAGATTTTTATTCCAGAGAAGAAGTATAACTGTTTAAAAGCCAGTTTCTCTTAAAGTAATTTGGATGGTGAGTAAAAGATGGGAAAATTGGTTTACTAGCATAAAAACTGCAACTGAGGGTTTATGTTGATTACAGTTACTTTTGGTCATATCTGTGTTTTAATTGGGTTATAGCTGGTTAAAAGTAAGCCAAAATCCTTCAATTATTCTCTTTTGTCAATTTATTCCTGTCAAGTTATTTTTATGAAGTAAAAATCTCTTTTTTTTTTCTTCTCTTCTCTCCTGGAAGCATTTCCTCAGAGTTGCAATGGCTTACAGAAGTCTGTCAAATCAGAGTTCTCACTGCACCAAATTAAGGTAAACTAAACAAGGCTTACAGATGAATCTTAGTACATTGGAATATCAAAAAGTATATTTCCCTAATTCAGTTCAAAAACTAAAATCTGTATAGATTGATTGATTTATAGTGATATATTTAAGGCATTTAATTTTGTCTATTTCAATCAATAGGGGTCATGCAAAAAAAAGAAAACAAAAGATATGTCATATTTTGTCAGCATTAGTGGTCTTGTTTGGAAAGTTGCTCAAGAGGAAATAGGAGAGAGAAGGATGGTGCAGGTTCTGAGATCAGCACTCGAAACCGGGACAGCCTCATTCAGGACTGTAGCCTCTGCATATGTGGCTCCTGGTTTACCGTGACATCCCTGATCCAAATGTTTTTAATACAGAAGTTTTAGGCTATGGTAATACTATAGTCCACACAATAATGGGTAGACTGCTGACGTGAGAGTTGATCAAAAGACATCATCACCACTCTCCACAAAGAGGGTAAACCACAAAAGTACACTTCTAAAGAATATGGACGTTCACTGACTGCAGTATCCAAATATATTAAAAGGACGCTTATATGAAGTGGTTGAAAGGGTGAACTGTAGTGACAAGGATAACTACAGCAATGAAAGAATTGTGAGGTAAAGAGTTTGAACTAAATTCAAACATGGAGTTATCTGTGGTTTGGGGTCATTGCATCAAGAGCCACCACACAAAATTATGTGAGGACATGGGTTACAACAAAACTGTGTATAAAGATGGACAGAGCCTCTGTGGCGTACCCTGTAGATTCTGTTTCTGAAGAGGTCAATTGAAGCAACTGGGCGATTCCCACCACCACCATCATGGCGGCGTGATGTGCATCGCCACACCCAGATATTACAAAAATGGGCAAAGAGGTGAAGGTTAGAGTGGGGCTGTGAGGGTGGATGATTGAGATTCAGCCATTGGAGCTATGAGCTAACTGAGCTAACCAAAGATAATGGAGGTTAGCAGGTCGCTCAACCATAAAACCATGGTTGAGCGACTCTGCCACCCTTCTGCCTTCTAGCCAGATTAAATAATTTTGTCAAATAAAAACATTAAGCTTTTTAGATCCATAATTTTCACTAAAATAATGTGAATTTAAATTAAACTAAGTTTTTATAATCAATATGTACAGAACAAATGTGAGCATTTGAACCCATTTTCGATCCAGTAGCGTTATTTTAATTTTACAGCAGAAATATAATTTTACTTACAAAAAAAAATAAAAAACATGCAGTAGAGATGGTATGTTAATACATTCAATACCACAGCAAGCCATCTTTGTCAAATGAGTGCACAAATAACATTTGAACACAAATATACATTGCAGATTTACCAATAAACTATTCAAAACTAAAAGTCACAGAGAATTCATGATGTGTTGTCAGTGCAAAGGAGCTAAATGCTAATATTGAAGAAATGTGGGCTTTTTGAACACCTTAGGGCAGGGCAACCAGTCATTTACCTCACCATGCCATGCTGCACTGCTTCAGTGATGAATGCAGAAGGACCACCAACCAAGTATTGAGTGCTTATATACCGTATAGAGGGATTATCAGTATACGTCACTTCCCGCTGTACTGCGCATGTCGCATGCAGAAAGCACTAGCTTTCCAATAGATTTGAGCCGCGATTGTGTCTTGTTGTGCTGTTGGTTGCAAAAACCGTTTTGATAAAAAAAGCACAAGGTTTACAGAATTCCATCAACTCACATCCCTTTTAAAGCAAACGAGATGTATTTAGTTGCAATCCATCAGAAGAAGCGACTGGAATGAGCAGATCCTCAAAAATGCTACAATCTGCAGCGACCACTTCATATTAGGTATGAGCTAACAAGTATCGCTGCTTTTATAGACACAATTATAGAGTCCTACAAATATAAGGATGTTTGATTAAATTTAATCAATTGTCATTTCTCTAATCGTTTCATTTAATGACTGTATTAGATTTACCAGGTTTATATATCTTATATATACCTCGGTTTAGTTTTGCTTGCAACTGTTGATGTAGCATTTTGCTAACGCTAAGCCAGTAACTTGGCAAACCGTTAGCGTTTACTGTTAACCTAGCCTTAAGTCACTGAAGTATATTCTTCTGTACAGAAGTGGCATTTGACGACATCGACAGCCCTGACTTTGTCCTGTTTATTTTCCTCTACACAACCCAGTCCGGCAAAGACAGCAAAGTTAAACTGGAGCGGTAAATCAGATCACTTCAGCAATTGTTGTTGTCTGATTAAGCAGCATGACTCCACGTAGTATGACTGGGAGTGCAAACATGAGATGTAGAGTTATGCAATGTAGTTATGTTTGTTATTAGAGTAATATGTATTGCATGTGTTTACTAGAAATGAACATAGAACAGGACAATTTCTATCTAATCTTTCCTTCAGAAGCTACGGTCTTGATGGCAGTCTATGACAGCCAACTTCAGACAAAGTGTGACATTCATATACACAGGTGCTGTTTTTCAAAGGATTGACCACTGTTCTATTTGATTGGGTCCTGCAGACTGTTAAAGACAGTGTAAAGGTTGTACATGGCTCATTGACCATGGATGACCATCTATTGGCCATCCTCATGAAACTCCAGTTGGGGCTCACTAATAAGGATATTGGATTCAGATTCAATGTTACCGAATGTGAACTTTAAACATTTTTGAAAAGTTTGCTCCCTGTTATGTCTCACATTTTGATACCTCTGATCAAGTGGCCATGTAGGCAGGACATATTAAAGAACCTGCCAAAGTGTTTCAAACCAATACCAGTGTGGCAGGTGCATTATTGATTGCACTGAAATTCTTATTAACAGACCCACAAATTTAAAAGCCAGAGCCCAAACATGTTCA
The DNA here is from genome assembly GCA_028564705.1 of Apricaphanius iberus. Lineage (NCBI taxonomy): Eukaryota > Metazoa > Chordata > Actinopteri > Cyprinodontiformes > Aphaniidae > Apricaphanius > Apricaphanius iberus. Next base: position 220,460 of record JAPXFQ010001676.1, on the reverse strand, counting down.
AATTATACGATCCACAACACAGTTAAATATTTGGTTGGCATGTCACCTGCAGAAGTAATTACATTTATATCTGAAGGTTGGGGTGGCCGTGCTTCAGATAAACAACTTACTGAATCAGGAGTTTATGACCTTCTGCAAGTAAATGATGAGATACTAGCAGACTGTGGTTTTACCATCAGAGATGAGCTAGCCCTGTGTGGTGCTACCCTGAGAAACCCTGAGTTTACAAAAGAAGTAGAACCATCAAGGCATTTGTCCAACGTCAGAATACACATAGAAAGAGTTATAAGTAGATGGAAAATATTCAGAATTCTTACTACTGCATTTCCACTCCCCCAGGTGGACCTTTTAGATTGCATTGTAATTGTGTGAGCAGCATTAACAAATATTTGCAAATGTGTAGTCCCCAGAAAACGAACTGTAAATACTTTAAGATCAATGATAAACCAAAAGCTTTTTCTTAGTCTTGTGTATCAAATAATAATAATACAGTGAAATGTTCTTTTGTCAGATTAATACTGCTAATTGAAGCACCTATGTGCAAACTCTGAATCTTAAACTGGAACAGTTGTAATAAATAATGTGTTTAAAAGTGCATGGGTTTTAGTGTTTTCTTATTAAACTGATCACAATACCCCTCTTTAACCATTCTTTTTAATTTTGCACATGCCTAATGGAAAAAGCTTATTGCACTTTTCACAGGTGGTCATATTTTCCAACTCTGGCCATTCACAATGAGAGCAGACTGTAGGTGCTTGCTCTTTTGGGTCAATGCTGTGTGCCTACAGCATGACCCCGAGATGAGAGAAAAAAAACCAAAACACTGGTATTAATGTCTCGCAATATAATCTGTTAGTCCCATCTTTAATCTGCTTTAGTTAAAAATAATATATAACGTAGACATTTTAAACCGTGACCAGATTATGCTTTAGTAATAGCAGAACATTTAAAACCAACTCTGCAATTTGTGAACCCTTTCTGTGATTTGTGAAATGTAAAGGTAGATTCCTGTACTTTTTCTGCATCTGGACCACACTATTTTAAGTGTAGCTCAAAAACTACATAACCTAGACATTTGAAAACTGCATCACGTTCTATTACTCTAATAGCATAACAATTAAAACCAACTCTGCGATTTGTGAGACTTTCTGCATTTGGACCATGCTAGATCAGGCCCAGCTACATTACCCAGCTATTTCAAACCTGGATTAGATTATTATACACTAATATATTAGTATGCAACAATCTAGTCCACATTTAAAATGTCTTATTTATTATATAGGTTTTAAGCCACCCCTAAGATAGTGATGTCTAGTTCGAGAAAAAGTACTGAAATCTGCCCCATTTAGGTTTCACAAATCGCAGAGTTGGGTTTTAAATGTTCTACTATTACTGAACAATAATCTAGTCATGGTTCACAATGTCTAGGTTATGTAGTTTTTAAACTAAAGCAGATTAAAGAAGATCAGAGTAGAGGCAAATTTGTTGAAATTGCACTTAAGCCATTTTCCAAATCACAAGCTAGAAAAGTAACAAATTTCAGCCTCTTCACATTGAAGGTATGGAAGCTAGTAATTGTAAAGTTGTTTCATTTTAAAATACATACCCAGCCATGCATGTGCAGTTCGCCGTCGGGATGCAGTTGTTTTTCTTGTTGACAATAACCCAGACTTTGTACATCCCAGTCCTCTTCCCTTGTCTTTGACTAGGCAGCACCTCTGTCTTCAGAGCCACAAAGTTTTCAGTGTTGTAGTTGTGTAATAATATGTTCAGAACATGAATCTTTGTTACAATGCTATTTAACTGTAGGAATCCAGTGTTGTATATGAGTTCAGGTTCTTCAGAGTTCAGAGACTTAGTGTCTAAATAGGGTAAGAGTAGATATCTGGCCACTGAAGTTATAATTTATCCACTCACCTGCATGTAAAGCCAATGGATCTGTCAGTCGTTTCCCATTTACTAATGTTAATTTAACTGTATAACCCTTTTTGTCATTTGGTGATAACCTGTTGTACTACGCTGAAAACATCGCTAGCTAACAATGGAACTCGAACATATGACCATGGAAAACAACAACAACCAGTGTAGGAGTGGTATGGGATATTTCCATAGAGATGTAGATAAGGATAAGGATGATACAGTCTCTGCTGGAATTTTAAGATATTTATTTCAACGGTACAGAGAAAACTATTCCCCATTCCAACATAGTCTCTGTCTCTCTTCTGCCTGTCTGCTACTCCTACTGCCTGTGTGAGTGCGTTATATCAGCTGCAGGTTGGACAAAACAATATAAAGGGTGTCCACCAGCTGCATCAGTGTAAGTCAAAGGTCCATCATTCTCCAGCATTCTGGAATATGCATCTGCTGCTGTTACTAATAATTACTAATCATTAAAAATAAGTAACTTTGAAATAATTCTTCCACTACAGGGAAAACTAAAGGGACCCGCTCTTTTTGCATGTTAGCTGCGTACACAGCTGCCGTGTTGGTGAATAAATAATCTGTCTATAGTAAATTAACCTACTTTTCATGTGGCTAGATTTCTGTTTAAAGTCTTATTTTGATCTTCAAGATTTCTGAGAAATTGCTTTTTGTGTTTTTACTAAATGTAAGCAGTAATCAACATTTGTAAAATTATAAATCTGTATATTGACTCTAAGAAATAAAGTAGGTTGTATTTTTTAGTTTCTAAAAAAGTGTGTTTTTGATTTTGTTCTTTGTAAGTGCAAAGGAATGAGTGTAATTTTAATTTATATTTATCTCAATAAACAATATAAAAGTTTGTTTTTTCTTGTTTTTAAATCCCTATTTAATAATTCACCACATCCTGACTGTGCATTGTTGATAGAGCTTATATGCAAGGGAGTGTTTTTCTATTTGTGTTGATGGGGATATTAAATAAAATGATATTTGGCTATTTATAGTCATAGACTGCTTATGGCAGTCAATAAAGAAATTATTATTATTCGGGGCACCACCTGGATCTACCAGGAACTATTTTAATAGCCAAATTTCTGTATCAGTCTCATAATTCTGAAGGAATTAATTCTTAACGTATATTGTTCATAAACCTTGCAATATGTGTGTGTTGAACAAGAAATGACAACTGTTACTTTGTACAAGATTTATTTACACGAAGGGAAGAATGACATTTAAACACTCAAACTAGTAATAATAGAAACACTACTGATTAAAATAAATGAGTTAAAGTAAAAGACATTAAAAGATGAATATGTAATAAGAGGGACTCGATTTGCAGATGCTGGAGGGAAAAAATTATTTAGTTTCACTAATTACAAGAGAAAATCAAAACATCCTTTGGATAAAGAGATGTTTGTTAAAAATTATCTGGATCAGAGTAATTAACCTTTGGGAAATTACCTCTATTCATGAACTGGTCACCAAAGTAAACAGTTTAGTTCCAGTATTTGATAAAAAAAAACAACTTCAAACACGGTTAATAAGATCAGTTTCTGTTCTTAAACAATCTATTTAAACCTAATTGTTTTTCAACACTTATTAGCAACCTTTGTTATGAAGTGGACGAACAAGTGAGCTTGTCGGCTTTCAGGTAGCCCTCTGCAGCGCACGTGGGGCGCTTAGAGTGATTCAAACACATTTATTAAAAACATTAAACACAAAAGGGAAAACCTTTAAAATTAGTTATTCAAACTAATTGCCTCTGCTCAAACAGACATTATGAACGTTTAAAGTCCTCCGAGTTGCTGCGCGGTGATGAGGAGAAAAGGGGGCGACGTTAGCCTAGTGCCTAACAATGGCTCCGATCCGGTTAGCTGCAGTGCTCCTGGCTTGCGGCTCCGTCCAGCTGTGTGGCGATCGGCCCCCGGGCATCCAGTTTTACAGTACCTTTTTGGCAGCTTTCCAGCGCGGCAATTCCTATCGGCTCTGTTGCGGCGAATGAAATACGACTTCTGCTGGGTCTGGACCTGTGGCACATGTGGCTCCCACTCATTTAGTCTTGCAGCCCTTCCGGCAGTCTGAAACTTAGAGGGGTTTTCGTCGGGCTCTGGGGATAAACAATGTCTTTGTTTGTCAATGTTTAAGATTCACCTGGAATGGTCTTTGGGTTCATTTGGAGCAAGTTTCTGTCAGAAACTCGGGTCTTCCTTCGCCAGCGAAGGACAATGGTTGTAGGGGGACTCCTCTTGACAAGCTGGCCGGTGCCCGTCGTGAAAGAGGCAGAGCCGGGGGAAGCGGGCTATATTTATAGGGCAGGTTAGCGCCACCTTATGGCTGTGTGTGACCCAACAGTGTTTGCCTAAGCGACCACACATGCTGGTTTTGTAACTTTTGGATGACAGTTTCCTTGCAAACTGATTGCTCCCATGTAATAAAATTGGACATGTTGATATTAGGGGCGTAAAAGGGGTGCATATATGTGACAGGTTAGTCAGGATGGAAATGTATGAAGAAAATGACAGCAAGAGGTATGGCCTGTACTGAACACTTTGTAGAGGATGGAAGAAAAAAGGTATAAACTATGAGTTAAGGAGGTTGGGTTAAACAAACTAAAAGCCAAAGATGGGAAGCAACAGAGGGGATAGTGGCAAAGACAAAGGCACTTAAGAAGTGGAGTGAAACAGAGAGAGCTCTAGACAGTGGAAAAAAGGAGAGTAAATTGACTGCCGCGTGTCACATGGAAACAGTCCCTAATTGGCCAATCAGGCGACCCCAGATTGAGGCTGCCACTTTCTCTGACACTGCAAGTGCACCTGTCCCTCTGACAGGCTTAACCCCCCACCCACACACCAACACACACACTCACACACACCACACATTTCTTCAAACATAACTGGTGCCACCATTACGACCTCTTCATCTCCCCTCTCCATTTCTGATATGTACTTTTAAGAAAGATCTTTGACAGTAGAAAATTGTTAGGAAGAGACAAGGAAAAGGAAAAGCTATAACACTGAAAGTTTAGCTTTAGTTTACTGATCAAAACCAGACAAAAAAAGACAAAGATCTACATTATTTAGTAAATACCACCAGCAAGGTAATCTGCATGAAATATTTAATACACAAACAGCCAATACAATTTATTTTAAATGTGCTGGTATGAGAAAGGTTGGCAATTTTTTGCATATGGTCAAAGGTGCTGTCATGGCATGTCATAATCAAACTGCTACAGTATGGAGTGGTAAGTGGTAACATTTCTTTTTCTTTTTTCTTTTTTTATTGTACACTCTAGCAGAGGAGATAATATAACTTCATATTAATTCACAGCTATATATTCTCAATGGAAAAAAAATGCAATTTTATAACCTTATTTTGTACCAAAATACAGCATTATTGAGCTTTATAAGATCAGTTTATAAACTTAATAAAGTTAATAAACTGAAGCATATATATATATATATATATATATATATATATATATATATATATATATACTCAACAAAAATATACATGCAACTTTTGTTTTTGCTCCCATTTTTTATGTGATGAACTCAATCATGTTCTACATACACAAAATAACCATTTCTCTCAAATAATGTTCATGAATCTGTCTAAATCTGTGATAGTGAGTACATATCCTTTACTGAGATAATCCATCCAATCTCACAGCTGTGCAGTGTTGGGTAGTAAGAGAATACATGTAATTCTGAGTAACTGTGTTCCGTTACTGTTACTGCTATTTTGCACTAAATTAAAATCAACAACAACCCTGTTATAAATCGCGCATTGAAAATTGCACATCTACTCTTCAATTGCACTGCTCAACTCACAATCTGTACTTTGTAACTTATTGTAAATATTTTTTCTTTCTATTATATTATGTCTGTACATCTGTTTTTTGCTGCTGTTACAACCAAATTTTCGCATGTGTGTCGATTAAAGGATTATTCTATTCTATTCTATTCTTACTATTTTTAAACATGGTATTCAGAATACAGTTATTTTCTTAATACCATTGGAATACTTATATGTTTTCCACTTTACACCTGAAAGATGAAGATATACGTTTTGGGAAATGTGTGTCTCCTCATTGTGTAGACTATCCCATAATACCCCTAAACAACATGCCGCTGACACCATGGGTGTTTCTCAATGTCAAGGCGCCTCGCCTACCCAGGCAGGTAGGCGAGGCGCCATGCTTACGAGGATGCTGTCCTTCCTAGGTCAAAGAAAACGGTTTTGAACAGACTTGTCTCTGTTTACGCCCCGCCCATCGTAGTAGCATTGTAGCGTAGTAATATTACTTCAGCCATGGAACTGGAAATGTATAACGAGCGTTTTACTTTTTTTTTAATATGTCGGTTAAATCAAATGTGCAAACGAATTAGTACCTGGTAGCCAACGAAGCTGCAACTACTAAGCAACTAACCAACCATATATAACTGCTTTGGATCTAAAAAATACTTTAAAAAAAAGAATAAAACAAAAATTTTAGATAAAAGCCCGATGGTTAAAATTAGTTAACTTACATTTAAAATAGAAATTTGCCCCCGGCATAGCTGCTGCCGGCTCCTACCGCGCTGTATTCTGGGACATTTTTGACAGAGAGAAGCCATCAAGGCACGTCTAATGTATCCTTGGTAAATTAGCTAAATGGCTAACAAACGGAGGACAGATTCCTCCGTAGCATATGAACATTGGAACACGCCTTGGTGGTCCCTGATGACGTATCTCCTAGGCAACCTCGGCGGGACCAAGGCATCAAGGAGAGTTTCCTTGGCATTGAGAAACACCCCATAGATATCCTATGAACGAAACACTCCCAAACCTTCAAGCGCCAACATTAACGTGAGTTGTCAGGTATGAATTCAGAGTCGGACCTGGGATGGTTGACGCTACAACCACAGCCAAATAAACCTACTAGCAGTGAAGGAAATGATGCATTCAATGGCGCTCTCTCGCAGTTCATTTTTGGAAAGGTTAGTGATGGGTCCGGGTGGGAAAATTCTAACATTTTTGCGAAACTTTTGCTGGTGGGTCTCAAGAAACTACACTGCTACACATCAAAAATTTCAACAGCAAACTAGATACAAAGCATCCGGCTGGCTAACCCTTCAAAGTATGTAAAAGTCACAAAACAATTATTAAAACACTGCAACGATGTAGAAAAATAAAACAGAATCCTCTACCACAGTTTTTTTTTTTGTCCATTATTTGACAGGGCCTATATCTATATATATCTATATATATATATATATATATATATATATATATATATATATATATATATATATATGTATATATATATATATATATATATATATATATATATATGTTAGTTAGGTCATTTCTTACAGTTACAGTGGTTGAATCTGACATGACATTGTTGTGATGGGTTTTCCAAAAATTATGGCAACAAGGATAAAACTTTCTATTTGGAGTGCAATGAATGTAAGATTACAATACTTTGCATATTTATAACATAAAGTCACAAATAACCTAATTGGCTGTGGCTGATAAACAGCTAAACTTCTTTTCAAATGACTAAATATAAAATCTAATAAAATGTAAAGAGATATTAGTGTTAAAACCAGTTTGTTTCTTTGTTTGGTTGGTTGGTTTTGGCCGCTGAAAGGTAGCAGTGTTGTGCCAAAAATAATTAAATACTTTTTTTTTTTCCCAGTCGGTACCTAATGTTTAGTAATTAATATGGCCTCTGTTTTCCTGCGGGAGTTGCTATCAGTGCATTTTGTGACATTTAATTGACTTAAATGCTGTTTTTAAGGGGAAGTACGCCAAGTATTTAGAATACAGTAACAGGATTCAGCAAAGTAACGGAATATTTTACAAGATACATTTTAAAGCAGGTATTCAGTATTCTGTAACTAAATACATTTACAAAGTATTCTCCCCCACACTGCTGGTGTGCCATATCAAGATGCTGATTAGACAGCATGAGTATTGCACAGGTGTGCCTTAGCCTGGCCGCAATAAAAGGCCACTCTGAAATGTGTCATCCAGGTTGTTCTTCTTTAGCAGTGGCTTGGTAACTGCTGTTTTTACAGCCTGGGGAAGACACTGACCGGATGGATGACTTAACTATTTGAATCAGATCAGACTTAATGACAGGAAAAACTTTAGAAAAGCTGTGGGCAATATATCAAGACAGCAAGAGGAGAAGCCTAAACGTTTAATGATATTCTTAATGGTTTATTTGGTTTAACCCATTGAATATAGACATTTTCTCTAAATAATGAAGGTCTTGATATGGAATAACATTGGTAGTGGGTTCCATACTTAAGTATGGACTGAACGTCTGATTGTTAGAATCTTTTCAGTGAAAAGCTGGCAGATAATTGCAGGTGTCCTGGTGGAGTTAAGTTCAGGGGCTACTGTCATTGGAGGATTAGATAGTCTTCAACTGTTGCCAACAAAGTTTGCACATTATTATTAACACCTAATTTAAATGATGGCTCATTATCAGGCCTCTGCATAAGTATGCAATGCTGAGGAGATAGTTGGAACATTTGAATCAGCTGTTGTGGAGCAGAGACATCTAAAACTGGCAGGACAGTGGCCCTTGAGGAGTGGAGTTGGACACCCCTGGTCTAGAGTGTGTCCTCCATTGTGTGTTGGCTGTTTGACATGCAGGGTCAGGCCGAAGTTATGAAGATTGTCATTGTTTGTGGATATGGATATTGAAGTCACCGACAATGATTAGTTGGTCATACTCAATGCATATTACTGACAGAAGGTAATTAAAATCATAGAAAAAAATTAGAGTTAGGCTTTTGGTGGTTTATATAATGTAAGATATCAAGCTTTTTTGAATCCTTTATTGCTAAATATTCAATAGTCCAATTTGCCCAGGCCCACTTTTCTAAAACTTCTATGTTTCCTGCTCTCGTTTACAAAATTGTAATTTGCCCGGTAGATTCTATTAGCGCAGATGTTTTATTATTTACATTTAACCAGGATTCTGATAAAAATAGGGCAGTTACATTATGCTCAGTGATCAAGTCATTGATTAGAAGTGTCTTTCTTGATAAGGACCTATTTCATGTTTAAAAGAACTAGTTTAAATGGTCTAATGATGGGTAACTGAGCTTTCTGATAGGGGATCAACCTGATAATTTGTTTAGTATACAAATGTTTGGATTTAGCTTTTTGTTTTCTGGTATTTTTAAGCACTGGAACTATTTTGTTTTTTCAGGGAGGCCAAGCAGCAATTCTGACAAACGTTCCAACAATTAAATACCTAGCAATAGTATTATTTTTGTATTAATTTTAATTACTGTTAAATCCAAATAAGCTGAACAGAGAACTTGCCTAAATACAACATTGAATACAGTGATTGGGAATATTTTCTTTAATTGATTTATTCACCTGGTTTCAATGCCAAAAGTTCAAAGTATGCAAGTGTTCACTTATCTGTAAAAATGGACAGCCTTCAGATTTTTCTGTCACTGTTCTAAAGAACTGGTCAAATATGGAAAATATTCCATTAACAAGACCCCTGGTTCTAACAAAAAATGCAAATCTTATAATTTACCCCAAGACTACTTTAACTTTTATTTTTACGTTTTTTTTCTTTGAGTAACAGTAGAATTGTGTTGCTCAGCCCCGAAACCCCCCTCACTGTGATCACAAAATCCTACCCCTCCATAGGAAAGTTTTTTGCCCACTCAAGAAAAGGTTGAACAATGAAAGTAATTCCTGGATGAGAAAAAATAAGGGAAATATATTGATAACAAATGGCATGTCAGGATGGCACTTCGAGGAGCAGCACCAAAGAATATAAAGGCTGGATTCCAGTGCAGTGGAATTTGACCATGCAATTTAAACACTTTTGCTTTATCACCTGTTACAGATTTTCTTCTTCAACTGCCCCTATAAACATTTTTCCTGTCTAACAAAAGGTCTTCCTTCAGTCACCTCACTTGTCCTCCAGCTGACCACCGAACTGCTCCCTAATCAAGCCATTATGAAAAACGATATATCTTTTTGAGCTTCAACCTAGAGGTTTACCCTTACCAAAAAACTGGACAAAAAAAAATCCCTTAAATCAACAGGAAAATGAAACAAGGCAAGGCAAGTTTATTTGTAGAGCACAATTCATACACAAGGCAACTCAAAGTGTTTCACAGTTGCTTAAATTAAGAAAACAGATAAACAGGAAAAAAGAACAAAAAAACATCAACTTAAAAATAATGAATTACACTAAAAAGCAAGAATGCAGATAAAATAATTTCAATTGTCATATGCACAAGTAAAAAAAACTGTTTTCAGCCTGGATTTAAACATTGTTAGAGTTGAGGCTTGTCTAACATCCTCATGAAGACTGTTCCATATTTCAGCTGCCTGAAACTGAAATGCAGCCTCATCGTGTTTATTGTTGACTCTGGGAACCACCAGGAGACCCCTCCCTGAAGTTCTCAGGGCCCGAGATGGTTCATATATCTCTAACATGTCAGAGATATACTTTGGTGCCAACCCATGAAAAGACTTGTACACAAGCAGAGCTGTTTTAAATTCTATTTTCTGAGCGACAGGGAGCCAGTGCAGAGACCGGAGCACTGGACTAATATGGTCGTATTTCCTCGTTCTTGTCAGGACTAGAGCGGCAGCGTTCTGGATGTACTGCAGCTGACTAACAGCTCGTTTGGAGAGGCCAGTGAGCATGCCGTTACAGTAGTTTAACCTGCTGGAGACAAATGCATGGATACGTCTCTCTAAGTCTGGTTTCGACACTATTTCTCTCATCTTAGCAATGTTTTTCAGATGGTAAAAAGCTGTTGATGTTATTGCTTTGATGTGGCTGTTTAAGTTCAGGTCCGAGTCCATGATTACCCCTAGATTTCTAACTTGATTTTTTAGTTGAAGACAAAGAGACTCAAGATGACTGATAACACTTTCACTTTGCGTCTGTGGGCCAAAAACAATGATCTCAGTTTTGTCTGAGTTTAACTGGAGAAAGTTGTTTTGCATCCAAACACTGATCTGTTCAATACAGTGACAGAGTTTATCTATAGGCACATGTTCACCTGCCGTCAGTGACACGTAGATCTGAGTGTCATCTGCGTAGTTATGGTAAGACACATTATTGCTGTTAATTAGCTGACCCAATGGAAGCATGTACAAGTTGAATAAAAGTGGTCCCAAGATTGACCCCTGGGGTACTCCACAGGTCATGGGGATTTTGTCTGAGACACAGTTGCCAATTTCGACAAAGTATATCCTGTCCTCAAGATAGGACTTGAACCAGTTTAGAGCAGTCCCAGAGATTCCCACCCAGTTTTCTAACCTGTGAAGTAAGAGCCCATGGTCCACTGTGTCAAAGGCAGCGCTCAGGTCCGGCAGAACTAAAACTGAGACTTTGCCTACGTTGGTTTTCATGCGGATATCATTTGTCACCTTGATCAGAGCTGAAACAGGAGTAATACTCAGTGATGCACCAGTTGATTAAAAAAAAATAAAAAATAGGACGTCCAAATAACAAGACAAATCCACTCACGCAAACCTAACAGTCTAAGCTTTCGACATAACAAAAGAAAACATCTGAAAACAAAAAGTGAACAGGTCAACTCAGATTCCTCAGACGAATGTAAAAGTTTTGGAAGTTCTTGGAAAACTTAAAATGCTTAATTCCAAAAGAAGCTTGGGGTCACACAGTTCAGTAAAACCAGTTTTAATATTATGTTCAATGAAGCCTAAACTCCAAAGTCAACCAAATATAATATGAAAATATAAAATTTATAATTTATGTCTGTGACCAGACCAAGGTAAACAGATACATATCTTGCATAGCGTGATTTATTTAAAAAAAAATGTCTGGACTTGAGTGATACAAAAAATATGGGACATGAGGAGAAATAGATAAATGCATAACTGGTGTCCTTAAGTGTGAATTTATTTTTACACTTTCTCTCTGTGTTTTAAGATAAACATATGAATCCCACATAATCAGACCATGTGATAAATGTGTTGGATGTTTTGATTTAAAAAAATAGGTTTTTAATGTGGTTTATTTAGGTTTTTAAATAGTAGACTTCTGACTAAAGTGTCACCTTTAGCAAATAATCTGATATGTTAAAAGTGATAATCGTGTGAAAGGTAAAAATGTTATGATGTGTTATGAAAAGCTGGACCTTGTTTTAAAAACTGTAATTAAGCAGTTGAAAAAAGGAGGAAAAAAAAATTAAGACTAGACAAGCTAGTGAGATTGTCGAACAGGAAATGTTGAAAAATCCTCCTATTGCTGTACTCCCATATTGATAAATATGTTGTGAGAACATTATGCTCTCCTATTGGCACAAAAGGGGTTTGGTGTGTAACAGCAAAAGTCTCAACAGGAGGGGTGGCAATAAGTTTAACAAACTAAATTTTTGCTTGTGACAATTAAAAAAAAGTTTATTTTTTCAAGCAGACCTATACCATTTGTGTGACTGTAACACTCCAATTTATTGCCAACAGCCATCAGACTAACCCCTCCTTTCCACCGGACGCGTCAGCAGCATGTTACAGCAGCAGCACGTCATACGCGGCTGTTAGCCACCGCTGTAATCAATATAATCCTTTCCACCAGAGGGGAAAGCAGCATGAGTTTGCCTTGTCACAGGAGCGTCATGTCGCAGCACTTTTCTAAATATACGCGGCAGTCCTATTTTCTACGCGCTACGCCTGTGAAATGTGTAAATTTCGACATTTTGGATAGGGGAAGACAGGAAGTCAAATGACTCGGCATCCGCAAATTTCCAAAATAAATCAAAGGTGCTTCTTTCCGGTAGCTTTACTTTACTACCTGTGCGGCCCCATGAGAAGTCAGTAGGTCGCGGGAGGGTCTATACTACCTCGGATCGCCACTAACATTATTCTTTTGCACTACGAGGGTTTTCTGTATATTCCCTGACATAACATAAACTTAAAGGTGATTGTAAAACGGACAGAACATAAAACACAGACCTTTTGGAGCCATGTTGTAGTCTTTTATCCTGCTTGTTGTTGCGTTTACAGACGAAACCACGCGTGATTTTGCTGAGCTCACATGATTTCGGGCTCTCTCAGTGACAGCTGCTTCCCTGCTTTTACGTGCTGCTGACGCCCCCAGTGGAAAGGGCCAAGCAGCAGACTACGCGAGTAAAACGTGCTGCTCCTGTAACGTGCTGCTGACCAACCATTGGAAAGCCCGGGTAATTTACATGCGTTTGGCTGGAGAGGAATGAACTTGCTTTAAGAAAAATGAGATAGCTTATATACCAGGATCTTTCCCACAGGTAACAGTTCTTCAGAGAGCTATGACTGCTGGAGCACAAGAGACTTTCCCATTTCTGTTGGATGAATCCCTGAAAAACATTACTATCTATATCACAGGAACATCCATAACTTTCACATTGACCAATCCTGCTGGTAACTCATATATTTAAGGAGTATTGCTAATGATATTTTAAAAATTCCTGTCTCTTCTCTGTGAGTGATCATGCTGACTGATGTTGCATGTTTCACATTTCCAGGTCTTACCCAAAGTAACACCGAATCCACCGGTGAACTTGGAACAATTCAGACAGTGGGCAACCGTCTGAGAATCCGTCTGAATACTAACAAGCAGCCAGGAAATTGGAAGCTCAACATCAAATCCAGTAATCCATTCACACTCAAAGTCACAGGTCAGAGACCCTTTGCTCCTTCATCTTTTTTTTAGTCCTGAATGAAGTCATCTCACCAAACCAAACAGTTCTGTCGCTATAAGTATAAGTTTTGTTTGTTTTGTTTTTTCCAGGCCAGAGCACAATTACCTTTATCTATGACTTTGTTGAAAAGTTCACAGGACCTCATTCAGGTTATGCAGTACTCAATGGACGTCCACAAGCAGGTATACAGCGGTTTTAAACACTTGTTTTCCATACTGTATAACATTTAAATGGAAATATAATTTAATAAGGTACAAATAAAAAATAAATTTTCTCTTATTGAAGTAAAGTTTTGAATCATGAAAAATTAAACCTAAAACAAATTTCTTCTCAATCAAAAAACAGGCCAGGCTGTCACCCTGATGCTATCAGTAATAGGGAGAAAAGGTCCAGCTTCAATTACTGTCGAAGAGGTTGGCTTGGTAATAACGTCCGGTGGAAAAGGCCAAGCAGCAGAATACAATACGCGAGTAAAACGTGCTGCTCCTGTAACGTGCTGCTGACACGTCCAGTGAAAAGCCCGGGTAAGAGGTAAATATGTAACTAACTAATCAACCAAATCCCAAGGACAACAACTATTATGACTGCTGTAAATGTTTAAACTGAAAGTCGAAATCTCTTTCCTGGAAAGAAAATTTGCTTTTGTTTTGCAATCTCTCTCTTGAGATTCTTGCCAGTGTTTTGTGTAATTTTGCTGGTCTAGCCTATGTTCAGACATTTATATCTGTCCACCTAATAGGATGTAATGAGCTGTCAGTTCTGTCTGATATCAGGCAATGCAGGAACCCATTTTGATCAGAAACACACTGTTTGATGCAACTGCTTGGGTCTTCTGAGGGGTATTAAGTCTTTGATCTTCACACAGCCACAGCTAGGTGACCCAATCAGGCCTCAATTTATGTAAAGCCATCTCGATACTGTTTCACCTTCCTCCTGATGGCTCTGTTAATCTGATGTCCCAATATCTCTGAGACTCAAGCCACTTCTTCGCAGTCTGTACCACCCTTCATCTTTTTTCGTCATGACATCTAATTTCAGGCATGTTTTTCAACAGAGTTTAAGTTGACCTTCATTTAGAACATTTACCTTCACTCTACCCTTCATTTAACTTGGCTAAAGTCGGCCTGATATCACAACTGATATCATGATCACAAGCCCCTCAGACACATTCAACTATTTTAATAGCTTTTCTCCACATCAATTCAAGTTTCTTGTAAGATTTTTAAGTTTAGTCCAAATAAGTTCTTACACCTAAATCACAAAACTACGACACTTTAGATAAGCTTGAACTTGTGCTCTAAATACTGGAGACTTGAATTAGACTCCTGGTCTGAAACTCAAGTGTTGGTAACAGTTTTCATCTAATTTAATAAAGACTGAAATGAAGCCAAAATGTGAACTACAGACCGCAACTGCTGTGCATGTCCTACTATGAAAGAGTTAATTGATTATTACTAGTTTTGCACCGATACCATTTTTTGACCCCGATACCGATTCCAATACCTAGCTATTTAGTATCGCCGATACCAATACTGTCCCGATACCCCGTCATTTGAAGAAACTAAATATATATAAGAAGATTTCCTTTTGTAATACTACAAAACGACATACTCACTTGAATATTAAATCATTGCCATCATGCCTTGGTCTGACGAGGCTTAAAAACCTTTGTGAAACAGGAAAAAGACTAATACAGACTGAATCCGATATAACTTTTTTATTGCCTACCTGGTTTGGGGGACAATAAGTGAAAACTCTCAGGTAATAAAAGAGTCGTTTGGCTCTCAACGGCCAAAAAAAGTGCAACATCCATGCACATAGAACACATAAGTTATGCAACAAGAACTCAAATTAAATTGAAATAATATACATTAAGTATCTTTGAGAGAGATCATAGTATTAAGGCCTATCTGAGGTAAGAAGTTGAACATATTAAATCGGATTAATCAGAACTGCCATAAATTTCCTCCTGTAAACCAAGGTCAAGGCTGACTCCTCTAAGTGCCGCCATAATGAGGTAAAAATAAAAAAAAGGGCCAATTTAAATGGTGGTGTCCTATCACAACAACTTCTAACTTGAAAATTCACTTTAAAAATATATATATACCAAGCAGTGGCAAAATAAAGTTTACATTAATGACAGATGTTACATAGCAGCAACCCCTAGTAATGTTTACTCAGTCCTCCTGAGGATTCAAGTCCTTGGGATTCAAGTTCAAGTACATTGGTAGGTTTTTCTGTAAGAAGATGAGTGTTTCTACTTTCTCTCCCAACAGCCTATTCCTCTTCTCATCAAGTATGTTGGAAGCTGTGCTAAAAAGTCTCTCGCTATCAACACTTGTAGAGGGAGCACAGAGAAACCTTGTTGCAGTAGCAGCCAGGGAGGGGAATCGTTGCTTATTCTTTTCTCAGTACTCATACGGTGGATAGTTTTTTCAGCCAGATAGGTCTCTATCTGTACCTGTGTGACTGTGCTGCTGGCCCCACCTTGTTCTGCATCATGCTCTTGCAGGACCTCCTCATACAGCCCCTTAAAGCTACTTGTGCAGGGCTCTGCTTCCATCCGTGGGGCCTTACTGGTTGGGTCTGCTGGCTCTGTTTGCAGTGATCTAGACTCCTCATTCTTCTCCACCTCTTGGGTCACTGCACTCTTTGCAAGCTTGCTGCTTTCTGCACTTGTGAAGTATCTGTGGTAACATAGTAAATAGAATGCGCGTTTTGAATAAACAAAAATCCTTTTTCCATTGTTCTTCATGCTAGTGAGAGTGAGAATTGGGCTGAATATTGAGTTTCACATTGATGTGCATTAATAATTTGTGCATTTTGTAATGAAGCAAGGTGTAGCATTTGGACATCTGAAATATTATATTATGTAATTACTATTTCATAAAATTCAGGAAGACATGCCTGCTCTAATAATTGGTTGTTATGATTCAAGTGTCACAACTCGTGTCATTAACAAGTCACACTACAGGCTACAGGGGCTAGCATAACCTAGCTCATATGCTACTGAATTTAGCTGTGTATTCACTTACGCATCAGCACAAAATGTTTAACTTAACACTAAACAGCAGACAATTAGACATACCAGTCTTAGTAACGCGGGTCTAAGAAGGTTGCAACTGAGTACAGATTTTCAAACTAAACGGCCTGGAATCTTTTGAAATACATCCATCTCAAATTGTTGCAGTATATTCCCAGTAAAATATATGTGCAAAATCAATAGAAATATACACAATTCTAGACAAGAGTGGGTAATGTTACCTTTGACTTGGGGATGTTCCAGTTGAGAAGCATAGTCTCCATTGCTCCTGCAATTGCTTCACCAATGTGGGATCCTTTGAATTCGTTTGCGTGCAGCACCACACTTTCCAGATTCAACGATTCACTGTCCACCCAGTGAGCAGTTAAGCTAAGCAGGGAAAGTGGGGAGATATCCCTGCTCCAGATATCAGTGGTGAAGTTTATGGCCTGCACATTTTCTATCTTCCTTCAAATATGCTCCGTTACTTTCTTTTTGAGTGCAGGGACAGCGCTGTCTGTAATATATTTGCGGCTTGGGACCTTGTATTTAGGTACTGTGTGAGCCATAAAAAGCCGGAATCCCACCTTGTCAACAAAGGAAAGGGGCAGGTTACAGAGCACAATCATCTCGGCAATTTTCTCGGACATCTTTCTTGCTGTTTCACTCTTCTCGTCCCATTTTTCCTTCTTTTGAAGTGAACTGACCAGGGTTAATTGTTTTGGCCCAACCCCCTTTCTCTTGCTTGCAGTTGACGCGGCCTCAAACTCTTGGTGTTCGTTCATATGTTTAGTTTTCAAATGTTTAATTAAGTTTCAGGTATTGAAATTTGACGTTTTGGTTCCGCCTCTGGCAACTTTCACACCACAAATCTTACGTGTCGCTGATGTACTAGCTGGAGTTTCGATGCTGAAATACTTCCAGATCGCTGACATTTTCTCTCTCTGGTTTGTTTTTCACCAACATGAGTAAGCAGCCTCACCATTGGTTAAGAGCATCCGCTCCGTGCCAATGGCAATAGTTTAGACTCAGCATGCACTGAACACATGAGATCACACAGCAGTGTGCGGGCTAGAGAAATATGCTAGGCGCTGCGTTTGAGTTTCTACGTTACTATCGGTAAACGGTACAGGCGTTTATTTTTTAGTCCTCCTCGATGCCGATACCAGTATTTTAGGGTGGTATCGGCCCTCCTACCGATACTTGTATCGGTATTGGTGCAACACTAATTATTACCTGTTTAAGATGACTCAACGTAATCTGGTGGGATTCCTTAAAGACACACTGTGTAACATTTAGACAATAGAAACCTGTGTTTTCGAGATGTTTGCCGACAAAACACAATTTATGATGTCAATTTTCTGAGCTGTCACTGCCTTGGAGGGTCCTGCCCCTGAAAACTGCACTATAAAACCTTTCTTCCCGCCCACAGGTACTGACTGAGTTTTGCTTTAGGGTATTATGCAACGCGCTACCTAATGATATACCCAAACCCTCGGTTTTGAGACTTGAGCCATGGCAGATCCACCAAAGAAGACACTATCAGAAGAAGCGAACAACAGAAACTGGGCTGCAAGAGCAGTTTCTCAACTCATTACCAGGTTGTTTCCCTCGTTAACAGCACAGCTCCTCCTGCTTCCTCAGAAATCAAGACAAGAGACGACACATGTCAGACAACACTTCTTTCCCCTCACTGTTGCTCAGTTTAGGTGAAAGAAGGATTCACTTCTAAAAGACAGTGTTACAACTTTGCAGTTTTGTGTGAACAGCCGCAGTGAATGAGGCTCTGAACGACCCATGTTGCTACTGGATTGGTAAGTAATAAATACTTGTTCCGTTGTTATTTGGGCATGATGATGTAATAAAGTGCCGGGAAAACTGTATGACGGTTTGCCAACTGGCACGCTGTTGGTTTGATGTTTTACCGTTTTGGAGCTTGTAAAACCGTCAGTAGACTTCTTCAGATCCACTCCATTAAGATTTGTTTTTACAACAAAAAACAAAAAATACTATGTTGTCGAAAAAGGTTTAAGGTATCCAAATAAAAAAAATATCAAACATAACTTCCCCATAAAACAATTAAGAACCAAAATGAAAGATTTTAAATTTTAAATGTTATAGTGCAAAATAAGCCCTGAGAACATTGAGAACAACAATATAAATCCACCCATCCATTATCTGTACTGCTGTATCCTCAGCGCTCAGGCGGTCAAAAAAACTTTGCATCTCTCTATTTGTGTTTGGTGTATTTTAGCAAAGTGTTTGGTCAAAGTACTTGTGTTCTGGCCTTTGCAAGCAAAGCTTTTATTGCATTAACGACAGCGTGCATTGTCGGCTTCTATTTCTGGAAAACAAAGCGAAAGTTTGGATCTTTTCATTCCCTCTGCTGTGTCTGTGCAGCTAGTCCCCGCGGGACGTGTTTGTTAAGGGGGAGCGGGCTGCCAAAACAGTGTTTGGCTTGTGTTTACATTTCCTACAAAAGATGAATCTGGCCTTAATTTTACTGTTACCGTTTTACCGGGATAATTTAATACCCGTTTTCAGTAACCGTCCCTATTGATGTTCATGGGCGCCATAAAGGGGTGGAAGGTTAAGACGATTCTAAAGGCCCAGGCTGATGAAGGGCCAAGAGGAGAAGACCCTCTATTTCTTTTCTTATTTCTTTTCGTTTTTTTTAATATATTTGTTAAAGGTGCAAGGGCCCCTCATGTACTCAATATGTATTTTGTCTGTTTTGACCATAGATTTAATATTTAACAAGCAAACAATGTATTTACTGTTTCAGTCACACCTCTCCCTCTAACAATGGTTCATTCCACCTGCTCTGTCCGAGCTACACTCGCTACTGTAGCGTCTCTTGCTTATTGCACTTGCTATGATGCAGCGCAGACAGTTACACATGCATGCATGTCACATCAAGAGTCAGGGTATCAAAAACGGAAAGAAAAGAAGGAAAGAGAAGACAGAACCCCGAAGTCGACGGTATGTCACACAGTTTTTCAAAAAGAAAGGTAACTTGCTCTATTCCTGTATTTCAAAACTTTCAAACTAACCTTATTTTTGTTGCTACATTAAATGTTTTTATTTAGCTATCTTAGTAAAATTATTGATGAATTATGATTTACATCCAACAATAATAATATATCTGCTGTCTCTGGGTTATCATATCTCATAGACATACTGATTCAGCAGCCGCTGCACACACGTCCTCCTTCCCCCACGGCCCCCGTCCCCTTCTCAGCCAAACAATGTGAGCCCGAGCGCAAAAATTCTGAAGTCTGAGCCTCTAAAAACATCTTACCTACAAGTTTTCTCGACATGATGATAACTTCACAATCAAAAAACAATAGACATGCCTCAGATATTACATAATCAGTTTGCCGTGTGTTCGGTGAAGTGACAGTCCTGCTGCTACAATCGATAGTTCTTTATATGAATGCCCCAGAAAAAATATAAAATTGAATAAAGCGTGTAGAAATGAGTTAACAAAATGTATATTTTTAATATTTTATATCAAGAAAACTAAATAGGGTAATATAATAATATGTTTTGTGTGTGTGTGTGTGTGTGTATGTATGTATTTAGGTGTGTATGTGTGCGTGTACGTTGACTTATACAGATGCAGGGTCAGCTGTATTGTCTGCACCTCGTCCTCATACTAATGAGCCGAAGGGCCATTATAAAGTGATGTGGAACATAACTTTGTTAGACCTGGATAACAAACATTTGATGTCTGGTTCAGTACTTGTTTAGTCCTGGACTGGTGGAGGCCTGGCATTACTCCTAGTGTGTCTTGATTTTGAGCCCTTCTGGCCAAGCTAGTTTTAGTCCTGGACTGATTTAGTAATGGGTTAGTTCTAGCTGATGTTTCCTGATTGAGTAGTTTGACCCAGGTAAAGCTTGTTCGCGTAAAGTATATGTCAGTATGTGTACATTATGTTCTGTTGTGCTTGCAATAGTACATATTTATATAGTTTACCTTGTTTTTGTAGGCTCTGTACTCATTTTTTACACATTTTAACCATGCAATTAGGATAAGTATCTTTTCAAAGTATACAGGGCATCTCTCCATAGAGCCCAGAATTTCTGGTGACACCCATGCTGACGTTGCACCTCAAGCGTTGAGAGGGAAACATAGGGAAAATGTCCACAAACTTACGGAGTTTGTCATTAAATAGAAAACTTTTTAACTGATTAAAATTTTTGTATAATTGTATGGAAATTACTTTTCTTGTAAAGTACTTTGAGATTACATCTGTTAAGAATTAGTGCTATATAAATAAACTGGATTGATTTTAATTAAGATGTCATATTATGGGGTCATAACAATTATTTCATGCTAGTTATAAATAGGGAGGCACCAATACTGATACTGGTATCTGGGATACCACGACCGATACCATTCTAATTTACTCATATTGGTATCAGTTAATTATCTTATACCATGAACCGATACTTAAAATGTGGAACTCTGCAAAAATTTGACCGACAATGTTTAATTTTTAAAAGTATCAAAAAAGTATCAGCATTGGCAGTCAATATCAGCAAGTACTTAGATTCAAGTATTGGTATTGTTGCATCCCTAGTCATAGCTTCACAATAAAGACCAGGGGCCTGTACCATGAAGGTAGCTGAACAAACTTGGGGTTACAGGATTGGTTTTGAGTCGACAAAATGGTTGGTACCATGACGCAGCTCATCAACTTTCTCTGTCAACTCAGGCTTTGATCCTTAAGCTATGATTAATCCACACACGCGTGCACATAAAAGAGTGACGTCGACACTGAACAACCAATCGCGTTCAATATGGATAGAGCGACAGGTATATACTTTTCAGCGGAGGAGCAAGAGATAATTCTTCAGTAATATGATTATATATATATATATAGTATATGTGTGTAGGTGTATGTAAAATTTGAATGTATAGGCTATTACATCCTAAGAAAGATTGCTATTCATTGATTTTTAGATGAAACCCCAACTCCAAACGTTCTTGGCAACAGATCAAGACAAAATATAAAAATATAATTCAAAGTGGTGAGTATTTACCATAACCTTTTATTATTTGTTGAACATTTAATCACAAATGTGAAATGAGGAAAACTGGGGGATGGCCACCTCCTCAAGATTACACTGTGGCGGAGGAGTTGGCTCTGAGCAACAATAAGGGGCGGCCGATTACGGATGCGGTACAGTAAGGGTATGGCTTCGACAAGTCATATTTGTTATGTGCGGCTCAAGAAGTTCACAAAGATAAAACATTCCTTCCGCGGAAAATCTGTATCTTTCATACAAGTAAGCACCAGGAAAGTCAAATGGATTTTGTCTGTCCCTAGAAACTATTTCTCTAGGAAGTGCTCTTCTAACAATTTGCGCAGCGATGTCCACAGGATTTGGGAGAAAAGGTGAAGCCATTGCAACAGAGAACAGACGCTGGGAATTAGTTATGTCACCTACATGTTTCTTTGCTCACAGCTGATTGGTCAAACTTCAGTCTGAGATCTTAAATCCAGAACATAACCTGCCCCGGAGCAGGTTGGCCGTGCAGCGTAAAATACCATGGCAACGAACACCGATTAAAGCTAAGCTACTTTCATAGTACCTAAAACCCAGGGTTGGCGGAAACTAAGCTGAAACATAGCTGGCTAGCCACCTAATCTGGCTTCATGGTACAGGCCCCAGATTAATATATTTCCACATCAATGTAACATTCAATGACTGTGTTTTTTTTGTTTTTTTTTACAAAATAAGGCCAGCTCTATTCTAGGATGCACCCTCGATCAAGAGGTGAGAGATAGAGTGACCCTAGTTAAAATAACATATCTAATGGACAGAGTCTCCCACCCCATGAATGGAAATGTTGCTGAACTGCAGAGCCCCTTCAGTGACAGACTGCTGCATCCTAGATGCACGAAAAGGTCTTTCTGCATGTTTACATCAACACTGTATATTGCACTAATCAACCGAACAACACCACTACTGTTATAACTTGCAAATAATTTTTTCACAGACTATATATACTAATATATTGGAAGTTATACAATTACTTTTTAATGCACAGCTCAATACACAATCTGTATTTTTCAAACTTTCTAAATATTTTCATTAACTCAATAACTGTACACCACTCTGTTTTTGTAACTGTTGTACATCTTCTGTAACAACTATGTATTTTATTTTCTTTGTCCTGTTCTGTTTTGTACATCTGTTGTTTTTGTTTTTTTTTGTGGTTTGTTTGTTTTTGTGTTGTTTTTTTGCTGCTGTTATGACAAAATTTCCCCTTGTGGGACAGTTAAAGGATTATTGTTTTCTATTCGGGAATTCTCTAAATCTAAACATCTTTACCATTTAGAATCAAGAAGAAAGGTTTAAAATATGGATTTTGAAAATGGCTTTCTGATATAAAAAATCTCTATGGAAGAAGCAGATCCATATCTAGTACATTAATTAATAAAGAGATTGGGACATTTAAAACGTTGCTAAAAAAAGTTCTTCACTATATATGAGTTTAAAAAATGGTCTGTGAAAGGTGTGTTCAATTTGCTTCTGTCACCTGAAACAGAAATTTGACATCCTTTCTAAACATTTGTTTAAATTCTTCAAAATTAAAATCCTTATTCTAAAGACTCAAAAATTTTATGTGCTTTGTCCTCTCACCTCTCTGCAGGATACAGCAATAAACAACTACTCAAAAAAGGGCTTTATATATCGCTTTCACATTAATATTACAAATTTCTCTTAAACATCCTCAGAAAATAAAAGTTGACCATGGTGTGAAGATTGAAATTGTAGTATAACTGTAAAGGAAAGGCGGAGGGCCTGTTTGAAAGCCCAGACACAAAATATTTATACAAAATTTAAACCAAGCCAATATAGATTACTATGAGAAAATATGTTACTCCAACTTTGCAGAACAGATATGATTCTAATATCCCAGACTGCTGTGTTAAATACACATTAATTTGTTGCTTATGGGAAAATTCAGCATAGCCATTTTGAGGAATATTCCTAAAACATAAAGAAAAAAAACAATGATGATGATGTAAGAAATTTAATGTAAAAACTTTGTTCGTGGGGGAGATATACTGTTTGTTTTCTGGTCAGGAACTGGGGGGACCCATTTGTGGTTGACCTCTTTTGAAAACATAATAGGAAAAACTGGCAAAGAAATTGTAATGCACAAGTTTACCGGCCAAACGGTGAAGAGGACAATTTACTACTCTACATATATCACTTGATGCCTCCCTATAAGACCTACTCTCAAAACAATTGCACTAAATTACAAGCCACAGCCCTGATGTAACAAACTTAAATATATTGTCTCAATATGTTTTACTTAAGTAAATGTGTTTGGCACCTTCTTTTGTTTTGTTTTATTTTTCTTTTCTTTGTCATGGAATATACTGTATATATATATATATATATATATATATATATATATATATATTATATATATATATATATATATATATATATATATATATATATATATTGGCCCATTTGTGTGTTTTTCTTTGTGTATTCTTTGACATGTAAAAATTGATAATTAGGTTTTGGAGAAAAAAAGAAAATTATGTTTTAAATCAGTTTATAGAAACTTTACTAAAGTACATGGAAATCAACTGAAAATGATTTAATGGCCTATCAACTTATGAAGAAGGTGTATAGGTACAACTGACCTATGTCTACACTCTGGTAGTCATGCCACTGACTAAGCATTTTTTATATGTGAGCATATTACTACTAGCATTACATGTACATTATATTTTATATCATATGTCTGAGTTAAGCTTGCTGTATATCTCCTTTTGAAATTTTTTTGTCTTTTTACCATATGATTTGATTAAATATTGGTAATCTCTCTGTGATGGACTGGCGACCTGTCCAAGGTGTACCCCGCCTCTCGCCAGTTGACAGCTGGAGATAGGCACCAGCCCCCCCGCGACCCCTTGAGGAATAAGCGGTTCAGAAAATGGATGGATGGATGAATTGTTAATCTCTTTTGTAGAATGATGATTTTGATGAGATGTGAGAATAAGGCTTGTTGGAATGCTACTACCTAAGAAACCCTGGTCAGAGGAATTACACAAAAAGAATGTGGGCTGAATGGTTACTTCGAAACCCACAGTCACGGTTGACGGCAAAACAATTTGTGGCACAGTGTTCCAACAGTCTCAAAAGGAAACTGCTATCACAACTTCAGATTGATGAGATACAACACAAACGGTAGAACAAGGAGGAGTCAGGACGCCAGATCAGAGGAGAGATTATACCAACTCCCCAACTAGAAATGGGGAATAGAACCCCAATGAGTGAAACAATACCGTTGAGGGAGAGAGCGGCGGACTTGACAGATAAGATAATGGCAAGAATGAGCACAAGACAACCCAAACGCCAATTACGCCTCGGAAGGTCTGCTGGAAACTGTGAATGCAGCATTGAGAGCGATCCCTACCACAACAATCACTGAAACCAGTGAGCTAATATAGACTTCAGCAGCAGTGATCCTAGAAATGCTTGGCTATAAGAGCAACCATGGGAGCCATGAGAAACAATACCCACCATGGAAAAGACGGTTGGATGCTAACATCAAGGTAGCTCTGAGATAAGTGAGACAATTGACCGAGGTCCAGAGAGGTGCAATGAAACGACCAGTATGGAAGAGATACAGCCAGATGTCCATACCTGAAGCACTCGAAACTGCCAAAGAAAGACAATGAAGTCAGAAAAAAGACAATGAAGCCAGATGAATAAGAAGGCTGTTTGCTCATAGGCAGAGCAATAGCAGCAGAGAAAACCAATAAAGGCTGGAAACGGAAGCAATGGAAGAGCATATGGGAAAAGCAGGCAGCACATACAGTAACAGCAGTGCTGGTGACTCTGAGAGAGGAGCATGGCAATCTTCCTGAATAGAATCCAGTTACCATCAAAGTAGCAGACATCCAAGAAAGAGTCTCAGCTATGAAAAACTGGACAGCACGAGGCCCTGACATGATCCATGGCAGCACAAATGAACTACCTGCTAATAGATGGGACTCACCCAAAATGGCTAACCGAAGGATGAACAATACTAATCCTGAAGGATCTGCCCAAAGACCCATTGAACTATCGTTGGCATAGCATACAAAAACACCGGTGCAGACTATGGGCTGGAAACCTCAAGGTCAATGTGGGAAACACTTCCAAAAGGGGTGGAGAATGAGCGAGCAAAGATCCTGTGGGACTTCCCGATCCAGACAGACAGGATGGTAATGGTGAACCAATGTGTGGTTGATAAAGAACAGAGGAAAGCCGTTGCGGTGGATGTGGCAATACCAAGTGATGGGAACATCAAGAAGAAGGAACAGGAGAAGCTTGAGAAATACCAAGGGCTCAGAGATGAGCTAGAGAAGGCTCGTAAGGTAAAGATGGCAACTCCCCAGGCCTTTGGTAGAGGACCCGAGCTTGGTATGGATGGGAAAACTGGTGAGAGGGGAATTTATATATATATATATATATATATATATATATATATATATATAAATATATATATATATATATATATATATATATATATATATATACTATCCTACAGCAAACCAAAGGCTTCCTCAGTTACTGATTCAGGGTGATATCACTCTGTCCCCCCTGAAAGTACCTGCCAGACCTCCACTTAATGCCATTCAGAGAATGAGAAGATATGGTGGAGAAAAGGCTGCTATATTAATTTTGTTCGTTTAAATTTCCACACAGCTGCAGATACAGATTTTGGATGGTATACATGGTGGAGGGTGAGGACATGGGCGGGCTTAGCAACACCTCCAGCAAAAAGACTGTATGCCTGCTATGCTGTTGCAGTGAGCCACTGAGAACACTTGCCGACATAATTTACAGTTTGCCTTGTATTAGTTTTTACTGACCCTCTCCAGCCAAGGATGGGCCTCCTTCCACTCACAACTGTATCTCTACTAGCGTTTTTGCTCTTGGTTTTGGGGACATTTTTAAAGACACAAGTTCCATGGAAAGAGCCCGTGTGTTAACTGTGTGTCTCCCTGTGTGATCAATCCTGAGCATACAACACTCGCTAACAAAAACAATTGGCGGTCCCTTTAGATTCTACCGCCACAACAGATTGGCTGACTGTAATTGGCTGATTTCCAGTATTTCATTTTTTTATACGTAGTTAAAAATAGGTTGTTGTAGGCTGTGTGCGATAGACATAGTAGACATTTATGAAAATACAGAACAAATAGTGTCCCTTGTTCATTCAAAACGGGACACCACATTTAGCTTTCAACTAAAGGACGATTTCGTATTTTAAGGGATGGTTGGCAACCCTAAGCATCACTCAATATAAGGGATAAGAGACGTCCCGCACAGGACATTCCAATATTAGATAATTATACAGGATGTCCCGGCTAATAGGGGACAGTTGACGACCCTAATTTCAATGTTGGGTCACACACACAGCCATCGGGTGGCGCTAAACTGCTCTATTCTACCGGAAGAACGAGCAAGCAGAAGAAATAAATAGGCCTGCTCCGCCAGCTGCTCTTTCTTCTGTGTGCTGCCATGGCCGGGCGGGGAACAGAAGACAATCTCCGACCATCTCCCTTGCTGGCGACGGGAAGGCCCTAGTTCTGTGAGAAACTCGCTTCAAAGGAACCCAAAGGCCACTCCAGGTGAATCTTAAACAAAGACGTTGTTTATCCCCGACGAAATCCCCTATGAGATTCAGACTGCCGACCGCTGAGAAATGGAGCTGAGAGCTGCGCGCAGTGAGAGTTTGAACCAGCCAAGGCCACATTCAATCGACGCCACAGAGCCGATAAGAATTGCCGTGTTGGAAACCGCAAAAGGTACTGTCCAGAGGTGAATGCCGGTGCCGATCGCTACGGAAGCCAGACAGAGCGAGCCTGCGACCAAAGCCAGGAGTTCCCATTGCTGCCAGGCCACTAATCAGATTAGCAATCCATTGTTAGCTGCTAGGCTAACGTCGCCCAATTCCCCCCTTTCTCATTGACACGTAGACAACTCTGAGAACTTTAAACGTTCAGAAGGTTTGTTTGGGCTGAGGCAAATTTGTGTAGGATCACTAATTTTACAGGTTTGTGATTTACTGTTGTGAACCTGTATAAATTTGCATCTGCTTTTTGGGTAATACAGGCCCCTCGGCCTAAAACTTGAATCAGTGTTTTGTAACAGACTTTCCCAGACAAGGAGTCATCCCAAAGATCAATGACTTCTTATCCAGATAATATTTAAACAAAGATTTCTTTATCCAATAATGTTTAATTTTCCTTACATTGTTTTGTTGTTTACACATAAATTAATGGTGCTAAATTAGCTCAAACTAATTACGATTGGTAAACTAATTTAACTTTCGTTCCAACATCTGCAAATCAAGCCCTGGGTTCTTAAAGCATCTAGAGTCCTCCAAGCATAAATCAGGATTTATGTTTTCTATCTTTATTGCATTTCTATCCATTTGTTTCTTTTATTTTTTATTATTCATGTAGTTTGGTCAGTAGTGTTGGTTATTAGTTTGAGGGATTGAATGCTTTGTTTTCTCCTTTTGCAAATACACCTTGTATTTTGGAAAGTCACTGTTGTCCCTCTTATTCAACACACACACACACGTATGGCAAGGTTTCATGATCAATAGACAGTAAATAATTAATAGCTTCAGATTATGAGACTGATATAGATATTTGGCTATTAAAATAGTTCCTGGAAACAGGCGGTGCCCCGAATAATAATAATTTCCCATAAATCATTAATCTTACGGACTGCCATAAGCAGTCCGTTAACCATTAATAGCCAAATAGCTGCACTTTTACCTTAATTCCACAACATCAATGTACTCACATGTCATTTATGCACATATAGAAGTCCTGCTACACAACAATTCCTCACCGTCCATAATGATTCTTGCTGGTTAGGAATGAGAACAGCTGTGGTGAGGACTGAATTATAAGATAAACAGGGCGAAGTTCTGAATTGCGTTTAAAAAAAAAAAAAAAAATCACTGCAATTCTATGAAATAATAGACCATGCGTTAACACATTAATTTTGACAGTCCAAAAAAAAATAAAAATAAACAATGCATTCGTATTTACTAAACTGTATAAATGGACACATACATTTTACCCTTTGTTGCCTGAAAGTAGATCAGATTTAACCTCTTTCAATGAGGATCATTAAATTATCGCTAATTGTTGAATTTTTTTAGCCCTGCATGCACTCTCAAATAATTCATTTGATATGTGGTTGGATTATAGGAAGGAACCAGATTACTTTTTAAAAATCCAAAAAACATGCCAACAAGCTTGAGTCTATCAAGGTTGGAGGAAAGCCATATTTGTTTGAGGTGGCAGTGTTAATCACAAGTGTTATCGTTAACAAAAACTAACGAAATAACGAAAACTAGAAGTAAAAAACATATTTGTTAACAGAAATAAAGATAAAAACGGGAATTTGAAACAAAACAAACTGAAACTGTAATGAGTGTTAACAAAACTAACTAAAACGCACGGAATGCATTCAGAAACTGTGCTTAGTTTTCATTTCATAAAGTGTAAATTATTTCTTTGTCGATCTCTCGTTGTCACCTGCAACGGATGCAATCATCTGTGTTGTGCTTTTTTAGTTGCACAAATTTCCTTGATAAAAAGAACAGAATGGCAAAGTTGGATACAATCCTATCAACTCGCTCCCTTTCAAAGAATAAAAGACGTATTTGGATTGCAAGCTATCAGAAAGCGAATGAAACAAAGATTAAACTGTCTGCAGCAAAATGAAACGCCAAGCAATCGCAATGGGGGCCGGCGTTACATCGGAGCTTTGTAGCTGGTGTAGTTTGTGCATGTATCCGCTGTATTGATTGACAAATAATCCCTCTCTAGTTTCTGTTTTTTACCTGCTGTACTGCATTATCTCAACATGTCAGTCTATGTTGCTGTGGTCCGCCTAGCAAAGGTTGAGAGAAAGCACAAATGTGAAAAATGATCAACAGGATCATAGTACTTAAGATAGCTTGGCTTTTGTTTTGTTGTGTCACCACTCAGTGTCAGTGTTTTTATAGAACTGTATTAATCGTTGGGTTGTTTAAGCTAAAACTAATGAAAATTTTAAAACTATTATAAACCTGTTAATCACCAAACTTACAGGTTGCCTTATACTTTCTTTGCCTGGGATTAAATACTTTTGTGTTATGAATTCAAATAATATTAATAACTTTGACCTGAAGCCACTTAAATGCATTAAATGCACAATATTCAGACACTAAAACATATTCCTTGAGTTTGTAGTCTGACTTTTCACAAACAGATCTATATATTATTATTTCTAACTACTTCAAATAAACTCAAATAAAAACTTTGTTAACTTTAATTATTTTAGAAACAGGCTTCACAATTAACAATAGAAATAGAAAATTACATATATCTACTCTTGTAAATGATTTAGTGGTCATGAACTGGCATGTTTCAAGTGTGCTGTATCTGGCAAGAAGTCACAGACACTGAGGCTATTGTTCAAAATCTCTAAAAGATGTGACTTTGAGGGAAATATTACATAATGCTATAGCTGATCCTTTCTTGTAAAATACAGTGTTTCTAACTGGATATAGAAGAAAAAGTGAAACAATTTGATTTCTTCTTAGTTTGAATAAACCAGGTCAAGACGGCTCAATATTGCTGTTGATAAGTCTGTAAATGGCATCTGACATAACCTCACTGCTGAACACATACACACACACATTTTCACATCGACTAAATAATAAATCTTAAATATCTGTATAAAACTAAGGGTCCCCTCTTTACTACCTGAAAACAAACACACTCACACAGAGATAGAGAAAGAGGGAGAGAAAGAGAGAGCAAAACAAGATGAATTACTGAAAGGATGGAATCTGACTTAACCCATAGTGGAAGTAGGTCACATGGGGGAGACAGGTCATCAGGGAAATTATTCTGCAGTTCCACTTCTTTTGTTTCCGTCTGGAATCCTGGATATCCTTCTCTTTGTCATTGTGTGACTGCTCCATGAAAAATACATGTATGTGTTGGTATCAGAAGCCAATGTAAAATCATGTAAAAATAAGTCCACATATGTCCACTGTCTTTCCTGAAGAAAATAAATTGACAAATATCTGCCAAAGAGGACTGGGCAGTGGTGGTACTGTTGCCCTCTGAGCATGCATGGGTTCCATCCATCACTCCACCTTTCTTCTATAGTCCAAAAAATGACTGTGAAGTTAATTGGTCTCTCTAAATTGCCCTTAATTATAAATGTGCATGGTTTTTTGTCCCTGTGAGGATCTCATGGCCTTTCCAGGCTGTACCGTGCTACACACCGGATGACTGCTGGAGATAGGCACCAGACCCGCAACTCATCAAAGGACAGATTCTGGAGATGATGGATGGATGAACGGACGGACAGACAGACAGAAAGACAGACAGACAGACAGACAGACAGACAGACAGACAGATGGATGGATGGATGGATGAGAATGAACCAACCAAGCTTCCTCTTTTGTTAAATACTTTACATAAGGAAAGATTTAAAAAATGGAAGCATCAAAGAAAAAGAGGGTTCAACATCTGAGTCCCAGAGTCATATCAGCAAAATGTCACAATGATTAATCACAATAGATCCAAATATTGCCACGCCACAATTCCCCAAATAAGTGGAAGATAATAGTGGCGTTCACCTTTAGCAATACAAGCAATTATCAGTAAGTCAGTAAATCAATGATGAAATTACCACACATTACGACAGATGTGACACATCCAAAGCCAAAGGTAAAATAGCCTTTGCATTTATAACCTGTGCCATCTGAAACTTTTTGACTTCTCATTTATAATAATACAGTACAGTAATTAACTATAATATTACTATAATTAGTATTAAAGTCTTCAGTGGGATGCTTTCATGTTTGCTCTGTTTACAAAGCACTCTTAGCTCTGTAATTTAGACAATAGTCTGTTGACATAGTAATGTTAACGTTCAGTTAAAAAAGGTTAAAACAACACTTTTGTAGTTGTGTGAAAGTGTTTCGATTCGTGGGAGTTCTTGGTAAGTTTAAGTCACTATTTATTTTGCAGACAGCAAAATGTAGGCTTCAGGCTAGTTAACCCTATTGTAGCTTCCCATCATTTATTAACTTAGCTGAAACTTTCCACAAGGATTTGGGCAACCACATAGAAAAGAGCGTGCCTATTGGTGAACTATTTCTTGGTCTGCCAAAAAAACTTGTTTAAGTCCTGTGTGAAAGCATTTTACAGTCAATGCTGCACATAAAGGAAATCAGCACCTAATCATTATCACAGTGAAGCAGAATTCACCAAGCGTTGGATTGTTCACCCACTAATAGGGAACGTGAGCTGGGTTTAGACCGTCGTGAGACAGGTTAGTTTTACCCTACTGATAATGTGTTGTTGCAATAGTAATCCTGCTCATTCTGTTCTGTTCATAGTCTATTGCTGGATTTATGGAAAAACATCAATCAACATTGCATAACCATAATTATTATAATGGATAAATATATATAATATAAATTAGAAGTGTAACATAAATACAAATACGGAGACAAATACCAGCGTTTTTGCACACACACAGACACACACCTCCTCGCTCTTACAACTTATAGAAGTAGATTGGGAGGCAGATCTTTTAGTTTTAAGTTACCGTTCCAGGTCCCAGTTTTAGTCTGTGAGGCAGCCACTCTTTCTACTTTTAAGACCAGGCTTAAAGCCTTCCTTTTTGATTAAGCATATAGTTTGAGGGACTTAGGTCCTTAGCTATCCCTGTAGTTATGCTGTTATAGGCTTAGACTGCTACTTTACTTTTCTCTTCTACTACTCTTCAGTTTATATATATACATTCTACTACTCTCCAGTATATATATATATATATATATATGTGTGTGTGTGTGTTCAGGAGCAGGATCATGGCCCCATCCCGCTTCGTACTTCCTAATCAGTCCTAATTCAACTCCCCCGGCACCTAGGCCTCCTTCACGTCTCTAATCACACTGTGATACACATATAAACTCTGCCTGCCTCTCATCACTCATCTGTCTTGTTCGTTGTCAGCCTCCTCTTGCCATCCCTCTGGGTCGTGCCCTGTTTTCCTCTTTATACCAACTTTCCATGAAGTGTATGAAGCCAGATACCAGTTCTTTCTTCTTGCCATCTTTCCTTGACCTTTAAGACTGCGAATTTTCTGTTCTATTGATTTTTTTTTCTTTATGTCTGAACACAATGGATTTGCAGACTGTGTTTATTGCAAACAGGTATTATTTGCATTGGATGTTGCAGAAGTAAATAAAGAGCGCTACATTAGTGATGACATCATCAAGCCAGCATGACGTGATGTCATCAATATGCAAGTTATTACACTACATAAACTGGCGACACTTAGCGGCTTATTTGGGCAACTTTAGCTACTTTCCCTCAGAGACAGTTGGCAACACTGCACAGAATACCACCCTGTTTATGTCACAATTCAGCCCTCACCAGATTCATTCTGCTTCCTAAACAGTCAGACTATATCCGGATGATGAGGAATTGTTGTGTAGAAGGACATGTGACTATGCGTAAATGACATGTGAGTATATTATCATTATTGACGTATTAGCTTTGCCTTAATATGATTAAGTTATGAAGTTGTCAGCGGGAATTTTCCTACTACTACTAAAAGCAGCAGACGGGTACAGAGGGGGACCCGGGTACGATTCCCGCTTTGGGCAATGAGCAGCGAGCAATGAACAGTATCCAGTGTGGATCTTTGGGCAAGACCCTTTACGCTACTGCCTACATAATACCATGATGAGTGACAATGAAACACATGAGATGCCGGCTCAGATGTCACCCAGCCAAACAAGGTCTTTGTCAGGTGCTGGGGAACCAGGGCACCTTAATAAAAAAGTGCTGCTGAAAGGTGTGAGTTGGGCAAGATGCAAGAATAAGGCTCTTTTGGAATGCTAACTCTGTTTAGAGAGCTTACACGAAATGAAAGTGGACTGAAATGTTATGTCGAAACCCACAGTCACGGTTGACTGCAAAACAACTAGTACTGTAGCTCAGTGTTCCAATGTCTACAAATGCCAACTGCTATCACAAATTGAGATTGACAAGATACACCACAAATGCTACTACAAGATGGAGCCAGGACGCCAGGGTAGAGGGGAGAATATACCAACTTCTCAACCATAGATCGAGAATGGAGCCCTGATGAGTCAAACAATAATGCTGAGTGAGACAGGGGCAGATCTGAAAGATAAAATCATGGCAAGAATGAGCGCAATGCAACCCTGACGCTGATTACGACTAAGTGAAGAACGTTTTGAAAGTCTCCTGGAAACTATGAATGCAGCAGTGAGAGTTATCCCTACCACAAAAATCACTGAAACCAGCAAGCTGATATACACTTCAGCTCCAGTGATCCTAGAGATCCTTGATTTTAAGAGCAGCCATGAGAAACAATACGTACCATGGCAAAGACAGTTGGAGGCTAACATCAAGGCAGCTCGGAAAGAAGTGAGTCAATTGACAGAGGCCCAGAGAAATGCAATGAAAAAGCAATACCCAAGAGGTACAGCCAGATGCCTATACCTAACGCACTCGAAACTGCCAAACACAGACTTCAAGCCTTGGCCAGGTGGCTACAGACGCACACGAAAGACAGTAAACCCAGACGAATAAACAGTCTGGTTGCAACTCAACTTACGATCAGCAACCCCCTACACATGGATGACATCAAGCTGTATGCTAAAAGGAAATGGGACATAGACTCCCTGATCCACACAACTAGGATCTGAGCAACATGTCCAGCGAAACATGAAAGCAGCATTAATACATTTCAGAACAGACATGACACTTGATTTTACTCTTTCTTGTTGACTTAGTGATAACATAAACTGTATGTAATTGTTAATATAGTTAATATTTGGTTACTCTAGTACACTTTAACATTTGGATGCTAAATATTAAGCCCCGTATAGATAGTCACAACCCACAATGAAAAATGTTTTGCTTTGATTCAGTGCTGTCTCACACAGGCTCATACAAACCAATATGACTGTTTTTACATATGCAGTAATTAAGCCATCTACAAATCAAAACAGCTAGCTAGCCCTCAGGATGCAGTGACAATAGCAGGATATTATACATATACACAGTGTGCATGTGGCAGTTGTGTGTATGTCCATGCATCTATATGAAGTGGCGGTGGGCCAAGTTACTGGCTGCAGGAGAGAGATTCTGTCTGTAGTCCATATCACTCTGAACTAATCCAATTGTACAAAGAGAGGGTGGGAGACGAGGTAAGGGAGAGTGCGTGGATCTGGCTGCACTCCATTTCTAAATGGCACGCTGGATGGGGATATTTATTGGAGGGAGCGTAGAGCAAACACAACGAGTCACACACTCACACACACACACATACACACACACTGAGCAACACATGCAGAGCACACTACAGTGGCTTATCTTCAGACATATTCACACTTACAATCTTACAAATGCACATTTCCCGGCACGACAATGAGTACAAGCGCTCATCCACTTTATCTTTCTCGCTCTTAGAAAATAAATAAATAAATAGAATTAACATTTTACAATTCGTGGATAAAACCAAAGAGGGCAAACTGTAGATGCATCAACCAATATGCAATTAGAGTGACACAATTACTCAGGCTTACCACCTCACTCTACAAGTCTTCTGGAGGCCATGTTCAAATGTGAAGCTGATGTTCAATGGACGGTTTAAAAGCTTGCTATCGACTTCTCGTTGATATGTATAAGTCCCACAGTGCCATCTTCTGGACAAATATGCTCTGCTATTGCATTAACATAGCCAAAACACATACTGGCTTCCTTAAATGTTTTTTGTGCATTTTTTTTGATCATTTGTTATATTGTTTTAAATTGTATTTGCAATTGTTTTATTATGTGTAAATGCATTAATAAATTTAAAAGTTAACTTTACATTTTAATCCTTGCATTGCATCACAAGAGTAAAATAGAAACTTTATTTTTACTTCCTGCAGAATATGAAGCAACATCCATATGATTTCAGAAGGTAAGTGTTGCTTTCTATGAAGGAATGTAAGTCACTCATTCATTTATGTTTTTTTACTGACCCCCCAAACTGGTAAAGGCAGATGAAAAAAGGCAGATAAAGGCAGGCTGATGAAAAAAAAAAAGATTCTAAAGATTCTAAGACTCTTCGATTCTCCTAGCAGCATAACGGCTTATGATGTTTGTTATTTTAAAGTTGAACCACCTGATTAAAGTATTTGTACAAGAAGTAGCCTGAACAAGATAAAGCCTTCCTTCCTGGCTGTTTTGTGTCACCCTGACTTGTTTGCTTTGTTTATATTACAAGCCTGGCCAATATCCTGTTTCTCCACCATGTTCCAGCAGGCCTGCGCTGAGGGTCAGCCTGGTGTTTTTGACTTCAGATGAAAAGCTGATTTCAGGTCAGCCAACCCAATAAGCCTGTATAACACAAACTCCACACCTTCTTAATTTCCTGTCATAATAAAAATCTGTAAATCTACTCTGAATGCAACAGGGCATAAGGGATCTTGTCAAGATTTTGAAGCTTGTCTTAAAAGAAAGATTAATCAGAGGAGGTGTGATTTAATACTTTTGTCATGGTGATGTGAGGAAAACAATTAGTAAAAAAAATGGCTCTATGATTAGCGAGGAATCACAGAGTGACAGGATGAGATGAAGCACAGAAGAGCATTATAAATTATAATGTCTGTGGGGACTTGGAGATTTGATATGAGCCTAGAACGCCACTGCTGGGATTTTGATTTGTGTGTGTGTGGGTGTGTGTGCTTGCCTATGTGTGAAGAGGAATATTTATGGTTGCATGTGCATGTGAGTATCAAACATACAGATGAACAGACAGAAATAGCCAGAAGATGAAAGTGAGATATGAGGGAATACTGACAGGGTGAGAGAAAATGGAGAAGAGGCGGTTTGGGGGTGTGAATGAAAAAGCAAGGGAGACTGACAAACAATTTAATGGTGGATTTACCGGGACAATAACAAGCTGGAATTCATATTTCAACATCCTATCAGTGCCATGTTGTGTGCGTAAAATTACCTACATAAGTATTAATAAATGTTTCTGCTAGTTCCTTCCTTGTGTGTAGTTTTTTTTCTTTTCTATTACACACACCATTACCCTATGCCAAAAAATGCCTCATTGCCAAAGATCATCCATCATATGCTGCCAATCTCATTTTTAAATATATTACACAACAGAACTTCTGTTATTCTGCTTCACTTACTTTTTTAGAATTTTAGAAATTAAAATGAGAACTCATAATAACTCATATTAATAAACATTAAAAATGCAGAGAATGCATGTCACTGCAACTTATATATATTGGTATCATGTAAGGACGAGGAGTTTGGCAGGTTTTGATTAACCTTGATTTATATTATTTAATGCAAAGTCAGTTTACCTAAATGTTAATCAAAAATAGAATAAAGTCGTTGTTTTTGTACTCTTTATAACAACTAACACATTACTTAATTATCAGCTTTTCGTAGTATATACCATACTCTCAAGCAATTTTAAAGCAAGACTTAGACTTTGTCCTGTTGTTTTGTTAAATATCATGAGGGAAAGTAATATTCTTACCAATTTGCACTGCATGTTTCAAAACAGCAAGTCTAAAGGAAAATATAATTGTTTCTCACCAACTGCAACCACAAAAACCAAGATGGCAGCCTTATGTTCAAAATGTGGCCATAGCTGCAGTACATGTATACAATTTGTTTTCTTTTTTTCACATTTTTTTGCAGACAAAGTTAAATTCAATTTGAAAATATGTTATTAATACCTAAGGGAAACTAAGTGTTGTTGTATTTCATAATAATTTATTAATTATTTAGGGAGTTGTTGAAAATCATAGTGGGCAGGAAGGATTTCCTTTAGTGGTCTTTGTAGCAGCGAAACTGAAGAAGGCTCAGACTGAAGACACAGTTACTGTAAGATAGTATCATGCTCAGGGTTTTTGAATTTTTTTTTATGTAGTCCTTTGCATCATTTGAAGCATCTTGCTGTAAACCTTAAAAGACCTCAGCTTCCTTAAGAAGTACAGACTTGTATGTCCCTTCTTGTCAACGGCTTTGCTGTTCAGTCTCCAGTCCAGTCTTTTGTCAAGGTTAACTCCAATGTATTTATACTCCTCAACCTACTGCACTTCTCTCATGATGGAAAAAAGTGTTAGAGCTATGCCTGTTTCTTCCGTTATCTACAATCATTGTTATTCAACTTATTGTCCATCTCTGATATACCTGAGAACTGCAGAGTCATCTGAGTATTTCTGCAGATGACAGGTCTCTGACTGAAACTAAGAGTCTGAAATGTATAGCGTGAAAAGGAATGGTGAATTTACAATCCCTTGTAGTGCTCCTGTGCTACTGACCACCTGGTTTGACACACAATCCTTCAGTCTCACAGACTGTTGTCTGTTTGTCAGGTAGTCATTGATCCATCTGATTTGTTGAGGCTTCTGGGGTTTCTGACAAAGCAAATCAAGCTGAATTGTGTTAAATGCACTGAAGAAATCAAAGAACATGATCTTTACAGTGTTGTCTGTTTTGTCCAGATGATGGAGGGTTGGATGAAGCAGGTGGATGATGGCATATTCAATGCCAACTTCATGGCGATAAGTCTACTGCAGAATATCCTGATATGTTCTGGTTTGCTCACTCAGGAGGGCAACAGGAGTCTCACCAAGACCTTCTTCTTTTATCTATGCACAAACCCTTTTGTGAATGTATTTATTCAATGTTTGCATAAAAGAACCTACTGGTTTTTTGACAGTTTTTAGCTTTAGAAGTGAATGGAAGGCATAGCGTCCCTCTAAAAAACTTTATAATTGCATAGGACCCTCTACTTGTTTGGGGCTTTTACTAAAACTGAATTTGTATAGAAGATGTGGATAAATGCACCAAATTCACAAATATTAAGGTGGTTTGAAAGTTATGTTAATGCAGCCATTATTTAATGTCAAATTTAATTAACTGCTGCTTGTGTCAAAACTTGTAAGTGTATTTATCACATGAAAAACAATCTATTATTGTATATACCTTATTCTGAATTTAATCAAATCGAATGTAATCTAACCTAATATAATCTAATTTATTATAATTTATAAATTAATCAGCAATAGGCATTTTTTTCCTTTGTTGCCTTTAAAAACATAATCAAAAATGGCCTGTGCAGTAAAAATGTATAATTTAAAATGAACAAATACAACGAAGATTAGGTAATAAAGCAGGATTAATGATATTGTAGTGGATACAAAACCCTCCAAATATTCAGGTTTTGGGCTCAAATATATAACTTTAAATCGGTCCGTTCCCCACATATAATCTGGTTCAGTTCATTTTTGACAGATGATTCTCAATAGACTTCCCTTAAGAGTAGAATTTGACTAAAACTGAGATCGGTGTGTTCAGTATACTCATCTGTTTGGCTGTCCATGCGTACTACCTTATTATTATAGGTAGTTTGTTCGATATCTATATTGTAATTAGATGATACTAAAAAGTCCTATTTTTACCACTAAAAGAAGCTCATGTACCACCAGCAGTAATTTGCAAAACAATTTAAGTTAAGCATATGAAGTCATTTAACTAACAAAGCGCACAGCCTTAAAAGTGTTTTGCCGCACCTGCATCATATCATTTCTACCTAATAAACTGACCAATTAGAGCAAAGACATTGATGGATGAAAATTACAGAAAAATACTGAAAATAAAAAGATTTTATAAAACAATAGGTAATAAAACTGCACTCACCCATGAAACTGAAAATGTGCATAATTTGGGCTACTTAAATACCCAATGTAATAACATGAGGCCGAGATAGTTTAGCACATTGCATACTCTGGTTTCTCTCACTCTCAAAGCTAATACGTGTAGCCCATTGAAGCTTGAGCTACTCAATGATGAAGACAAATGAGCTCATTATCAAGTCTTTTCAAGCATGTTTGGTGTACCCACGAATGGGTTACAGACGGCAGTGTTTTCATGTGTGCTCTCTTGTTCAGGAAGTGCACAACACGCCAACAGCTTCCTGCCCAACCCCTTGGTTGTGTTTACTCCTATGCAAATTTTAAACATGACCTTATGGGGTTAATTTCTTTACAGCTTAATGTGGTACATTTTTCTCTGTGTATGCATTGTGTGTGCAATCTTAAGTGTATCAAAGATAAGCTCTCATAATCACAAGCAGAGAGAGCAGCAAAGCAGGGAGGCTCAGTACTTCCCTGCTCTTAATTGCATTACGGGTCCATATGACTGTGTTGCACAATATCATGCTTTCATTTGCTCATCATGTGCAGTCATCATCAGATGCTGTTAAATTGCTATGAATAGACTATTTAGTGTAAGTGTGATGCTTTCTCAAAGACAGAAACGGAGGAGCACTCCTGCAATGAAATTAAATTAATGCTTAATAGTATTTTAATCTAAAGAGATAATTTGGGAATCAATTCACAGCAAATGCTTTGTTGATTAGTTGAGATATGCATCAAAACATAATATGATGAAGGTCTAAAGAAGGTTAGAGATTGTGCATAGTAAAATTGTTGTAGTTTTAAGGCTGAGCATTAGGGGGTGCTAAGAGACAGAGGGGTATGTGGAGGCCTTGCAAAGCATAAAAAAGAAAAAAAAAGAAGCAGAGGTTTAATTAAACACAAAAATAAAGGCTAAGCTGTAAAAATAACTTTTCAACTTAACCTTGTTATGAATAACCTCCACTTTATTTATCATCCACTGGTCACAATGTTACCATACAAAAATCACTTCCAACATGGAACTGCATTGAATAATAAAGATTTAATAGTCACTCTCACTCTCTCTCTCTCTCTCTCTCTCTCTCACACACACACAAACACACACACCAATTCAAACAAAAAGTTAAATACTTTTGTTTTTTACAAAATATAGAGGGCAAAGGATAGAGGGACACATTAAAAGATATTAAGACATGCAGTGACAAATATAAAAATAGACATTTGTTTCATTTTTCTGTACATACATATATCAACACATATAAATATATAGAAGTAAAAAAGAGTGTATTTTTAAAATAAAAAGGTCAAATTGTACAGTTACATTCCATGATAACAAACAGAAGACATGACACAATATTGAGTTTGTCTTTTTCACAGACACACTACACAATATTGTATACTGTAGAGTTAAAAATGTTTTTCACACAACAGTTGGTTTATCCAAGTCTGTTCACACTGCTGTAAACATTACAAATGAAGAAAGGATATTTTTCTTCAGTGGATGTCCATTTGGAAATGCTAATTCGAGGAACTTTTGAACCTGCTCTTTAAGTTCTTGCTTTTGATGCCTCAGAAATTCAGAGCCATGTCTTAGTTGTTCTGTAAGTCTTCAACACTCGGGCGAAGAAAAAAATCTGGTAACATAGACACGCAGTTGACAAGCAGTCAATGAATCTTGTCATTATACAGTTTTAGCTCAGCACAATAAACAATAATGTACCAAAATGTTGTGAAATATTTCCCCGCATCACGTTATTGTTTTTGTTTTTTTACGCCATTCAGTTCTGTCTGACATCCTGCAGCAGTTTGTTGATCTCCTGGGCCAGTTCACTAGTATCTATGCCGGCTTCGTGGCGACTCTCGCTTCGCTTGCTGCTCTGGTGACCCTGATGGAAGACACCGTCAAAGTCATCCTCCTCATAATTCTCTGGTATTTCCTCCATGGCTGGCAACCATTTGAGGTGTGGTGTTTGTCCATTGGTGGATGTGGGGGTTGAGGAGGAAGAGGAAGGGGAGGAGGAAACGTGGTTGTTCACCACAGGTGTGTTCCCTGGATTTAAATAGTGTGTATTGGCAGCCCATGCTGCTACACCAGGGGGGTAAGCAGGACCTTTACCACCAGGGAGCAAACCTCTGCGGCTGTCTTGAGGAACAGCGTTGTTACTATAGTTACCTGTACTGTTGCCACCACGACTGCTTGCCCTCTCTGTGGTCGATGAGGATGAGCTTGTTTCAGTGAACTCAGTGTAAGAGTCTGTGTTGGGGGGTAGGAGTCGCTGGAATACAGAGTTCATCTCTGTGAGGAGAGATCCAGCCCCTCCCCCGGCTGCATCGACTCCTCCTCCACCTCCTCCTCCACTGACCCCCAGCTCTTCATTTCCAGACTCCTTGCCAAACGTGGAGAAACTCTTACGATTTTCTGAGTCCACCGAAGACTCGTCATCATCTTGCTGAGGTGGCTGGGAGGACTCTTCCCCAGGGATGTACATGTTGTTTCGGTAGTCTGCAGACGAAGCGGGTGAGGAGATAGGAGGCATCCAGCATTGGTCAGAGTGTCCCAAGATTCGACATTCATCTGTGCACAGTCTCATAGCTAAAGTTGAGAAAAAGAAGAAACAAAAATAAGAAAAAAAGTACAGTGTCAAGCTAGAGTTCAGCTCTTTGCTGGGAAATTTTAATGACATTCGACATTTTTCTGCATAACAGAAAACATCTCAGACAGACATGTTAATAAATATTTAAAGCTAAGGTTTGTATAGGAATGTGTGTTGCTTTGGGTGGACGTCATCAATATACAAAAATGAACCTCACAAAAATCCCTCTGAAAGAAGTGAATGAGGGTCATATTGAAGATATTCTGCGTTTTTCTGTCAGTAAAAGACCATTACAACATATTCCTGGTTGTGTTACTCTGTTTTCATTTAAATATTAGAATTATTCTATTTTTGATTTTATTTTGATTACATTTTCATAGTAAGCAGTGAAAAAACTATTATAGAGTCAGAATAACTTTTTGAAAAAAGTTAGATTCTACCCTTGATTTGGTTAGTATTTTAAATACCAAAAAAAAAAAAACAACAAAAAAACAGCTGTTTACTTTAGGCTTGAATATAATGAAATAAAATATATTGTGATTAGAATGTGAAATTTATATGAATTTTAAATAGACAATAACTAATTTAGCAAGATAATAATGTAATAATTTAGACACCAAAAAGTTTACCTTTGGAAATAAATATATGATATATATAATATTTTAAAACTCTAACAGCATCTAAATGAATTATACAAATTACCAGATTCTACCTTATTAACTTTAGACACAGATGATGGATTATTTTACTGCTTTACCAGGCATGTTCACATATTCCCACTATGGAGCTGAGGTTTGCTTGTTTAGTTACTGTGGCTCAGTGGGTAGAGTTATTTGCTTGTAATCAAAGGGTTGTAGGCTTGATTCCAGCTTCACTTGGCCCAGGTGCCCTTGGTGTAAAGTGCTTTGAATTATCAACATTACTACAAAAGTGCTATATAAGTTCAGTCCATTTAGTGCATTTTTTCACACAAACCTTATCATGTATCATCATAGATCCTCTGCTCTCTTGTGGACATTGCAAGAACTGCAGGTGGTCATTGCCAGTTTTGATGGATAGACACACTGGAAACTTAGCTATAAAGTATAGTTTTCATTATAAAAATGAACTGATGGTTTGCCAAAAGGAATTTTAATGGTGAAAAATAAATGATACTTTATGTTTTAAATGGACAATCTGGGAAAAAAAAAATTGTACTGAATATGTATATCGATTATGACACTTGGGTATATTTTACAGGTCAGTCAGTAGTTTTTTTAATTTATTTCTACATTTTATTCTTAACACAATTGTCCAAATAAAACTGCAACACATTTATTATCTAGTTTCTGCTTAATAATGAATAAATACAGAGTATATTTAAAGTTTGACCTTTAAGCTGTTTGGTAATGTTTGATAAATAATGTATGTGTGTAATAATACAGTAATTTGTGTATTTAGATTTTAAAAAGTAAACGCTTGGTAGTGATGTAAACAGAAAATTGTTCATACTGTAAACATCATTATTTTAAAGAGAAAAAAATTGCAACTCTCCCTATCAGCCTATTATATTAACTCTATTTTTTCTCTTCTTAATTAGAGAAAAAAAGCAGTTAAGGAAAATGGGAGAATCACTGCAACATTTCCAAGTCTTTCTCAATGGAAGAGATAAGGTGATAAAGAATGGTCATGTCCACCATCGCTTCCCTTATCCATCTCACTAAAGTCTAAGAATACATTAACTACTACAGAAGAAAGACAGTGAGATGTGAAGGAGCTCTTGCGCAACTGGGAGAAAGGAGGAAAGAGGGACCTAGCAAGTGGGAGAGGGAGAGAATAACATCATTCTAAAAGCAATTACTATGAATTCTCCTCAGTTCAGACATGAAAGCGCAACACTGTCACTCACTCGGGAAAAAAAAAAAAGAAGAACAGGAAAAAGAAAAGAGTGAAGGGAGGGAAAAAAAAAACAGCACCCTGAGACGCATACCGATGAATGACAGGCGACTCATCTTCGCTCCGGGGAGGATTTTACAGACACGACTCTATCTTAGGGGCAGATAACACACAGACACAACTGCACACGCACAAACAGTGAGCACGCTGTGCCCTCTCTCAGTGTGATAATGAGCGAGGAAATTAGGGTTGTGTGGAAGAATGGGGCAGTATACAATGGAGATTGTGTCTGCAACAGGGTGAATTTAGTGGCCGTAAAAGCAGGTGTGAAGACAAATAATAAGCCTAGACTTAATACACTCCATGTTGCTGAAAATGTTTGGGCAGTTATTAGACGGTGTGAGCTGGGTGTTGTCTCACTGTTGGCTTGTTTAGGTCAGTTTCATATTTTTTCACATATGAGGTAAAGATAAAGGTATGGAAATTTTAAGTCTCAACATCACTTGAGTTTTGTCTGAGTGGAATACAAAAAATTGTAAATTACAAAATGACAAGTTTTACAGAACATATTTAGCTAAAGTGTGATTATCCTCTAAAATGAGAGGTGACAGCTGAGCCGTTGCCACAGAGGGTGTTAGGGATTTGAGGGAACTGACTGGTGCCAAATCATGCTGAGAAGGGTGCAA
The DNA here is from genome assembly GCA_028564705.1 of Apricaphanius iberus. NCBI lineage: Eukaryota > Metazoa > Chordata > Actinopteri > Cyprinodontiformes > Aphaniidae > Apricaphanius > Apricaphanius iberus. The sequence continues at coordinate 175,860 of JAPXFQ010001676.1, read as the reverse complement.
AAAGTGAGGAAATAGAAAAAAAAAGTACTTTGGTGAGTGTCAGCTTTTGAGACAGCACAGGCAAAAAGGAATAAATGAAATTTTCACACCTGGGTGGAGTCGGGGGTGCATTTCGAGGTGCATTAGGTCAGAAAACCCCTCCCCCAGCAAAAGCCTGTCCACTGGGGATTCCCGCCCCATCTCACAGTCACTGTCTCCCGCCTCACTGTCCCCACGGCCACTGTCCTTGAGGCTGAACTTGTCCATGTCCTGTAATGCGTACCTAGAAGCAAAAACCACAGTGAGTTTGTAAACACCATAGGGCTATTTGAAATCAATGATGCAAGTTCATGTTTCTGTGCACACGGAAAGCTGAATGAATCAGCCAGTCTGCAGAGGAGACTGGATCTAGCATATCAGACTTGAAGCTGGTTCTGCAATCTGTCAAATCACAAGACAAGGCTTGGCCCATAAATTCTACATTGCAGGTAGATCCCATCAATAAATCTTTTACAGCAGCCACTAGGGGCATGACTAAATCTATCACTTAGACATTTTAGGGGTATATTATGATGAAAGTTCTGATGGATGCAGACGTTTACAACCATACTCTGGTTTCAATGAGATATACGTGGTAATTGTTGTTAGACAAATGAGTTGCATTCCTTTAAACTGAATGAAACTGATATGATAACAATTTGAATGTGAAAAAACACTAACAAACCATAAAAGTATGTAACTGATCAACTGACAAGTGAAATTCAACTACACAATGATAAACACGTGGTTTGGAAAGTAAAAAAAAGGACAATCTTTTTAGGAAAAAAGAAGGCTGAGTAGGGGTGGGGGATTGGGGTAAATTACCTGTAGCTGCGGGAGTATTTGTTGCCACGGAAACTGGGTCTGGGCTGGTACTGGCCCTGATGGAGCATGGACAGAAGCTGTGAGACTTGCTACATCCCCAAAAGAAAGAGAAAATGACAAAACAAAGAAAAAAAAATAAAGCAAACGAAAAGAAAAGGGGAAGGATGGTTAACAGATGGGACATTGAAAGCAAGAGACAAAACAGAAGATAAAATAATGGTTGAGTAAACACAAAATGGATGATGGAGAGGCTACTTAAAATGGGTGAGACAAAATGGATGGCAATTAAATGAAAAAATACATATAAATGAAAAGGGGATACTGGAAGTGCGATGAGTCTACATGAATATGGTAACACATAACTGAGGGTTGAATCAAGGTAATGATGGAAGTAATCGTAACAGGGTGTAAACAGCATAAAGACAAAGGCATCTATAATCATCAACAGTTTTAATGAGAGTCAGTCTGAACTACAGGGCACTTTTGATTAAATCACTGTCACATTTAGAGATGACTTAATTTGCTCTGAGACAGCTGTATGTGGAGGAGGAAATAGGCTTGTGTTTGTGTGTGTATTATTGTGTGTGTGTGGGAGAGAGAGAGAGAGAGAGAGAGAGAGAGAGAGAGAGAGATGGTTGAAAATTTGAGAGAAAATGTAGGACTAATGAAACGCATTAGAAATATTTTAGAAAAAACTTGGTGTAGGACTGTATGCTCATGCTCACCTCCACTGGTGGAGTTGCGTGTGCCATTTCAAGGGCAAAACTCTCCGGGATGTGATTGGACGAGATGGTCACCAGGCTGTTGAGAGACTGACGGCTGTGATGGTTCTGTGGAACCCCCATCTGGGCCCTATCCATTGGAGGAGTGGTTGATGGTGACCGGTGATGGGCCCTGATGGGGAGGGTGCCATTCACTGTGGGTACCAGGGTGATGTCGCCTTTGTTAATTTGCCGTGAAGGCTTCTTTGGGTGGTGCTGGTGGGTGGACTCAGCCACCCGGCAATTGTAAGAGTTCCTCATGTCCTTCTTCTCATGGTTGCAGTGGGTGGCAAAGGCCAACATGATGACCAGGAGCACTATACAAATTGCTGCCAGAGAGATGATGATGGTCAGGTTTTTAGTGCTTGAAGATTCTCCCTGGTCCTTTGGTTGCACATGGTTCTTCCTGTTCTCATTGAGGTTGATTTTTAAAACTGCCTTTGCACTAAGACTTTCACTCCCTTGATCTCTAACCACCACAGTAAGCTCGGCATGCTCATGGGGGAAGTTCTGTAGGCTGGTATTAGCTTGGATCCTGCATGTTCTTGGTTCAATAACAAAGAACCCTTCTTCATTGCCACTAATTAAAGAGCAGATGAGCTCAGCGTTGACCCCTGTGTCACGATCAGTCGCCCTGACCACTGTCACTAAATGTCCAGCCTCTGTGAACTTTGAAGCATCAATGTCTGCTGTAAAATTTGTCAACTGTGGAACCACAATGACAGGTGGGTTGTCATTTTCATCCAGAATGCTCAGAACAACAGTAGTGTTGCTGGTAAGTGGAGGTTTACCTGCATCTTTGGCTTGCACAATGAAAGAGATGCGACTTACATCCTCCCGATCAAACGTACGTAGAGCATAGATGGCGCCATTAGAGGGATCTATGGTGACGTAGGTAGAAATGGAACTTCCATGAATAGAGTTTTCCAAGATGGAGTAGCTCACCTGTCCATTGGCATCCAGGTCAGGATCAGTGGCCATGATAGATGTAAGGTATGCTCCGGGGGCATTGTTTTCCGATTTGAAAATCTCAAATTGTCCCTTCTCAAAGCGTGGTGGGTTGTCATTTTCATCCATAACGTGCACTGTGAAGTGTTTAACAGTGGAGAGACTGGGGGTCCCCCGGTCCTCAGCCACTACAGTCAGGCTGAACTCTGACCTCTTCTCTCTGTCCAGGGACACATTAGTTAAGATCATGTAGTTGTTCTCATAGGTTTTCTGCAATTTGAAGTAACCCTGACCATGAAGTTTGCACTCAACTTCTCCGTTTAAGCCAGAATCCAAGTCCTCCACTCTAACCAATGCAACAAATGTGTCCAGTGGAGATGCCTCAGATACATAAGCTGCATCTCCATTCCCCTGAGAGGGGAAATTAATACTGATGTCTGGTTTGTTGTCATTCACATCTATCACTTTGACCAAAATCTTGCAGTGCGCAGGCATGGAGTTTGGACCCATGTCTTGGGCTTGCACATCGATGTCATAGGAATTTACTGTCTCATAGTCAACGCGCTTGATTAAGGTCAGGTGACCGCTGTCAGGGTTGATTTTGAATGTCTCTATAATTTTGGGAGAAACGTGATTACTAAATGAGTATGCAATTTTGGCATTAGTCCCGTCATCCGCGTCTGTGGCATTCAGGTCAATGAGCAGAGTGCCAACAGGTGAGTTTTCAGGCAGATTTATGACATAGGAGGATTTCTCAAAAACAGGACTGTTGTCATTAGAGTCAGCAATATTGATTTTGAGAAGGGTAGATCCTGTTCTCGGGGGAACGCCCCTGTCAGAGGCTGTATACTGAAGTTCGTAACTGGAGCGCACCTCTCGATCCAGCTCCTTAAGCACCACCAGCTCAGCGTATTTAACCCCGTCGCTCCTGGACTGAACGTCTATCTTAAAGTTGTTATTTGGCTCTAGCGCGTACGTGTATAAAGAGTTCTCACCGACATCGGGGTCTGTGGCGCTGTCCAGGGGGATGCGCGCTCCGATGGCCGCGCTTTCTGAGATCTCGATGGGGATGAAGGCTCGGGCGAACTGCGGCGCGTTGTCGTTGATGTCCAGTACTTCCACTTCGACGTGAAACAGCTGGAGGTGCTCGGTGGGGAGTGTGAGAACGTCGAACTGGATGGAACAGTTGAGATTCTTCTCGCAGAGTTTCTCGCGGTCAATTTTGGTCCTGATGCTTATCTCTCCGTCCTGTTCACGCACGGTAAGAAAAGAGGAGCTCCCCCGCTGCATCGCTCTGAAGCGCAATGACACCGAGCTTGGAAGTTTTGCCAAAACATCCGCGACATCGTCTCTCAAGCGGGCGATTACAGTACCAGCCTTCTGCTCCTCGAAAATCTGATACTTAAGCGTCTTGCCGGTAACGTGCTGCGCTGCCAGCACAAAAACCGTGGCAACTCTCAAAATGCTTGTAAGAAAGAGTCTTGTCATTTTCTACTGCTTTATCCTGCTTCAAAAATGGCTCCAAGAAATGATCAGTGCCAGTTCTAACTTAGGAAGTGCTCTGCTTGCTCAATCATCTGCTACACTGTTTTGTCTGCAGAAATATGCAGTAGGTAAATAAAGATTTGTTTAAGTTGTACCAGGTTCCATTAAATAATTTGATTCTCCTCATAACCGTCCTGTCTTCTCAGTCAGATGATATTTGTGCGCATCCAGCCTGGGTGCCACTGAAAATCTGTGCGTCTTTCTCCCTCTCCTCCTTGCGTCTGGTCTCTGCGCCGTGCGCTCTTTCGCTCCCTCTCTGCGTTTGAGCTTGCCTCCGCACAGACTTAACCCAAAATAAAGGAAAGAACGAATGAGCCCGCCTCAAATTGTCTTGCCGCACTCCAGCTTTACACCCCCTTCCTTTTTGGACATCCCCCAGTAGAGACATACGATTTCTTTTTTTTTAATCAAAAGCTGGCTGGTGGCTATTTGTATCCAAAGGAGGGTGAGAAGGAGGCGCAAAAAAGGAGGGGGAACGGGGTGGAAACCCCGCCTTGGAGAGGTTCATTGCAACTTTTAAGATTAACGACTATGCACCATGAGATGAATCCAAGAAAGAAAGAAAAAAACATTCAGGAACCCTCATTCTCAGTTTTATTGATAATTTCAAACAGTTACAGAGGCAGTTTACGATTTTTCGACCTCTCCAAAAATTATGAAGATTCAACCATTTTAAATCCTTCTTAGACACCCATACCTTTTAATTGAATGCATTAATACGCGCCGTTTTTCAATTCTTACACCCTGTAATACATAATAGTTCATCAGTAGCTGGCTGTTGTGCACCCACCCCTATAGATTGACTCAAGAACACTTAATGTCTCGGTATTAAAGCATCTCACCTTATCTGGATTTTTCCCTGCTCTTTGAAGTGGCAGCTGACTACCTCCCTTCTTGATGCACAGGAACTTTGTAGTGGACGCACTGACTGAAGTGTCTTTCACTTGTGCCTCATCTGTGCTTGTCTGTGTGGGTGAGAGTGTATAAACTGGGTAAGCTGTGTGGCGAATCTCTGAAAAGGGAGCCGGGCTCTAATGAATGCCTATTAGGAGTTGGTCACGCCGATAAAAAGCTCTGTCCCCCTCCCGTGTGCAAATCTGTTCAGCATCACTTCAAACTCCCTGCAGGATAGCGTATTTTTGATAACGAGCGTAGCATCCGAAACTCACTAGTTCAAGCATGCAGTTTCAGTTGACCAAGAAAAAAGAAGACCCAATACGCATGAATGAGGAAAGAAGGAGATCTAAGGTTTAATAAATGTGCAAAACAGAAACCATGCATTCTGAACACCATCTTTCGCGGATCGTTCAGCATCAGGACCCCGCGATTACAGCCGACCCAACAGCACCCCAGCAGTGATCCTCACCTACCCCACCTCCCTAAAACTGTGAAGACATAGGTTTTTATGGGGGATTGTAGACTGTAACACAAGTACCAAACAGCTTTTCCACATGCATTCACTCGTGTTCCACTTTAACATGTGGTGTTCTTGCTGACCTCAGATGACAGAGAACATTCCCTGAACTTCTATGCAGTGGTCAGAAGAGACCACACAGCGTTCATTCAAGTTAGAGTGGCTTGAAAAAATTATCATTCTGCAAATTATTATTATTAGTATATATATATTTTTTTTTGCAGTTTGTCATGTCACCACAAATATCAATTTAAACTTTTCAGGTTTTATGTCATACACCAACACCAAGTATGAAATGGGCACATGGTGTTAATTGTTGTTTTACAAATAGAAACTTAAAAAGTGTGACATGTAGATACATTTAATCTCATTAATTTGATAACCCTGAATAAAATTAAATGCAAAGAGTTACCAGTTAAGTTAGCAAAATAATATCCATCATGTGAAAATGGAAAAAAGCATGTCACAACAGCAAATTTACCAACACATGACCATCCACCTAAACTGACAGGCAATGAGAGGAGAGCGTTTATCAGACAAGCATCCATTTTTTTGAGGTTTCATCACATATGTCTCTAACAAGGTCCCTGACTCATGTGAATTGAATTTCAAAAGGTTCCCTTGGTAATAAGAACTACATTCTAAGAGAATGGTTCTAAGAACTGTGATGGACTGGCGACCTGTCCAGGGTGTACCCCGCCTCTCGCCCGTTGACAGCTGGAGATAGGCACCAACTCCCCACGACCCCTGGAGGACTAGCGGTTCAGAAAATGGGTGGATGGATGGATGGTTCTAAGAATTAGGTTCATAGAACTTCTGTGTCTGAAAGTGGCTATGGAAGAAGGTGCTCTGGTAGGATAAACTAAAAAAAACTAAACTAAAACTGAATATTTTTTGCCATTCATATTTTATAGAAAGCTTGCAATGTACATCAGCCCGAGCATAACATGCAACTTTTCTTCAGCAGGGACAAAGAAAACTTGTAAGAATAAATGAAAAGACAGATGGGCTACGTACAGGGCAATCTGGGAGGAAAACTTGTTAGAAGGCCCAAAAGAATTGAGACTGCAGTTGGTCAATGATGCTATAGCCAGAGTATAAGAAAGCATATTCATGTGTGTCCTAGTAATAGTATTTTTAATAGTTAATAGTCTTTTTCCAATCAGTCTGACTGATTTTAAAAGCAACAAAGGGCAAAATTCGCACAACAATCCAGATGTGCATAGCTCATAGAAACATACCCCAAAATCACCTTTCACTTGTGTTTGCAACAAAAGTTGATTATTAAAGAGCATCGACTCAGAAGGGCTGAATGCAAATGTTGCGGTATATTCAGATACGGGTTTGAAAAACAGAATGTACAGCCATGAACCGCTTTTGTAGTTCGAGTACATTAACTAAATAGATTGTAGTGTGTGGTTGCAATATGAAAAAATATGAAAAAGTTCAAACTGTATGAGGTTCGTATGAATCTTGCTATCATGTTAAGACAGCTGAAACATATTTCAACCAAGTATTCATAAATCCATTTCTAAGTAAGACCTATAAAAAGATAGCATCTGCAAAACAATTGAAGGATTTACATGCAGCTGCAAATCTCACTGAGAAATGTGACAACAAAATACCATGATAAGACTTCACGTTGTTATCCATTGAAAACCAAGTTCTCCATTTAGTCCGTAAATGCAATACATCTGCATGCTTCCTAAAGCTTTTTTGTGTCTTTTACAAAAGAACAAAAGCTTATTAAATATTCCAAACGTGCACAGACACCAATCCAACCCCCCCCACACTTTTTTTAACCCATACCCCTAAATTGGCAAAAAAAAAGCCCCATTTATCTCACTTGTAGTGTCTATTCACTGGCTGAGCCATGTCTGCAAAATGTTTGCACATATTTTACCACATCGCGGTTGTTTTTTGTTTTTTTTGTTTTTTTTTTAAACAGGTTTTATATGGGCGTCCAGCATTTCCATAGCTCCAAATGCTCACAATGGAGTAATGCAATTACTCCTTCCATCCCAAGAAGGCTAATCACATTTGGAGAACAAAGTCTGTTCTGGAGTTTATGGAAGAAGTGAACAAAAGACAGGGACAAGGTTGAGAAGGGGTGCGGGTGCACAGAGGTATTAAATGCAGCAGAATACAACAATTAATGTTTAGAGGGGGCTGGGCTATAATCCATGTAAAAAAAAAAACAGATGGAGGCTTAATACGTTTAAGCATGATAGACTACCAGAGGAGCCAAACAAACATGGCAGTTTTAGAGCTAATTAATTCAACTACAAATATTCACCCTTCCCAGCAGGTGCAAAACATGTGATGTTTGTGTATTCGGTAAGGTTTAGTTTAACTTCTGCTTCTAGCTTTCCATTCATAATTTCATTGATCCATAGGTGGCTCAGAGGCATATAGCTATCTCTACAAATGCATGCAATCAGAACAAACAATTAAATTGCCTCTTACTTGGCTGTAGAGCTGGTCATGCAGTGCCTATGTCTGCTTCTGTTTCCAGACCTTGTAGCCATAATCTCAAAAAGCAAATCAAACTTCTCTCAGCCATGATTATATATCCAATGTCTCATCTTCTACCCCCTTTCAATTCAACTCGTCAATCCCTGGGTGTCAGTTGTTTTTTTTTTGGCTACTCTAGGTCATCCAGTCCATATCTTTATGTAGCCCAGTAAAAATGTAGCACTCAATTTTAGCTAAACGAAAGATGTTAAAAATCCAGATAGTTTATCTTATTTAACCAACTATGGCCAATTTTCATTTACATTTCATTTTCAACAGACATCTATTTTTGTGAACTTATTGTCTTTAGCATTTGCTGTTGCTTCTATATAAGAATTCTATGTCCATTCAAAGAGAATAGGTATTAGAAGCCATAGCACTAAATGCTTCTAGAGAGCAGCAAAGACGAAATGGGTACGTGCATCAGACTGTTGTAACTCTTTTGGCGGTTTAGTTGTAAAGGCACGTGAGCATCTGTCGCCTCGTCTGCCCACTCATTGTTGCTCATTCAATTAGCTGCGATTTGGCAGATTCTGTTTTCCGCCAAGGGGAGGAGACGGACCACATAGAGGATGGGAGTTTGCTTTCACTGCTGCTTAAAGGGGAAAGTTGATACCCCCCACCCTACACACACACGAGCACACCCACATACACACACACGTAGGCGCATACATAACTACCCCCATTGGATCTCTTATTGTTATTCATTCCCTTATTCTCTTGTATCTCCTCCTTTGCTTTGCATAGGGTTCCACAGAGTTTTATTACTTTATGGCCAGTATTTCCTATCTGTTTGTGTGTGTGTGTGTTTATTTATATGTGTGTGCGAGCAGACCGGGGGGGGTCGCCCAGTCCTTTTATGCTCACAGTGCGTGCAGTGATCATAGTACTCTGAGTGCAGCATATTGCAAGCGATGTAAACAGTTGGGCGACAAATTGATTGCCCAGGCAATGAAAGAATGTGACTGATCAACTTTAAAGTTAATGGACTGCTGCCCTGCATTGACACTACCATCTTGAGTTTTGCTTGGTTTTTATTACTTCTTTATAGACTACTTACAAAATTGGTAGAGAAAGTTAGGAATTTTTCTCTTTATTGCAAGACAAGAGAACTATTACTTTTGATTCTAAGAAGTTTTTAGATTTCTGTTATGTTCTGTTCTACTCCATTAGTGATTGTTGTTTGTTTACTTGATAATCATCCAGTCATTCTTTACTTGGCCTAATTCTCTGCATGATTCACAGCAGACTCTTTGTAAACATACAAACACACACGTGCATCTGTGGGTTTGTGCGCACATTCTCTTACCGAAAAGCCACTGACAGCAAATTGTGCCTGCCCAGCAAGACATGGCACAAAGAAACAGCAATGCTTCACAAGCAACCACCAACAAAGCACTTAGGACATACCATCTGGATTTTGTGACATTACTCATGGGCGTTTTACGTTTAAAGTAATTTAGTGTTAAACATTTGTTCTGATTAGAAGTAATATAAACATTTTGGAGTGGTCTTGCCAGATGCCTGTCTTAAAATTGAGGAGGGAGAAAATTATTAGGGTAAGGACAATGAGGTGTTCCAACCACAAAGACAATGAGATAAAGTGTCAAAATACCAGTGGTAATGTGCACAACACTGGTCTATTATCATAAGAGGGGACATATTGTAATGTCAGTAAAGCATTTCCACTGATTATTGAAAAGAATATACATATTTTTTAGGCAATTTTGTTGTAAAATTTAAATGATACACTTCAACTTTTCCAAAGGGACACAAATTTTACATGGCTTCATTATTCCCGTCTCAAGAATATATGAGATCCGCAGAATCAAACAAAAGTGTGTAAAATGCAACGTATAATTAATAACTTAAAAAACTGTGTTTTAACATGCTTCTCAAAGTTTGGCACAATGTCTTTTTATTTACATTTTGCAGAGTTATGAAAACACATTTCTAATCTTTTTTTCTTGTTGTTTTTGTTTTGTTGTTGTTTTTTTGTTTTTGGGGGTGGGGGGTGGGGTGGGGGGTGTTATCTGATACAGCAACACAGCCTAGAGTATAATTGTGGAGAGGAAGGACAACATATAACTTTTTAAGGTTTCTGGAAACAAATAACTGAAATTTGTTTTTTGCACTGGCATCCAGCTTTTAAAAAAAAAATTGTTATACTCTTCAATAAAATAATCTGAGTCCAGTTGCCTTCAGAGGTCATCTAGTTGGTAAATAAAGCGGTGTGCAAATAAATGTCAGTATAAATAGAGTGGATGGCAAATCTACTATTCTCTAAATATTAATCTAATGTAATTAAATTCCAAAAGCCAAGTTAATCAATATCTAATATCAGTGGATAAGTATTGGCATTTGGGTACTTATATTTCCTTGACTTTTTAACAAACCGCTTTTGCTGTGAAGACAGCCTATATCAATTATACATCATTTCAGTGAGACAATATAAACACCAAATGTATATTAATTAGGAGGCCACTTGAGAGCCCTCAGCTCTGTTTCTTTTTTCTAATGCCTTCCAGGTCACCTTGAATTAATGAAGAAAACAAAGTTAGGGTTTATTAGTCTAAGGCCGTTTTCACATGTGTGGCCGTACCAGAAAACGGCCAGAGAAAATGCTAATTTTTTCTGTTCACATGTCACGGATCTCTGACCGTATTGGGATCCAGTCTTTTACTACAAATAAACAGCAGGTGGCGGTATACAAATAAGTCTTAGTTCTCCAACAAACAAGGGAGTGAGAAGTACCGACGTCATAAAACGAGCGACAGCCTAGAATGTAAACAAACTGGTCTACTGGTCAGCTGCTGCCTGAAGCCATCTACAGGGTGAGTGTTGTAGTAAACCCGCCGTTTTGTAATCTGCTGTGTTGCTGTGGGATGCTTGAATCGCGTTGTTTTGGTATTTGTATGGTCGCGAGGTGATTCTGTAATTTCGGCCGGCGATGTCGTCATTTCCGCATGGAGCGCGTCTATTGTCTTGAGTACGGCCAGAGTACGCGTTGTGTTCACATGGTACGTGGCCGCTCGTACCTGGACTCGGATACTACCTCCAAGGCAGGTCTCTCTGTCCGTATTCTGGCACGGTACAGTCTGTGTTCACATGGTACGAAATAAGTGGATTTTGACCAAATACCGTACCCGAGTACGGACTCCCGTACCATGTGAAAGCGCCCTAAGGGAGGAAATGCTATCACATGTAAGACACATCCAAGGGTCCCTGATAGTGTCTTCCGACATGGGATTTTTATCCACGTGTCAACGTCAATGAGTTCTGTTTGCGAGCGGGTGTTTGCGAGCGGGTGTGTGCACGCATGCTTGACAGGTTGTTGATTTGTCGGGGACTGCCTCATCCACGATGCTATGTCCATTTGTCGTTGATGACTGACAGCTAATTTGGGGTCCAGAGATTAGTTGGTTTTTTTAAGGGAAGTCTCTCTGAAACATGCCACATCCAAACAGAATTATTCCCCATTTGGGCTGATTTCTTTGATAGAGCATGCATGTCAGGCTGGTAATGAGGAAAGGCCGGGCTTTATTCTCATGAAGGCGACCATCATCCTCTGCTATATCTGGTTTAAAACATCCAATGACAGTTGCTGTTTTGAACAGGTCAGTGGAAATGAGTAAATTATATGAAAACATTTGAATCAATGCCGCTTACAGCCACAATAAAATCATGTATGACAGATCAGTTGACTTAACTAGTTCTTTCAGCTGTAGTGCGTTGCTTATAATGAGGTCAAGCTCTCAAGTTTTGCCAAACAAATCTATGAAACTTGTGGGTGTTCTCTTCTTTTTTAAATTGGGAAGTAGAGGAAATAGTGCAACATCAAGCCAGAAAATCCATGGAGTTTAAACCCAAACACACTCAGAGGCCACCACATTTATAAATACACAATAACCAGCTCCAGAGACTTTCTGGCACACACTAAACGGTTGGTTTCATGTTGGAAGCCATGCACTGGCAAAGGTGGTGCATGCTCTGAATGACACAAATCCCTTCCTGTTTTTGCAGTCTACAATCCTTGCAACCTGGACTTATTAGAAGGAACATAAGTTGCAGTCAAACAGACCTACACTTTTGCTTCTCTGTTCAACTCCAGACATCTACAAAATCTGTCTGTGTGTGAGTGCATTTTTAGGTATGTGTGTGAATGTATGGACATATCTAGGAGTCAATTTTCTGCCTGAGGTTAGGCCCTCACCAGACAGCTACATGTTTAAGTATCCCCTGGTGACCCACTTCTCGGGGTTGCACAAGGTTTACGCTTCTTGAGGTTTTGAGAGCTGACAGGTGTGATTTAAGTGGGATAGATGGTATGTATGATAAAATAGAGATGAAATATATTGAAAGACCAATTCGAGGAAAGGGGCGATTGTGAGTTGAGGGTGAACAGACCTTCCAACCTGACCTTTTAACTACATTTAACTGCTTTCCAACAATCCTTGACAAACCTTTTAGATTAGTCATAACAACCCTGAAGATGATATCCAGAATAACCCTGAGGTGTTATGGTCAAAGAAAAAAAATGTTTTGGAAACAAAGATCCAGAATTATTGAACTTTGAGTGATTTGTTATATTTATAATGGGAATTTCGATTGTCATTCCTTGGAATGACTGAGTTTGAGACACTCAATGTGAATATATCACTTTGCAAGGATAGCATGTTTAAATTATGAGTCTCTCTATTATATCTGAGCAGTGTGGTAGAAAATAAATAGTAGAATGAATTGTTGTTGTCTAGCACAATATGGTAAATAGGTTCTGTATCTACATTTTAAATTGGATGATGGGGCACTTGTGATAACTCCTTCATCTAAAGTTATCAACTTGTCAGATTCAGTTGGAATAGATGTATTTAATTTTGTGAAGTATCTTTATAAGTTTATCTAACATGCTTGTCATCATAGATATGAGCAGTGTTTTTGTTTTCAACTCCATTTCAAAATCAGACAGAGGAATCACCCAGAATATCCAACAAAGTGTACAAACACCAACTGCCTTCTGAGTAAAATCTTTCCCCGAAACAACAGCTTTGGAACCCAGGTTTACCAATCAACCAATCTTAGAAACGTGAATGTGGGAGCTGCATGAGTCAAAGAAAGCTTAATGAGTGACTGAAAAAACAGTTTCCAAAACTCAAAGTAGGTAGTTTTTCTGTTCTATTGTAGGGTTTTCTGGTTTATGAAAATGTAAATTATTTATATTTTTTTTCCTCTAAAATGTCACTATCAAGTCAATAATACAATTATTAGCACCTAAAACTATAAAGCCAATACATTATTTTGAAACTCCATGGATGTTCAAGTTGTAATTTAGAAAGGTTGTACTTGCTTTATAAGTATTAGTGGTTAAAATTAGCTTAGTTGCTTTAACTTATCAAGTCATTAGAGAGAAAAAAACACTACTGTTACTAATGTTAACATTTATTCCTAATATCATAAACTAACAATTCTCCATTTGTGTTTTGTATAATGTTCAATAAAAATATACCTTTTAATATAATTAATCTTAATTTTAAAATATATTTTTGGAATTCAATGTATATGAAGAAAAATTATTTTTCAATGTTTAATATATTTTGTAGACTTTGTAACTTATCATGATACTGATTATTTATCTACATTAATATAGATTAATATAACTTGTCAACCTCTACGTTTTTGAAGAAAAAGTTGAAACTAAGAAGAAGAGGGCAGCAATGAAACGTCATTGAGTGTAGAAACATGGAAGGTTCCTGTTTTCGCAGTTAGAGGGTTGTTAAAACTTAGAGGGGGATGTAGAGAAAGTGTGGAGTTGGAAATGGGGGAAACAAAGAGGGAATTGAAAGAGGGCGCAGAAATGAAGGGAAATGTAGGAGGGAGAAGCGTAGGAGTTTACTAAGTGGAAAATAGAAGAAAACGTCTCCTGTGCACCCTCTGGGCCTTCAGATGTTCATGATTAAAACCTCTTTCCTCCATCATTTGCACACACCACTTCTCACCTAAGCTTAATGAAAACAACGCTGGATTGATTTGTGACAACCTTGAGAGAGCTGGGGGACTTCAACGTGTGTTCATATGTGTGTGTATGGGTGTGTTTGTATGGGTGTGTGAGTGAGTGCAGACTCTTAGGTGTGGCTTCCATTTGTGTGTCTGGAAGTGTCCCTTATTAGTCATACACCAGCCTAGTCACACCTGAACTCCCGCTGATTTGGTCAGGGGAGCAGAAAAAGAAGACCTTGGGAAAGGTTATACAAACTAGGGAGATAAAGTGGATTCAGACAATCTTTTTTTTTCTTTTTTTTCTGGAAGGCAGTGTTGCTGTAAAGATGAACAAATTGTCCACATATTTCATAAGCTGTTAGGCTTCTCTGTGGAGATGCTTTACATGGTGTTTCGAGTTTATGCAGGGGTTTTGGGGACAGCAGCCAAACAGTGAGCAGCAATTGTTCAATCAGGCTCTGCAGGCATGCGAGATATAGAGAGAGGTGCAAAGACATCTGGGAAGGGAAACGAAAACAGAAATTGGACAAAATGACAAAGAGGATGAATGGTGGCTGGATAAAACAGAATGATGGATGGAACAATGACATTTAATAAAGTGAAGCCAATTTAATAATTCAAATCCTCACTCTCTTGACAATGAAGGTGAATGATGTTGCATTTAATTTGGTTTCATTTCCCCTCACCTGACCTGCATATGCATAAAATTACACTCTTATTACAGTCAGTCACTTGAAACTCTCCATAGATCATACTGCAAACACAGCATTTACCAAATTTTCCCTCCGATTCCTGTTTATTAACCTGCAGGTAAATTGTTTTCAATCTGATATCATAATGATAATGGTTTTATCAAGGGGAACAAAATGAGGAAGATAAAATAAATGTTGAAAAAATTCACAATGTAAAATTGAAATAGTTACAGGCATAGCAGATACCTCAGTGATTTGAGAAGTAATTATCAATTTATTTGTGAAAGGCAAAATGCCAAAAAATATAATTTGAATCGCTGAACTTTATTTCTGCCTAAAATATTTCTTCAATGCATGAAATGTTATGAGTGAAATGTTCATCGTAGTTGCTAATCATTAAACAAGTCTCGTCAAGTCTGCATGTCTCCTTGGCTGTTATTATTTCCTCCTCTGCTAACAAGCAATTAATTCACTTTAGAGCTTTCCTCCAGTGCTACATAAACATCAAATGGAAAGGATGCTCTCTAATGGTTTTACTTTAAAAACTCCAACACAAAAAAAACACACATTGCCTAAATACAAACTGCCACTCCCAGGGGCCTCATCAATGGTGGAAAACGAGTGCAGGCGCTAAATAAACACATGCTGATACAAAGTAAGGTTATCCACAATTATGCTTACATTATGAATACTGAAACACATGTAAGCATATTTTGCTGATTAACATGCCCTCCAAATTTTCTCACTTTATTTTAACCTTAGCCAAACAAGCATACATCATAATTACCCAAATTAATTCCCACAAGTACCACATCATCATCAACACCAGCTTTTGTTCACGGTTGATTACGTTGATATATAGCGATAGCTACACGGTGTTTAACATCTTTCTCTCACATACACACACTTATATTCAGCAGGCACACCAGGTAGCCTCCACACGATGATGGCTTTTATCTGTAATGAGAACAAGGCAAGACACTGAGCCCCAGAGTTGTAATCAATAACCATTATCACGAGTCCTTACCTGTTTCTAGTCTTCTGCAAGATCTATTTTGACTTGGATGATATATTCTAAAGGGATCCACTGCAATAACTAATACGACCCACTGAGAAACAGATAAATGCATCCATTGCAATGTTGTTTTGAAAAGTAGCTTGAGACTGAAAAGTGGACAAACATCTTTATAGGCAGTTATTTGGTTGAAAAGCCAACATCTGATATTTTATGCATTCTGGTTAAGCTTTATAAACCTATACAGTGCCCGTACCATCCAATGATGACGTATGCTTCTGATTGCTGTCCTCTTAAAACACTGACACTGGTATTGAAAAATACTCATTTCACAAAGCTGCTACCACATCTGGAGCATAATGTTTTGCTTTGAAAACCTCACTTTGATTTCTCCAGTTAGACTTCTTGTCATTGGGGCCAAAACGCAAAACTGTTATTTAGCAAATATGTTTGTATACATACACTAATCCTTTTATTCTTTGGCTTTCTACTAGTCATGGCTGTATGAATAATGCCTCAATGTACAATGACACTTCTGTCGTATTCTTCCAGTTTATGTCAGGCTTGAGCTTTTACAGTTCCTGTTTTTCTTGAAGATGCTAACTATTTTATTTTCCATCTGATTATAAAATTTTAAGGCTGGGTTGTTAAAATTCAGAAATAATTGCACACAAATAATTGCCTGTTCCAACTCAATAGTAATCCTAAACACAAATCAAAACTGGTTTTGGAATGTATAAATTTGTGGACTATATTTAAATCTGCAGCTGCAGAAGGTCCTAGGTTTGAATCCCATCCAGGGATCTTTCTGCATTGAGTTTTCATGTTCTCCCTTTGTATGCGTGTGTTCTCTTAGGTATGAAAGCTTCCTCCCACTGTTGCCAATTGTTCCCGACCTGACAGAAACTAGTTGAATTTGGAACATGAGCATGAT
The DNA here is from genome assembly GCA_028564705.1 of Apricaphanius iberus. Taxonomy (NCBI): domain Eukaryota; kingdom Metazoa; phylum Chordata; class Actinopteri; order Cyprinodontiformes; family Aphaniidae; genus Apricaphanius; species Apricaphanius iberus. The sequence goes on along the minus strand of JAPXFQ010001676.1, from coordinate 159,200 downwards.
AGTGACATATCATTTATTTAGGCTGTAGTTACAACAATAAAAATATAATTCCAGCGGTTTGGTTGCCTGGTTTGCTGCCAATACTTCCCGTGACTAACTCGAACTGTGTCCAGTGAGTAATGTATTTAGAGTTTGGAGTTTAACTGACAGCTAACGTTAGCAAGCTTAGCATGTGAGTTATATTACCGATCCAGGAGTAAAAGCGCCTTTTGTGTTTGATGCTGTGGAAATGTTTTTATGTGGGTCCATGTAGTGTAGGCTTCACCTAAACTTATCTGGTTTTATTTTTTCTGTGGTCACTCCTCTCCTGAGATGGATAACAATGTCTCCGGGGCTCTGAAGCAGCTGTTTGACTTGCTGACTCCACCATTCTTCCCAGTGTGAGTCGAGCTGCGCCAAACATATTGTTGGATCATAGAGATGGTATCTGTCAATCCACAACCGGCGGCTGCTACTGGCTGGTAGCAGCCGCCGGTCATTGTCGTACCTGATTTAATTGTACATTTTATTATATTTTAATTCAAATATATATTTTGTAAGGAAATGTACTTCTATTATGCAGCCCTCTAAAAGTCTTGTGGATGTATTTTTTTTTATCTAGCTTTTTATGAAAATGTTCCATGTACAACCTAAATTGGAATATTGATGGTGGTCTTCAATTTATCTTCCAACATACAATACAAATAAAAACAGTTTGCAACAAAACCAATGTGCTCAAACATGTCAAAATTAAAGTACATAGAACAAAAAAATGCAGTTTCAAGAGGTCAAGAAAAGATGGCAGAAACAATGGGAAGAAGAAAGAACTGGTAGGTAGCTTTATAGCATTCAAAGGAAATTTAATATAGGAAAACAGAACCAACCAGAAAGGGGGACATGATTATATCTACAGTAGATTAGGATTTGTTCATTAAAGTTAAATTATACATTACTTAAACAGGGGAACATGCTACCAAGAAATGTGATTTTTGTCTTCAACCACAAACTGTAGAACATGTTGTAATATTTTGCCTGAAGCATACTGTTATGAGAAATTTGAAATGGCACAAAAATACAACTGGTCATTCAAGATCTTTTATAATAAGTGTTAAATCTCCTACATTATTAATCTCACCATACATTTGAACATTCCTTAAATGCACCACAAGTCTGCAGATGCATTGTAATTACAGACAAGCTTCTATAAAGAACAATGTTCTTGTGTGGCTTGTTAAAGAATGATCGGTCTTTTATAGTTGCATATTTCTCTATGGAGCTGGGTGAAATGAACCGAGAAAGGTTAATGGGGAGCAGAAGTCAAGCCTGTCTACTTCCGATCCATAGGAAATAAGTCAAAAAACAGTCAAAGAAATTAATGAGAGTCAATTGAGCGATAAAAGTTATTTTCTGATCCCGTTTGAACCATGCCATGGATTGAACATATGATGTCCATGAATGCTAGAGACACATTTTGACGTAGAGAAATCGCTGATTTTCGACCAGCGGCAAGTTGTTTTAGGTTTTGTGCGAAAACATGAAGTGGACTACAACTGAAGATAAAGAAGAGAAAATGGAAGTGAGATTAGCCAGTTTTTTCTCCTTCCTCCAGGACAAAAAAAGGAGCATTAAATGTGGATAAAATCACTATAAATCTGCCCATGTGGAAAGTGAAAGCTACTTTATGCTGGGGGAGAAATAGTCAACCGAGTGAGTGCCTTCATGCGCAAGAAGCTCTACAAGGTCTTGAGTATTTTAAGGGGCTGTTTACATGACAACAGTGTCATTTTTGTTTGAATACGCGGGTGAAAACAACTCTGCGTTTACTTGACAATGAACTGATCTAGTTGAAAATAATGTATTACTTATGCCGGGCCTTTAGAAGAATAGAAGAAGAAGAATAGAATAATCCTCTAAGTGTACCACGAGGGGAAATTTGGTCTTAACAGCAATTAAAAAAAAACCCAGATGTGCAAACCGAACAGGACATAGAATAGAAACACACATAATTTTTACAGAAGAAAAAGATGGCTGTGTGCCCCGCATATGCACTGTTCTATGGTTTCCCCTGATTTCCTCCTCCCTACACGGAAAAACAGTCGACGAATGGCAAAGTGTGCATGTCTATTATGCCCTGAGCAGCTGCAGCTGGCAGTGATGTCATAATTTGCTTCAGCATTAGCTTTGCATTTACATGACAACGAATCACCCAGCATTGTTAGATTTCTCCATTTGGGAGACTGTTTTGGAAAAGCTATGTTTTCTTCCCCTCAAGCCACTGTTCTCGTTCACACGAGAATGGTGGCCAATACGCAGAGCAAAACCTACAGTTTTGCTGAAAATGTAGTGTAAACAGCCCCTTAAGTGCTAGCTATTGTTAGCTACATGACATCATATATGTGACTACTGATTTGTAGGCATTTTAATTGTAAATTGTTAAAAGCAAATTAATCACAAATTACTTGACAAACACTGTTGAAATGCACATTATTAGGTATCATTTAATTTGATGTACAGCATACGTGTAATTCCGGTGGGTAAGACAAAGCATACCAGAAAATAGGTTTTATCGCTCCATAGACTTTCATTCATTATTTTTTTAGCCAGGGGACCCATGGGCCGGCAGGAAAGGGAGGAGACTTAAGGGATCATCCTCCATGCACATGCGCAGATCATTCCCTTACTGAGAGCAGTCCGAAGAACAAGTTAGGTCTCTAATCTGCAGGGAATATTGGTGACAAAGTTTCAGAGAAAATAGTTAAAGGTGGTCAGAAATGTTGCTATAGTTTTTGCTGGGCACTTTTTGGAAAACAAAGTTGTTAAGGCCGTTAGAAATAGCGACAAAGTCACTAGGTTGGCAAAACTGCCTCCCGCAGTCCAAAAGCATGACTGTTAGGTTAATTGGTCCTTTCTAATTGTGCATATGTATGAATGTGTGCATGCATGGTTGTTTATCCTATGTGTCTCTATGCTGCCCTGCAATGGACTAGTTACTTATCCAGCTGTACCCGTCCTCTCGACCAACGATAGGCACCAGCACAGGCCCCTCAACGCTACAAGACTAAACAGATTTAGGTAATAGACAGAAGTTGGGTACATTCTATGAAACAAAACAAAAATAGAAAAAATATAAGGAAAAACATGGCAAAGATGCAAGGTCTCCTGTTCTGCACAGTGAATTTTGAGACACCATGTTTGAGGAGATCCTTTTGATAATGGTTACTGTTTAAAACAGAAGCAAAGCTATTTTAACACCATACCATATTTTCCTGACTATAAATTCAGTTCAAAAAGCAGAGAGACTCTGTGTTGATCTCATGATAGTATTTTCATTAGCTTAACTTCTCCCTCATCTGGATGGTATATGGCTGGCTCTCTTTCTGGTCTGTAAAATAATTTACAGAAATAATTCTAAATTTGCAAATTAATCTTTGGCATGTGAAAACAATTTACATATTTATTTCAGTGCTTAAAAAATAAGTGGTCAAATAGTAGAGTCACTCTGGCTTCTTATTCAGCTGCTTGTGCAGATAATACAGAAATTAAAAGGGATGACACGTCAGAAGTCCAACAAAAACATGTGTCTCTGGGGGCAGTGTGTTTTAACCACTGATATTAGTTTGTGTGTTGTAATTACAATCCCTTTGGGAATGGAGAAAAAATGTCACATTACTAAATGCAGAAGATATATGTGAGATAATGTGTAAAAAAAACAGCAACACTGTCTGAAACAAGGGTTTCTTTATTAGTCACTTACTGTCAAAACAAACAAGCAGAGGTGAGACAATGGCAATTAATGATACTTTAACTATTAACAAAAAGGATTGTTAGACATACTGTATTTGGTTATTTTTCAGTTGATGAGAAATAACTAACTTTCAGAGGTATAGACTTGAATCACATTATTTGAACTTGAGTCATTATTTCTATAACTTTAGACTTGTCTTGAAAAAAATGTTCAAACACTTTGACTTATTAGACTTACACCAATTTGGGACTTGACTTGAACCTGATAACTTTAAAAGAACTGATATTTAACCCAATGTATAAAGATTAAAATATCTATTCAAAATCACACACATGTACATAATTTCAATAATCATGTCTTAACAGACACAGCCTCTCTGTAACCCTCTGTGTAAGAGCTGCAGAACAGCCAATCAAATTGCCAGATTTACTTTGAAAAAAGGAGAAGCATGCCTTATCATCTGTCTCTCTATATGGTGATGCAGCCAACAACAGTTATGTTACCAATAGTAATTTATTTTGGGTACATAAACAACAAAGGAGTTGACAAAAAAATGCAAAACAATATTAAAAAATGTAAAAGAGGAGATTCTCAGACAGAATTTAAACTATGTCCAATTTTTTTAGAAATGTAAAGTTCCATAACCAATGGTAGGTAGTACTTTTTCTTTTTTGTTACAATACTGTAGTTGACTTTAGCTAACTTCATTTTATGAGTAGTTGTTCTCCGGGCTACGTTGATACTGTTAACATGTATACTTTCTTTGTCCTTCCATTTTAAATCTGTTTTTCTGTCCACATCTAAGAATAATTGACTACTAATTAGTTTGGTGGATGGTAAATAGAGTTCTGTTTCAGAAAGCAGGTTCTTTATCTGAACTGTGGGAAGATATATTTTCTATGTCTCCTCCAATCATAATGCTGAAATGGGTTAAGTCCATCAGAGGATATTTGTTTGGCGACATCTCTGTGGGAAAAATATATAAAGAATAAATAGATAGTTTACTGCAGTCAATGCATTAAATCTGTTTTTTTGGGACATTTGCATACCTATACATGGTTTTATTCCTCTTTCCATCACATATATTACTCATTTATGTCAATAAATTACATAAAGTACTCTGAGTGATCTTAATTCTATTAATAGTTGTTTATTTATTAATAGCAGTGGGTTTTTTGTGTTTGTTTTTTTTAAATATTTTATCCCATGTTTTTTTTTTCCTATTATTTATCACTCAGTGTTCCTAACTAAGTCCAGTCCTGTGCATTGCTCTCCCTCTGCCAACCCCGGAAGGGCCCTGCACTGAAGTTCAAGCCTCCTTCTTGCCTGAGAAGTGATCAGGCCCTTCTTTTCACCCAAAGGGGTGGGGTTTCCCTGGATGAATGTTGTGTGTGAAAGGATCACGTTATCCCAGCCAGATCCTCCCCAACCTTATTGCTGTGAGGTGTGCTGCCCTACCAGCTGCGCCACCATGCTCCCTTTAGTGTTTTTCACAGGTATGCTGAACATTGCTAATTAGAACTTTAAGCAGAGTTTTGTGCTGCCCTCAGCGTTGTGTACATTACGTAATTCTGCCTTTTCAGTTTCTTTGTACATCTACATCACTGGAAAGCTATGGTTCTTGTGATTCCAATGGTGTATGCCAATCAAGGATATAATCATATTTGCAGATACAGCTAAAGCTTTTGCCAAACCACTTAGACAGCAGAATTATGTGAAACCGTCCATAGCCTCTTATCATAGACAGAACTGAGCCATCTTGAACAAAAGTGGTGAAATTAATGTCATCCAATAAAATAGTTCGTCCACAAGTCTGATGTCCACAATCTGACATTATCTGTGCTTAAAGCTTTTTTATTTATTTTCTTACATGCAATAGTTTCCACTAGCATGCTCACTTTAACCTACAAATAACACAGACCCCTTCTCCTTATGATTTTATGGTCGTTGGCAAACAACCTGAGCTGTACTAATGCTTCCTTCTGGACTGGAGTTGGAACTGGGATAGTTTTATTACATATATTCATAAGTAAATACCTGTGAGTCTTAAAAATCAAACTATCATCTTTATAATTAAATCACCCATACTCTTTTGTAAAATGTCTTTCATCTGTAACTGTGAAAGTGTGAAATTATAGTTCAAAGAAAGACTATTCTTATTAGCAAAACTGCTTAAGTATACAGCATAGAGGTGCACGCTCAGAACTACTTTTTATAATTTTTCTGAGTTCAATTGCACTTGTTTCATCAGGTGTACAAATAAATTATATTTTTAAAAAGAACCCAAGGTTTATGATTTACATTGAAAATACGTGCAACGTTGTTTAAAAAACAGACTTGACTTGAGACTTGAGCAAAACAGTGACTTGGCCTCACCTGTAGAGTCATTTGTGACAAAATTGGGGTATAGAAAAGATAAAAACAATTATTCTTCAGACAGGTCTTTACAAACACACCAGTATGTATTGGTGTGTTTGTAATGTATTTTCTGGGCTATGGAGAGAATGCATCACACACCAAAGAATTCTATTACAAACTAGAAATGATAATGAAAAAGCAGTTTTTTTAAATTTTATTTCTGTTAAACCAAAGTTAGAACGGAATGTCAGAGCGGAGACATTTTCAAATCCCTAACTAGTGACATTTTCAGTGCCAGAGATTTGACCATTAAGTTTAAACTTCAATGTCCTTACTGTTTTAGAAGCTTTGTTGTTGTTGATAACTCACCTGTAATGTTTAATCTTTATTTTGCTGTAATTTCCTCAGTTTTGTAGTATTCTTTTTCATTTTTAGAGGGAATTAATAACGTGCAATGTTTAAACACTAATACATTTACAAAATTGACCTATCAAGTCACTTAAAAAGATAAACACTACTGTTGGCATGCATTTTTTTTCAGATGCATTTAGGATTTGGTCTGGTTCATAGCAGTGGCCAACATACAATATGATATTCTATATTATCAGATCAATATGAAATGTGTTTTGCATCTCAGCAATGTTATTTACACTCCTTCATACACAGACTTAAGGAGAAAAAACATAGAAGGAACACTGTTGATATACATTATAAGGTAAATAGAAAATAGATTTTAACTCTGATTGATGTTCAAAGTTAAGTTTCACGGTTGATGGTGTACAAAAGCATTTCTAAATTTAACTTTGATAAACAGTAGAATCCTATATCTTCAACCTAATGGGAAAAGTTCATATGCATTTACCGAAGCATAGTTGGAATTAGAGGAGATATATTTGGCTAATCATACCATATTGTGATGGTAGGACGCTTCAGAGTATTTCAAATGGGTGGCTTACACTCTTGGAGCAAATTTTCACTTGTAATGTAACAGCAATTAACACAAATGTATACCATGTGGTATTACAGTGTTGCAAAACACTCATCAGGCATAAAAGAGAAGATGGTTTTATTTACTTGCTCTAAAGAACCTCAGACATCTGAAATATATCTTTTGTTTTGTCTTTCTACAGACAAGTTCAACATGTTTTCAAGACAACAGTTAATCAGTTATGATTTCTAAATAATTATAGGACAGTACCTGGTTGGTTTCTTTTTATTGTGACTGACAATCAAATATTCTTCCAAAAAATATATACAATAATAATAATGATCAGACCTTTTGAGAAAAGTAACTTAAAATCCACATTTCTTAAAAAGGAAGAACCAGGCCTGAAATAGTAAATGTTGTCATTGAACATTTGAAAATTGTTGCCTAACCCTGATAACTGATTGTAGCAATACCAACTGCCATTAAGCTTTTCTGATAACTTGCAGTAAGTCTTTTAAATAACTAATGATTATGAGGATGCATAATTATTTGAATTCGGCCTCATTGTTTAAGGTAATGACTGGGTAATGCCCAAAACTTTTTAATTCTATTATAGATAATTGCAGACATTGCTGATGATAAATCCTTCATGGTTTTCTGGAGGAAAGCAGGATTAACCATTGCATCAGTAATTCAACGTTTTCCAGATACCCTAGCAATAAAGCTGCACTAGAACACCATATAAGCCAAATTACCAATCCATTACTAGTCATTGCTTTGCAAGTCTCAAGTCTGAGGTCATTGCCCTCAGGTCTTGAGTCAAGTCTCAAGTAAATACAGGCAGGTCCAAGTCAAGTCTCAAGTCAAGGCAGGCAAGTTTCAAGTCAAATTCCAAGTCTTAAATGTAAAATTTCAAGGCATTTCGAGTAATTAAAGAAAATATATGTTGCAATTTAATTTTCAATGTAAATATGTTCTTTTTTTAAAATATGTATTTGAATACCCAGTGAGACAAGTACAAGTGAGCTTATAAAATAAAATAAAAAGTTTTTACTGAACTCAAAAATCCATGTTGTACAGTTTAATCTAACTTAGATAATAAGAATTGTCTTCCTTTGAACTATAATTTTAAAGATTCACTACTAAGGAGTAAAGAGATTTTACAAAAGAGTACAGGTGATGTAATTTTGAAGATGATATTTACATTTGCAAGAGTCACAGGTATTTACTTAAAGAACAACTCACCCCCTTCCAGAGTCTTACTCAACCTACATTTCTGGTTTGAAAAATGCAGCGAAAGAAGGAGTTGCCTACTGTATAGAGTACAAAGCAGGTTTGGATGGCTTCGTTTTTTAAAGATCTCACAATCTGATTGCCAGTTCTGCAGTTTCAGCTTCAGCACACATGCATACACAGAGACAGTCTCTGCTTGGTTTAGTGAAATGACATAAAGTGCAGTTTTGAAATAATAGAGGTTTTAAACTATAAATATAGGGTAAACAAATATTTTTTTCAAATAAATAGGTTCCATTCCAAGTCAAGTCAAAGTCTTTTAACATTTTTTCAAGTCAAGTCTAAAGTTCCAAAATGAATGACTCAAGTCTGACTTGAGTCCAAATCATGTGACTCAAGTCCACACCTCTGTTTGACATTATGTGTTCTTATGGTTTTTTTTTCTGAAATACTGTGTTAATGTTATGCCAAGTGTAACAAGATCCACATCCCAAAGGCAAGACTTACGTTGTTTTCATAAGATACTGTGCGGACATTTTGAGGTAATATTCCGGGCTTTTACAAATACACCGTTGCGGCATGGCAATCCTAAAATATTATGGCATTCATGGTGGAAAGCTTGATAGTAATATTTCAGCAAAATGGCATTGATGATGTGTGAAATTTGCGCTGATCAGTATGCAAAATGCAAGTAAACATAGGGAGTTAATTTAGCATTTGTAAACTGTATCTGCTGAAATGGCAGGATGATATTTCCACATCATGCACAGGACACCTTATGTGACACTTTACATACTACAAAATAATTAAAATATAAATACCAGTTAGAAACAAAAACACACAAATCATCACACTGACATCTCCCATGTAAGTTTTTGTGTGTGTGTAATAGTTCAGCATAATCAGATCAGAAAAATACTTTTTCACAGCACTGTCTGCTTTACATACAAGCAATTTGTAGGAACTGTCAGCTTCTGAAGTTCCTCATGTTTTGGTGGATTTTTTTTAGCCGCTAACTGAATTCAGTACCAATGGATGTTGGAAAGACGAGGTAAAAAAGGTAACCATAGAAAATTTACTTTTAGCCTTATGTTCATCCAGTTCAATCTGCTCCTTTTATTTTCTTAAGAGAGAAATTTCAGGATGAGACTGTCATTGAGGATTACACTTTTCATTCTTACATCGTTTGCAAACCCACTACCGTCTTTTGAAAAAGTACTTTATCTGTTTTAGTAACATTAGACTGTGACATTGATGTATTATTATGTAATTGTTATATTTTTTATTCAAAAACATAAAAAGTCTCTGGTAAACACATTAGAAGTACACTATATAAGATGGGTTATACATACTTAATGCACTGGACTTGAAATTTGAGAGAAGATTTTACAGAGTGATTCATCATCAAGTGTAATATAGACAGTCACATACTATACAGTCATAAAAGAGAAGCTACTTGTTTTTCTATTCCACCAATGCCCAGTACTGGCAGTAAACATACAGACAGAATATGCACAGAATCTGTGGCATACAGCTGTGAAGTGGGCCTTAGTTACCATTTGTCTGGTTGATATTGCATCTGTGAGCTCTGCTGTCTTCCCACAATTTCCCCAAGCCTCCATCTCCATTGCAATCTCTTCCTCTTGTTCTGTCACGTCTAACTCCACTTCTTCCTCCTTTTTTTAAATTTTCATTCAATGATTTTTTTTTTTGTACCATCCTCTCTTCCTTCAAATTCTCTCAGCCTGCTCCACTCGCTGGAAGAAGTGAACGTGTATTTCACCAGTCTGCGACGTGTCTGCCACTTTCCAATTAGCTTGTATACCTGCTTCTGGCTGTGTTGAAGATAAGATAGAGCTGATACCACAAAACTACTGTTATCTCTGTTTTTCCTCCTGTCACACACCGGCAGTCATATGCCTTCAGACATCCTCGCAAAGATACACAAACACACCCCAGCAAAATGCCAGACTGGCTTCCAGCACTACAGATGCATTGGACAGACAGATATGGTGGGGTAACAAGGGGTAGACAAGTGTTATAATAAATGCATCAGGGACTGTAAGACATTATCAACTCGATGTGCAGCCCGCTTGCCAGAAGAAAACTGTATTTCCTATACAGTGTATATTAATTAATTTCCCTTGTTGTTTTGTTTATTTATTTTTGTCACTTAACTGCCTTGGTTTTATGTCACCCAAGAGCCTGAAGATGCATGTGTAGGTCCATTTGAAATGTCTTACATAGTTCCAGTTTAAATTGGTTTTAATTTTTACTGTATCTTCTTGTTCAGTTTTCTTTTACTTCTACAGAAACCTGCAGTAAGTTAAAACCTCCATGTGTACTTTTTAATTTCAGCTAAAATGACTGACTTGTTTAGTCAAGTTCCTGTTTTTTGTCTAATCATCATACAACCACAGTACTGGTACATTTGGACCTCAGTGCAGCATTTGACACTGCAAAATATACTATAGGGACTTCTGGAGAGCTAGGTCGGACTGTCTGGTACAGTACTTTACTGGTTTAAATATTAGCTTAAGAAAATGACATTTAGGGAGACAGGGAGGGACGGGTTTGGGGGACAGAGATAGCTATGCTATGAGTGTACACATCGCTTCACACTCCTTTTGTTTCAGTTCTATTTTCTTTTTAGCTTCTTAATCTCAAGTGTATCCATGTGTGAATTGCACACTCACAAAGATGAGCACTGTGAGAAGCTCCGCTGTTTCAGCCATCTTTGCAAATATGACTTTGTTTGGGGGAATGACATATGTATGCCTGCTGCACTACGTTTGCATCATACACATACAACCCCCCTTTTTTGCCCCTGTGCCAGTGCCTGAGCTGCCTCGCCATTGACTAGAGGTGTCAAGATTGTCTGGTGGTCTTTAGCATGAAGTGGGGTTTATTGGGGAGCTTGGACCATGTCAAAAATGGTGTGCAGCCATCAGGTGGCCTATGACTCCCAGGGATCTGCTGGGCCAGTCTTGGGGCACAGAGGCTCTGTGGTCATACATCCTTCTTGTGGTTTGCTGGTTCCATTTTTAGGTTAAGAAACAGAGTTGGGCATTTTCAGAAACCGACTGTTTCACACTAATCTGTAAACCACAAGTGCTTTACTGTTTTCTTTTTGGTAAGGCTTATCAAAAATTTACTTTACGTATAAGCAGTCATGCATATTTAGCTGTTAAGGTGATAGAAATTACTTGTTTCGCTAAGTTAATACTCTGTGGTATTGCTAAGTAATGAAATAGCTTTAGAACTGAAATCTTTACAAAAAGTTGTAAAACACTCCTTTTTTGGCATCCAAAATAGTGAGTCTTGCTTTTTTTGCAAAATACATAAATGAGCAATAAGCAAGACTGACCTCTTGCACTTAGCATATTTACAGAGTACTTTTTCCTCCATACAACACTCCAATCATCCAGAAACATCAAAAACTGAGGCGATTTTGGAGTTCAGCATCTTTGCTTGTTGACCTTCTAATTAGCTGATAGTACAGACTAACTCCCAAAGCTGCTTGAGCACTGTAGCCTGCTGCAATATGAATAGCACAAACAATGGAGGGAAAACATCCCTGCAGGATAAATCACATGGTAATGCCAAATCTAAATTATCCAACCCCTATTTCATGATTAAGTTCACTTAAAGCTGCTGTCTGAAGAATATATTTATGTATCAAAGTTTCATAGATCTTTAAAATGATAGTGTAGTTCTATACTATTATCTACAACTGGTGCTCCACATCATTGTTATTCTCCCTACGTCCCACCTTCGTCCCATAGACCCCTATGCAATTCAAACTAAATATTTTTAGCCAAAAGAATTAGAATTTTTGCCCTTTCAGCTGTCATTCAACTCAGTCAATCTGGCAAACCTGTGAAGATGGAGCCGCACACACTGGCCGCGGCGTATCTTCATGTTTACAGTCTCCATATTGAAAGACAGCATCAGCTCACCTCTGAAATGTTCCTAACACAAATATAATTGTGTTGAGATGAGGCTAGAAGGAGCCTAACTCCTAAAGGATTTATTGCGATGCAGACAAAGAGCAATGACATAAATAATACTGTCAGGACGTGAGAAAAGTACAGCTGTAGCAAAAGGAGATCATTCAACACTGAACACTGATTAATTAAAATATAGTTTCATTTTCAATAAACCTTTTTGGTATTTGTAAAATTATTCATTACAATTAGAAAAAAAAATTAAGATATATAATAACCTAAACAATGAGTCATTCTGCACTCATAGCTTGTTTGGATCTCAGTTTGCGGTTTATAAAACATTTTCTCAATACGTAGTTTACCCAGTAAATATTTCTAAAACTGGCTCATCTTGGAAACTGAATGTAAATTCAGTTTCAATTATTTATCAATTATTTAATGATTACTACTTTACTTAAGTTCATTTTGTAGACATGTATTTTAACATTCCAACTTTACATCCATTATCTATACTTTCTATCCTTTGCATGGTTGCAGGGGGGACTGGTACATATCTCCAGCAGTCATAGGGCAAGAGGCGGGGTACTTCCCTGGACAGGTCGGCAGTTCATCGCACTGCAACAGAGACACACAGAGGACAAACAACCATGCAAGAACACTAGGGCCAATTGAGAGAGACCAATTACCATTACAGTCATTATTTTGACTGTGGGATGAAGCCAGAATACCCAGACGGAACCCCATGCATGTACAGGGAGAACATGAAAACTACATGCAGAAAGACTCCAAGCCGGGATTCAAACCCTGGACCTTTTTGCTGCAAAGCAACAGTGCTAACAACTCCACCACTTTATAGCTGTATTTTAACATTTCTGAAGATTTTACATATAAAAACGAAGGAATAACTCAATACTAACAACTCAGTGAGGTTCTTTTTCTATTTTAAAGGACCCTGATCAAGTCCACATGTGGGCTTTTTGTGTGTTTTGGTTTAAATTTTACATTTCTGCATCAAAAAAAAAGCCCCCGCACCCTTTTTTTTTCATTCTCTTGATGTGCAGCTATTCAGGTGGGGTCACGTTTTTCAGAGTATGTTTGGATGTTTGCTGGTGGCAGAGTGGTGGGCTGTGCTGTGACCCCCATGACCTGCCCACACTGTTGAATAATAAAAGGCTATTCAGACACTGGCAGGGTGACAGCATGAAAGGATCTACCACAGGGACACAGGGAGGAAAGCAGGGAGGGCAGAGGGTTGAAGGGAGTTGTAGCAGACATGGCTGGCTTGGTGGGAGGTAAAGGAATCTTTATTATTTCTCTCAGTGTTGTTTCTAACTCTCCTGCTGTACTCTTCTCAGATTCCCTCATCTTGCGTTTTACCCTGGAACTCCAGCTTCCACACTTCTTTTTCTTTCATTTCTACACATCTGTTTGTTGTTAGCTCAAACTTAATTTTCTCTCCAGTACTTTTTTGTTCCATCCATCCACCTCCCACTCTTTTTTCAGTTTCTGTTTCTTCTTCAACCACATATCTTTTGCTTGTATGTAATCCACTTACTCCTAACAACCTCTCATGTCTTCTTTCTTTATTCCCTGCCACTTTCTCCTCTGCCATCAGTTTTCACTACCTTCAATTATGTGTGTCTCTCCCGTCTTTCTCTCTCTCAGCTCCTCCTTTTCTGTCTCATTAGTGATGCTGTCTACTAAGGAGGTGATTAGCCTGCCTCAGCTCTAATTAAAACACAGAAAGGGAACTAAATGAGACTTGTGATTTGTAGGTTTGTGAGTCCATATGAGCAGATACATGTGTGAACCTCTGTTGAACATTGTGGTTGTGGATCTGTAGCATATATATATATATATATATATATATATATATATATATATATATATATAGAGTTAAAGGAAGTCTATTAATATCAGTTTTATTCTCCTTGTACCTTGAATCCTTTTTTTATTGTTTGTTTGTGGCTCAGTCAGGATTTTTTTTATAGCTTAAATATAAACCATCCTTTAACAGATTCACTTAAATTTTCTGATTCATATACTGATGCATTACATGTGGGAAAGAAAAGGAAAGTGGAGACATAATCTGCACAATGTGTATATTCTGGGATGAACTGGATCAGAAAGGTTCTCAATTCTTTCTACCCTAGTGTTGTCACGGTACTGAAATTTCAGTATTCAGCACAGATACCAGTAATAATCCACGGTTCTCAGTACCAATTTAGGTACCAAACCAAACTTTGGTCCAGAAAAAATACTTAAAAAGCAACCAGTTTGAAGCCTGCGGCAAGGCTGCAGCTTGCAAAGTGCGTAGACGGGCCTTTCTCTCATGGATGTTTTAAAACAGTGGTAGATTGTGGCTGGCCAGATAATGTCAATGTAGGGCGATGTCACTACAGTGAGATGCTCTGATTGGTCCATGCTCAGGAGACAGTGCCGAAAGTTCCGCTAGCTCAACTTCTGCATTGTTTATGCTTCTTTGTAGCTTGGAAAACAGCAAAAGTTTCAAAGATTGCTGTGGCCAAAGCACACAAAGCAAGGCAGAGACCCCAACGTCCTCAACTGTAGAATTAACATGTATTCTTGCCATTCTGGGCATTGACGTTTTGGCCGATGTGAATGCACCAACACTTATATTAGCATTAGCCGCATCACAGATGCTAACGATTTACTACACAAACGGCTGTTTATTTCTATCCGACTGATTCCAACATTCAAATTTAAATATCATGTATAATTCATAACAGACGCTCTAAATTTGAAAATAATTTAAAACTAACCTGCTTGAATTCTCATCAAATCTGGGTGTCATTGACATGTTTTATTAAGTTAGACGCGTTTCCTCATTTTGAGAAAAAGTTTTGATGACATAGTTTGCAAATGGGTTTTTGATTATTATTATGCGCCCCTCGTCATCAGCCGCAAACCAAGAATATTTCCAAACGCGGCTCTCCTCTTTGTTTTTTATCAACAAGTGGATTTACCACATCAGTTGCACCATTTGCTATGTCTCAAAGCTCTAATAAAGAGGACCACAACTGCAACCGTTCAGAGCATGCATGTGCATCACAGAACCGGGTTTGAACAGGTCTTCGGTGCTACTGGTACACAAGAAAACTTGGTAACATGAAGTTTACATTTTTTAGTACTGAATTGATAACAAAGTACAGGGTCTTTTGAGAACACTCCTAATTATGGAGTAAGTAATTATGGAAGTAGAAATGAAAAATACTCTTAATTTCTAAATTTGTTTTAAAGACAATGTTTTTCCGTGTCCACTGCTTTTATCAGGAGCAGCAAATGAAATAAGCTCCCCTGAAAATACAACACATGCATTATATAAAAAAAACTGTATAATTTAACTACCCTTTTTGACCATATTGTAGCCATCGATTAATGGTATGATACCTGAAAAGGCACCACTGATATTAAACCCACTGATCAGTTTGACTGCTCATTTGATGCTTAATGAAAAACCTGTGCATGCAGAGCTTTACAACCCTACAATTATTCAATTCAATTCACTTTTATTTATATGGTACCAATTCAAAACACATATCAAATCAAGGCACTTTACAAGAAAAGTTATTTCAATACAATTATACAAACATTCCAATCAGACTCCAAACAGACTCTAACCACAGCAATTCCTCAGCAATCCCTCATACCGATCAAGAATGTACCGACAGTGGAGAGGAAAAACCCCCCTTTAACAAGAAGAATCCTCCTGCAGAAGCTGGCTCAGTAGAAGCGGTCATCTGCCATGACCCTCTGGGGGACCATCTGAGATGAGACACAAAAGCAACAAAAAGAACTGATGTAAGAGTACTTTTTATATTAAAGAAAGTAAAATATTGATAACAGGACATGTAGGATGCTCGGTCAATAGGAGCATCATCTTAAATGATGCTCCCCATCCAGCAGGGCGCTGCAGCTGAGCAGGGTACCAGACCAGGTCGAGCTTCAATGGAGAGAAAAGCACATAGAGATAACAAGGTTAACAATCACAATAGCAGCAGAAAAATACATCTGGAAAGTAGAAGAAGAGTAAAGTAGCAGAGTGAAGAAAAGTGGTCAGTCTGTCCTCCAACAGTGTAAGCCTAAAGCAGCATAACTACAGAAATACTTCAGGATAAAATAAGACATTATAACTATAATCTTAATTAAAAAGGAAGGTTTTAAGCCTAGTCTTAAAAACAGACAGATTATCTGCATCATGGACTAAAACTGGGAGCTGGTTCCACAGGAAAGGAGCCTTATAACTAAAAGATCTGAATCCCATCCTACTTTTAGAAATCCTAGGAACTACCAGTAGACCTAGAGTCTGAGAGCAAAGTGGTTTGTTAGGAACATATAGAACAATCAGGTCTCTAATATCTGATGGAGCTTGATTATTAAGGGCTTTATACGTAAGGGGGAGGATCTTAAACTCTATTCTGGATTTAACAGGGGAGCCAATGGAGAGAAGCTAAAAGAGGAGAAGTGTGATCTCTCTTTTTAATATTCATCAGAACTCTTGCTGCAGCATTTTGGATCAAGTGAAGGCTTTTAATTGCATTTTGTGGACCTCCTGATAATAAGGAATTACAGCAGTCCAGAAAGAAATATTGGAAACCTGTTTAATGTGGGATTTAAATCATGTCTCGATCAAAATTTACACCAAGCTTATTTACACTATTACCAGACACCAATGTAATACCATCCAGATGAACTGATGGACTTAGCAGTTTACTTCTAAAAGCTTCTTGTCTGAAGACATTAACTTCTGTATTTTCTGAATTTAAAACCAGAAAGTTCAGTCATCCTGGTTTTTATATTTTTGAAATATGCCTGTAATCTACTCAGGAGACTTGATTCATCAGGATTTATGGATAAATATAATTGTGTATCATCAGCATAACAATGGAAATTTATATCATTCTGTCTAATTATTTTACAAATTGGAAGCACATATATAATGAAGAGAATCGGTCCAAATAAATAACCCTGTGGTACTCCACAAGTAACCCTTGAATGTGAAGAAGGTTTATCATTAACATGAGCAAACTGGAATCTGTCGGACATAAATGATTTAAACCAGCCTAGTGGTGTTCCCGTCACTACATGTTCAAGCCTTTCTAAGATAATATTATGATCAATCGTGTCAAAAGCAGCACTGAATTACAACAAGAACAGAACAGTCACAAGTCGACTATCTGAGGACATTAGAATATAATTAGTAACTTTCACCAGAGCGATTTAAGTGCTATGATGAGCTCTAAAGCCTGACTGAAATTCTTCAAACAGGTTGATTCTGTTTAAAATTATGAGCAAACTATTTTACCTGGCAAGTCATTGTTTCCCCCCACTAATTTATATAATCTCAGTGCAAATACAGTTGTTGAGTAAAAGCCTTATAGATTTGTTAGAGAACATTGGAAAAACAGCACCATGAAAACCACTGTACATGTTCTGGACAAAGCTGTACTGAAATCTAAAGCATCATTAGGTCAAAAAAACATGCCCAGCTGGGAACATTTCAAATAACACAAGGTAATCCATCATCTTAAAATAGAAAAGGTAACACAACTGCCAAATTCTTAAACATGGCTGTGCACTTAAATTTGCAATGTGAGCAAAGGACCAATCGATAAGGGAAGCAGGTAAAAGGCCAGTGTAACTTGAAAGGATCTGCAGAGATCAACAGCTCAGATTAACCAATCTGTTCACACAATAACAAACTTCATATATTTACTTTTTATTGGATAAAGGCTAAATTCATTCAGTTGGATTTAAATCCAGACCTAAATTACCAACCTTGAGGCTGACTGTCAGCAGGCGAGACTGGGGAGAATCTTCTCCTCAACAGAACCATCAGCATGGTCATCCCCCAGGGGTTTGTTCTCTCCCCACCCCAATGAACCTCAGGGCACTGAGATGCATGGGGAACCTACTGAAGTCTGCAGATGACAACACTACTAATGGTCTGATGCAGGATATTGACAGGTCAGAATAAAGACAGGGGAACTGACTAGTAACGGGTATTGTCAGGTACGGTCTTTGCTGCCAATCTTCAGTCTGTCCTGTGTTTTCCTATCACTATCTTGTTTTGCTCATCCACAAAACAGGAAAGGTTTGAACTATAACAAACATTTAAGTCTTGAGAGAGGATCCTCAGAGCTTTCCTCCCCTCCATCCAGGAGTCACACGGGTCTAGGAAAAGGGCAGCGCCATTTTGGCACACAGTCTCACAGTTATATTATAGGTATACTTATAGGGGGCTAACCCAAACCTGGAAACAGTAAATATAGTGGATACCTGCTGTGCCCCAGGATGCCACAACAGACATGGACAAGATAAGGGAAGAGAGTTTAAGAAGATACCCAAGGATCCAAAACACAAAAAACGTTGGACTATTGCTTGAAACACGTTAGCAATCAGCTAAAATGAAGCTGTGGGACCCAAGTGTGCAAAAGTTTCCGCTTATTTGACTACCACTTCATATGAGGTACATAAACCAACGTCTCCTCAACTTTATATGGTATTTATTTGACATGCTTTTATTAAGCTTCCTACAGTTATCTTGCCGTTGATTTTTCTGTCTTGTTGCTCACATAGCAACTAGTAAACATCACATAAAACTTTGTAGAGTCATAATCTTTGTGATTCCTGCATGCTGCTGTTTACATGTCTTGTGATCATAACAAGGAACAGACTATGGTGTAATTATTTTTTTTAAGCAATGATTAATTAATAGTTCGATATTGACAGACATAACCTACCTGCCCATAGCTTTATGGAAGCTCTTATCTCTTATCTGCTTTAACCGATGGTCTGGTGTATGACGAGCAAATATTGATCAGGAAAGTATGTCTGGGTGTCTCAGCTCGAAAAAAGATCCACTCTGAGAGCTTCTAAAGTTTTTAAAAGTATCCCAGGTACATGATAAGGGTCCGAGATGTTTAATCTTTTTTTTTTGTTTTTTGTTTTTTTTTTTCTTTCTGGTATATACAACAATATCTTCCATTTTAAAATGGGGAAGTCAACTCCAACGAGGTAAAATCTCAGCCTGCGGCAATCGTGCCAGCGTCGCGCCGAAGCTCTGAGATACAAGTTACATCCAAAGCTCTATATATGCATGTGTAAAACACAAGAAACAAAATGTAAGCCTTAATTTGCCTTCATCAGATCATTTGTGTTTAAACTGTCTTCTTTTAAAAAAACTGGGACCAAAGTCAAATGTCTCATTTGTGTACACAAACTTGACAAACAAAGCTTATTCGGATCCCTCACAAGAAATCAAACAAAGCATAAAAAGTTGTTCATTTGATATTTGATTAGTAATTGTGGTAATTCTGCATAAGGTTTAAACTTTAATTATTCAGAAGGTAAAAGACTGTTTATATAGTTTGCATGGTTGTAAAAATGGGTCTGTCACTATTGTTTATGCAGGTAAGCTTTTAAGTCATAAAACTCTGGGGTGAGTTTTATTGCAAGCTGTAAAAAACAGGATGTCTGTAGATTTAGGGTGTTGCCATAAAACCATAAACTCAGAATGAGCTTTTAAGAAAAGACGTCTCACCCATATGACTGTATAATTTTCTGACAGCCAATAAGAGCTAAGACACTGTATGAAAATGTTCTGATTGGAGAGATTAGAAACGCCTAGAGGCCCGGTTGTCTATAAAGCTGTGAAATGAAGATCAGTTAATTGTTCAGATTTCTTTAAATCTGGACCACAGGGGAACGACGGGGGCAAATTCCTCTGTAAAACTGCAATTTGTTAATCTGTTCAAAATAAATGTTAAACTGGAAATTGGCTCCATTTTGTCTCTGCTTGAACATGCATTGAATTACTTATGATAATTATTTAATTCAACATTAGTATGAATACTTTTGCAAGGAACTGTACCTGCCTCACCTATTTACATTACCTAAAACATCCTTTCTTTCACTGTTATGTGGCCCAATGTTAGCATGAAAATAACATTTGCATTAATACTGCAAGTCTTTGATTTCAAAATAAACGTATTCGTACAAAAAGGCTAGATATTGATATGATATGATATAAGGTGATGCGGCGCTTGATTATATCCACATACTTCTTCACCACACACAGATATAAAAGAGATTCTTGTCAATTATATTCTAAAAATGACATTTTTTTAAATGTTCCCCTTTTGACCTTATGAAACACACAAGGTGAACTACTTTTCACTCCATCATGATCAGAAAATTATCCTTTATTGCCTTTTGAGGAACGTCTGTGAAAATATACAAAAGCCACAGTCATCACAGCCTACTTTACACTCTTACTTGGCTTTATGCAGTAGAATTTTTCCATTTCTTTACATTTTACAACTCATCATTTCTTCTGATTTTAACAGATACATTTGTCTAGGCTTGTTTCCGTTGGATCTGTGTCTTGAGGTAAGAATATCAAAGGCAAGGTTGCACCGTGTCAGCGTTTAGACCTTTTCTCACCTTCGAGCACAAACGCCAAGGGCCAGAGAGACACAGACAGCTCACACCCTGACATCTGATCATATCAGGCCTGACTGAAATAGGGCATGAGGCTCACCCTGCTGTGAACACACACTTTTGAGATAACCCACAAACACACACCCTTTTTTGCTGTGTCTCTGCAAGCAGGTTTGCATGTTAGTAATAAACAGATATCCTCAAAGGTCTTTCAGCTACATATCCTTTCACTGTAAATTACTTAGCATTTAATGATTCAACAATAAAACAGAAAAACTAAAACTTAGTAAGGAGCCCGTATGCATGTGTATTATTATCCCTTTTAAAATAATTTTTGAAAGTAAAATAAGCTCAACTTCTGGGCTTTCAGGGAAACCACACTAACTCACATGTTTTCTGAGATAAAGCAGTGTTTTCTGCAAAACGTTATAAACTTAATTAAAAGCAGATTATGTTTTTACAAAGATTGGACATTAATATTTAATAAAGAAAACCCTCAGGATTTTATAAAAACAAAAAACTTTAATTAAATTTCAAACAGAAAAGTGTCTTCAAACTTGGGGACGGGGTTGGTGTGACGTTTTAGCCACATATATCTCAATCTCTATTTAATAGTGCAGTCATAGCACTTCAAACAAACAAATCTCACATTGTGAAAATAAAATATGACTTCCACCTAACTAATGATTTCAAACTTTCTAGATCCCACTACCAACTAAAGGCAATGAACTACAACATGTTGCTCCAATGTCTCAAAAAAATTTGTGGGACTGCTGTTACAGCGCTACACTTATGAGTTCATGTTAAAACACAAGATTATAGAGTTGGCTAAGGAGTCATTTGGAAAAAGTTTCGAATGCAAGGTGATTACTTTTCTGGTATACTCATCAGTGTAAGAAGACCAGACAAGACAGATACTGCTAATTAAGAAGTCCACTACCTGAACGTGGCTTTAGGTCAGTTAGTCCGTTTGCCATGTGCATCGAAGTTTGTATTCACATGCTACCTATTTTTGTACATATTTATTTTGCCATTTCATATTTATTTATTGTTACTTTACTATATTACATTGTTTTAAATCATTAGTTTTCAAAGGGTTTATGGAATATCTACAAAATGTTCACAAAAATTGTATCAAATTCCCTTAACAGGCGCCTTCTATTTTGTTCCCACCTTTCATGCCGGTGAGTATGAAAATGATAAAATCTGCAAAAGTACCAAACAGCAACAGGAGAAACATTACCAAACCCACTTATTTTTGTCTTGCGAAAATGTTATCATGTCTCTCTATTTATGGGGTTTGTTCATTGATTACTATTCATATACAATTTTATTTCAAAGTATGTTTCTTTGTTGATAAAAGATTCAGTGTCAAAAATGTATTTTAAAAAGTTATGGCAGGCCATCATCATACACCCAAAAGAACTTGCTGGGCCAAAATAAGAAAATTATGTAAATAAACCAACTGATTTGGTTTGATTTAGCAATAAATAATTGTGTTGAGTGAACTAAATGTAAACATGTCGGGTCGACTTAAAGCATTTGGTTTTGCTATAAGGCTAATAAATAAACAGCAGGGGATGGGACTTAAACTCAGAAAAAGGTATCTGTTTTCTGAGCACCTGCACTAAGCACTTTGCTACACAATAGTCTTGGACCGGTTGTGATTACCAACATTATTAAGATTTTTTTAAATACCAGAATAATGAAACAGTATAGAGAATAAATAGAGAACATGTATGACTTTCTTTAAATTCAAAGGTTTACATGGACGAGGATTAATATGTCTTTAAACTAAGCCCAAATAATGATAAATATATTGATATCATGGCCAAATGTTTATTTCACAATACTTGTCTTTTTTTAGTTTTCTGAGTTAACTAACAGTAAAAACAACATTTTGAGCATGTTGCTTCATTGATGAAATGGGGGGGGGGGGGGGGGGGGGGTAGAAAAGTTTTAAAAAACAAGATATCTGGAAGAAAACTGTAGATCTCCACAAATCATATCAAGTACCATGTTCATCTGTACAAGAACATGGGATGGTCCAAACATCATACTGTTCAGGGAGGAGATGTGCTTAGTGTCCAAGAAGGAGCGTAACTATCCACTTCTAAGCCTGAAATAAAATTCATAAATGTGAAATACAGGTATGACTTAATAATTTTGTATGGGTGTTCTGCTGCAGGAGTGAACTAAATATTGGAATACATGGCCAAGAAAATTATTTTTTTGTTTGTTTTCACAAAGGGATCCCCAAAATGAAAAATAACCCAAAACATGCAACAAAATTAAAAAAGGGACTTAAGGACAATAAAATAAATGTTTTGGAGTGTCTAACACTCTGTCCCATAGAAAATATGTAAGCAGAGCTAAAATGATTTGTTTGAGCAAGGCAGTCTACAAATCTAACTTAGTTACAAATATGTTTGAAGGAACGTGCCAAACTTCTAGAAAACTATTGAGAGAAGCTTTTGAAACATACCAAAAACGTTTAATCTCAGTCATACAGTTTAGAAGGCACTGCTAGCAAATAGTTAATAAAATAAAATAAAATAACGTGTGAATTTGAAGTATCACACAAGTAAATATTTCATTGTTCAATGTTCAAATTGTTCATTGTTGGTAAATAGAAATAACTTTCGAAATGTTCATTCTGTTTTCATATCAGAGAAAAAAAAAGATTGTGTCTTTTTATGCAGAGCATTAAACTATCTGATTTCAGCTTTAGCTATCAATGCCAATTGTGGTGAAGCTAAAAGTCAATCTGACTATTTAATTAAAATGTTGGTAAACTCAGTGATGATACTTAGTTGGTTTAAAAAAAAGCTATTTGACAGAAGATGACACAATGATGAGGCAACCGTGATGATGATATGGTTGATGCAAAAAACAAAACAAATCCACTCTGATGAGGAAGACAGATCTTCATTGCTCAACACTCCATCAAGTGGGGCCCATTGTGCTCGAGTCAGAGCCGCCATTCATTACTCTTCATTGAGCCAATGGGTTTGACGGTGGAAGAAAAGGTGGAGAGTCCCCTCCTTTTTCAATCCCCATCTCAAAAAACCTGAAATCAATTTCATGTATTGGACTGTGCTCCCTGAATAGCTTCTTAGCCTGCTATTGATGCAGCTCACATACAAACGTGACACCTCTTTAGGTCGCTTTTGTTAGCCCTTCATTGCCCATGCCATATGGCAAGTGAGAAGGCTGCACTGTGTGTGTGTGTTTGTCCCTGGGATATCTATGTGACTATGTGGACTTTGGGGTCACAGAAGGGTTATAGGGGGGGCTGACCCACTCACAAAGACTCCCTACTCCATCAGTGAGCTCTATGAATACATGAGGACAAGCAATGCTGAATGGCAGAGCAGAAGCCATGGAGAAGCCGGCTCTGGTGGGAGAAAGGGATAGAGGGCGTGTTGATATAGGGCATTAGCAAGATGGATGGGGGTTAGGGGGGTAGGGATTAGGAGACAAAATGAGAGACAGGGCGTAGATGGATAGAAGTAGGGTTGGAGCTGTGATTAAAATGACAGCTGAAGAGAGCACTTAAGATATATGAGCAAAAACATATGGTTACAATGGCTTAGAAATGTGTGGCACTTTTGGACTGTGTGACGGTGGCTTTGAGTCACCTGCTGAGTTCTGTGTTGTTATGGGGGATAAGAGGTGATACTTGTGCCACAGGGATCTACAATAGGCCAGCAGGTCTATCCCTGTGTGAGAACAAATCTCTCAGCGTCCTATGCAAGTGCCTGTGTGTAGGAGTATGTGTATCACAGCAGGCTGTTCTCTATAGGAAAACTTGTCTATGGGCTCTGAGAGATTCTCATTAACCATATCTGACAGCACAAGCAGGGAGTACACAGTGAGGTAGCAGGTCAGGAAGTGTTACGAACTACCCTCTTATTGCTTCTGAAGTTTCCGTGCAAAATGTGTGTTTCTGTCCTCTTGTGTACTGGAGTGATTTCAAAACACTCTGTGTTGTTTTTAAATCAAATCTCAGCATCGTTGGTGATAAGCAACAATAAGCATAGTTCTCTTCCAACAGCTGTTAACACTATGTTGATGCAAATAAAGTGTCTACAGTTTCTCCATATGAAATGCCTTACAAATACATTACCTGACAAGAGCCTTTATGCCCCTTGAACATTTTAACAAATCTGTCCGTTGCACCCACAAAATTCTATCTGTTTTATAGTCTTTTACCAAGACAAAACAACACATGATTGCGTGATTGGTTTGATGTGCCTCTGTATTCACCTACTCCAATAGGGTTTTTCCATTGGGGAAGAATCGGAGTAGGTGCTAGAGCCAGAGTTTAACCAGTTCATAACTGGTTCCTTCAAATAACCAGTTTGTATTTCCAAAGACACGTTTTGATAGCTGTAAAGCTTTTTACTAGACTATGCCCATGTGTGGAGAGGTACATTTGCATACAAAGGGATGATTATGTGTATATGATTTTTTTTCATAGCCTATAGAAATATATCTGAATATATATCTATAAAGGTGGGGTCACGTTAACTGTATATTTTCCTATTTTACCCGTTTTCTTTTAACGGTGATGGGGAAGAATCTGAATGGTGTTGGTCATTTTGATTGATTAGTATGTCCACCTGCTGCCGAAACGTCAACAACTTTTTCAACTTTATGCACTGAGTACAGCTAAATGAATCTGTTTGTAACAGATTCCAAAGAAAGCACCACCTTTGACCTGGACGCCACGCTGCAACGGGAGCTGACAGCGGCATGAAGCGCAGCTCAACGTCGGCAGGAGCTGCAGCTTTGATGTGATGGCACAATATGGATTCTCTGCTCAGCTTGGATTGAACCTTAATAAAGATGGATGAAGATAAATATAACTTAACATCATTAATTTAAGAAATGAGTAAAATAACTGATACGATTTTTTTGTACATGAAAGTAAAAATGACCAACAACAAAAATTGATAGCTCGAAAAAAAAATGATAGAGTGTGAATAACTATTATTAGTATAATAAATTAATTCCTCAATAATTTATTCAAGTACATGTGTGTCGTAGCTTTTAGATTACTTTTCTGCCCAAAAGTTACTGATGAAAACATTATTGAGTATTGGTTATCTACATATCTGTATTTTCCGGTAGATTATTACTGTGCATTTTGGAGAAAAATTTAAATCTTTTGAAATTGGAAAATTAAAATAAAAACACTGTTCTCAACATGGACAGGCTTTATTGTAAAAAAAAATCTATGAAGATATTTTAAGGAATTGTTATTATTGTTGTGCTTTATTTGACTTTTTTTTGGAAACTGAAGTAAAAACTGATTTTGCGGTGTTGCGTGGTGTAGTGGTTAGAGCGGGCGCCCCCTGTGCAGAGGCCTCTGTCGGCCAAAATGTAGGGTGTTTGTTTCTCCCAAGTACAAAGAGTGTAATCCCGCCCAACATCTTGGGTGCATAAACATTATGGGCAGGGAAGAATTCGGTTCTTAGAAAACACCAGTCTAGCCCAGCTTTGATTTGGTGCTTGTCTAGGCACTCATTCCAACTAATCGGAACTGGGCCAATGGAAGAGGCCTATAAGTAAAATACTTTGTAGAACAACCATTTGTTGCAGTTGCCACAGCAAGTCTTTTAGTGAATGTCTCTGCTGTATTTTTCATATTGTAAGATACATTTTTACCTATTCTTCTATTAAAAAAACACCTCTAGCTATGTCAGACTGGCTGGGTAATGTTAGTAAACATGATATTTCAAATATTGCTGCATATTCCTAATGAGATTTTAAGATTCTTGATTTTAGATGGGTCAAAGTGATTTTATACCTTTATGTCTTTCCGCATCCTCTGCTGCCTTCCTCAGAAATGTCACTAGGTGTTTGTGTGACATGTCTGTCAGCGGTTTTATTCTCACTTAGATTCATATCAACTTCCTTTGAACCCATGAATATTATTTAAATTAAAGTATTTAATTGAAAGTATTTCTTTAATGTTGTTGTCCTCCTGGAAGGAAGATCTATGTTGTTGTTTTTTTCAATATTGTGGATTTTTAAAATTTTTATTTTTACTGGAAGGTGTATGCATCTTGAAATCAGAATTTATGAGTTTGATTCCAGCTTCCTTCCCAACAAAATCCTGAAGTATATTTGTGTCAAGTGACCCCATATTGCCTATTACTTGAGGTAGTAACTCTGAACAACTTCTCTATCCCGAAAAAAACATCTATCACACCTTGACACTGCCTCCAACATTTTTCATGGTCAGCATGGTGTGTTCTGGGTGTTAGTTTCTCACTACATATGTTGTTTTGAATATATGCAACAAAGTTTAAGTTTTGTCTCTTCCCCCATATATTTTATATGTCGCTGCATAGCTTGAGACAGACTTCAACTAAAAATGTTACCACTGCAGATTTGTGAAGAGTGCAACTAATTGTCTTTCTGTTAACAGACTATCCTGCCTGAGCATTGGATCTTTGCAACTACTCCAAAGTTACCATGGGCTTTTTGGCTTCCTCTTTAATTAGTGCTTTAATTAGTGCTTCTTCTTTAATTTTCTAATTAGTGCTTAATTATTGCTCTTTTTGCTCAGCCTGTCTAGACTTTTTGGTTGTCTGGTCAGATTTGCGGTTGTGCCATGCTTCTGACTGGATTTGCTATTTGAACAGTGCTCTGTTAGATGTTTTAAAATGTGGTTTTTGTTTTAGAACTTAACCCTGCTTTAAACATCTCCACAACCTCTTCCCTGACCTGTCTGCTCTGTTACTTGGTCTTCATGATGCTGTTTCTTCATCACTGTTTCCCTAACAAATCTCAGAGGCCTTTACAGACAATTTATATTTACAATGAGATTATGTTCAATCTATCAGGTAATATCTAAATTAAAATAAATTAGGATTGTGAGGTAGGAAAAGAAGTAAGAATATTTTTGCAATTACTTTTATTAAAGCAATTTCAACTTTAACCCTCTAAATGTATGCAGATAATTACAGACAGGCAAATGTCTGCTTACAATTTATATCATACCAAAGATCTAAAATTAGTTTTGCTGATAAGCTCTTCTCACTGCCTAATAGCACATACACATGTCTCTCTGACTTTATTGACACCAAGTGGCTAACAGACTGCCAAACAGCAAAATGCTCTAAAGAGAAAATAGGGCAAGCCAAAAGCAATGGAGGCATTAGGAATTGCTGCCAGTTCTGCTCCCAGTAACCTGGTGCAACCATCACCACAGTTGCTCCATAATGGTTACACTATTACAAAACATTGCATAAGATAGATACAACTACAAGGGGGCATTATCACCACACCAAGAGAGCTATCTGCTTATTACGTGTGTATGTATCTGAATTTGATGGGGTTGGCAGAATGTGTTTGAAAGTGGGACAAGATGATCTGAGAGATGAGAGCTGGGAGAATTGGGGAGAGGTGTGAATGAGCTTTCATTACATATATATATGTGTGTGTGTGTGTGTGTGTGTGTGCGTGTGTGGGTGTGTGTGTGTATGTGTGTGTCCTTGCCATAGGAAGCTGCCCTCCATTTAGAATGGATGGTTTGGACTCTAGAGTCATAACAGAGCACTGGGGGAAACAAAGGCGCCTTTCACATTCACAGCCCCTACTTCCCTTTGCTACTTCTTTCTCATTGAGATCTGTTTCCCTTCTCCAACTCATTTTAAACATTTAATTTTTCTGCAGCTCTAATGTATTGATTCTGCATTGAAACATATGGTGGATTTTGTTTACAATGACTCTCATTTCCTCTTCTCTGGATTGTTTTACCTTTACATAGCTCTGCTTTGCTATCATCTTTTTTTCGGAGCTCCTGCATTTTAGTTTTGGTCTCTTCTGCTTTTCTCTGGCTCCAGTTTGCACCAAGTCCCCATTTCCTAGCACCACCACCTCCCCCTGTCACATCTGTTTCCATGGCCCTGGTCCACCAGCTTGAATGCCAGCACCCTCCTCCCTATTATTAGCAGAACACAACTCTACGACCGCTCACCTCCCTGACTTGTGCTGCCTTTTGTCATGCAGACTTGCCTGAGCCCAGTAGCTCTTTTACAGTGAACAATACCCAACATTGCTAAATAGACAGCAGAACAGTTGGTCGGTTCATTGTCTTGATCAGAGAGCATGTTTGCACTGCAGTTTTGGGTATTTGTGAATGAGCATATGTGCATGTCTGAAGTGGTCATTTGAATACACAGAAACAATAGAATAAATCATTTTGCTGTGCAGCGGACAATAAGCTCTTTTTGTTTTATTAACCTCAACAATACCAACGATATTTTCCCCTGTGATGATATATTTTCTGCTAGCTTTATTCTAGTAATTTAATTCACAAAGTGAAGACAGATATATCAGGCTTCATCTTGTGGTGGGTAAAGAAGCTTATTAGGAGTGGAAGAGTCAAAATTAGGTCAAGACTTGTTTGATCTTAGTAAATGTAAGGGCTAAGGCAGTCAACTGACTAAACATTTTCAAAATAAATTTGTTGGCATGTATTCACACACACACACATACACACGCACGCACACATGCCTGCAGACACACATAGACACACACAATAACTGAAGGCTAATTAGAATAGCATCCATTTTTCACTGTATGATCTGCCATTGTACTATATGTAAATGTGAAACACCAGGTTTTTTTGTCAGCAAGGCGTTTCTTACTAACTGATGTCAACCTTAAAAGTTGTCCCAATATTTAGCTTTTACAAGGCACACATACAATTACACTATATTCTTAAACAATGTTTTCATGAATTACTAAATAGAAAGCAGCATAGAAAGCACCATGGGGGACTATTAAAAACTTGTTCATGTCAAAAAAGTGTAAATTATCATATGCTATTTGTTTTATTAACTGTTCAAAACTAGGTTTTAAGTTGCAAATATTCACTCTCAGTCTCATTTAAATTCGTTCCCATGTTGATTTTAAATCAGACCCTAAAAATCATTATTGACTGGCTATTATAGGTACTATATCACTCTACCACTGACTGTGGCTCAGTG
Organism: Apricaphanius iberus; assembly: GCA_028564705.1. Taxonomy (NCBI): domain Eukaryota; kingdom Metazoa; phylum Chordata; class Actinopteri; order Cyprinodontiformes; family Aphaniidae; genus Apricaphanius; species Apricaphanius iberus. Next base: position 129,539 of record JAPXFQ010001676.1, on the reverse strand, counting down.
GTAGAATAGTCAATGTCAATGTGCCCCTGGCCAAGGCACATAACCCCACAATTTATACATCATCCTACCGAGCCATGTTGGCTATCGGTGTGTGAATGGGTGAATGTGGCTTCAATTTAAAGCGCTTTGAGTGGTCAGTATGTCTAGAAAAGTGCTATATAAGTAAGTACAGTCCATCATTTTATTTCAAGACAGAATGGTATCAAAAGTATAGCTTGTAGCTGCAGCATGTAGTTAAAAGGATGAATGCTCAGAAAACGTTAGGGTTGCTTTGTAATCTATTGTGAGAAGAGGAAACAGTGGTCAATGTATAATGCGAACTGTGGTATTCTTTTATTTTATTTTACAGCAGAAACATTACAAAAAAGTATTGTATTTTTACTTTGTTCTCTCTTCGTATGCATTATAAAGCTCCCAGCAGGGGTTACAATATTGCACTGAATAGCTATAGTACTACAGATGCTGGCCAGTAAGTTAGAATATAATCAAAAAGTTGAATTATTTCAATAATTCCATTCAAAATGTGAAACTTGTACATTATATTCATGCAATGCACACAGACCAATGTATTTCCAATGTTTATTTCTTTTAATTTTGATATTCATAAGTGACAACTAATGAAAACTCCAAATTTGGTATCTCAAAAAATTAGAATATTTTAAAGGCCAATGAAAGAAAATGTTTTTTTTTAAATGTTGGCCAACTGAAAAGAATGAACATGAAAAGAATGTGCATGTATAGCACTCAATACTTAGTCGGGGCTCCTTTTGCCTCCATCACTGCAGTAATGCGGCGTGGCATGGACTCGATCAGTCTGTGGCACTGCTCAGGTGTTATGAGAGCCCAGGTTGCTCTGATAGTCGTCTTCAGCTCCTCTGCATTGTTGGGTCTAGCGTATTGCATCTTCCGCTTCACAATACCCCATAGATTTTCTATGGGGTTAAGGTCAGGCGAGTTTGCTGGCCAATCAAGGACAGGGATACCATGGTCCTTGAACCAGGTACTGGTGGTTTTGGCACTGTGTGCAGGTGCCAAGTCCTGTTGAAAAGTGAAGTCTGCATCCCCATAAAGTTGGTCAGCAGCAGGAAGCATGAAGTGCTCTAAAACTTCCTGGTAGACGGCTGCATTGACCTTGGACCTCAGGAAACAGAGTGGGCCAACACCGGCAGATGACATGGCACCCCACACCATCACTGACGGTGGAAACTTTACACTGGACCTCATGCAACGTGGATTCTGTGCTTCTCCGCTCTTCCTCCAGACTCTGGGTCCTTGATTTCCAAAGGAAATGCAAAAATTGCTTTCATCAGAAAACATAACTTTGGACCACTCAGCAGCAGTCCAGTCCTTTTTGTCCTTGGCCCAGGCGAGACGCTTCTTACGCTGTTTCTTGTTCAAGAGTGGCTTGACACACGGAATGCGACAGCTGAATCCCATGTCTTTCATGAGTCTCTTCGTGGTGGTTCTTGAAGCGCTGACTCCAGCTGCAGTCCACTCTTTGTGGATCTCCCCCACATTTTTGAATGGGTTTGTCGTCACAATTCTCTGCAGGGTGCGGTTATCCCTAGAGCTTGTACACTTTTTTCTACCACATTTTTTCCGTCCCTTCGCCTGTCTGTTAATGTGCTTGGACACAGAGCTCTGCGAACAGCCAGCTTCTTTAGCAATCACCTTTCGTGTCTTGCCCTCCTTGTACAACGTGTCAATGGTCGTCTTTTGGACAGCTGTTAAGTCAGAAGTCTTCCCCATGATTGTGGAGCCTTCAGAACAAGACTGAGGGACCTTTTAAAGGCCTTTGCAGGTGTTTTGAGTTAATCAGCTGATTAAAGTGGCACCAGGTGTTTTCTATATTGAGCCTTTTCAGAATATTCTAATTTTCTGAGATACTGAATTTGGTGTTTTCATTAGCTGTCAGTTGTAATAATAAAAATGAAAATTAATAAACACTTGAAATATATCACTATGTGTGGAAGGAAAGTATAAGGTATAGAAGTTTCACATTTTGAATGGAATTACTGAAATAATTCAACTTTTTGATGATATTCTAATTTACTGGCCAGCACCTGTATGATTTTTAATTCAACTCTATATTAACACTTTACAGTTGTAACCAGCGATTGCAATATGTGCACTTTTTTTTATATGAACACAATCTGACACTGAACAGATAGTCTCACAGCTACTTCTACAATACACACAATATAATGATTACAATATGTCTAGGTTCTGTGGTCGCAAATCAAACAACCAAATTAAAATGTTATCATCCATGTGCCTTATAATTTGGGAGATGTGTACCAAATATTGTGAACTAAAACACTGGTGTGCTCATCATTAGCATTAATATTTTATGTGAACTTTGATCCTCACAAGCCTTTTGTTTTGATTAATTGAGAAACAAACTATATTCACCTCATGCTTGTAACAATAACTCAAATAATGATTAACTGTGAAAAACTACTGCAAAAAACAGATGGTTCTCAGGCAAAAGTGGGTCTTTCCTTGTATAACATAAGGCAGAATTTGGTTTTCTGCTTTTTGCAGCATCCGGTCAGGCTGTTCCACATTCTACCATCTTTACAGAGACTAGCTACTGATAAAAGGCTTGCTTTAAGACTAACAAAAAAAGCAGAAACCCAGTTCCTTATCCTTCAAACTGAAAACCTAGAAATATGTCACTACACACTGGTTTCTAATTGGAATGTATCTTGTGCTAAGCTTCAGGACATGGGATATTTTTTTTTTACTTCTTTTCAGAAACGAGCACATACACCACATAAGTACACCCAATTAGCAATGCAGATGTTTTCAGGTTTTGTCAAATGACCCACAGTTTAAGATCAGCAGTTGTTAAATGTTAGAAAGTTAAAAAGATATTGATAAAGTACTCTTAAGAGGATTTCTTGATGTTTTTTTTGTTATTATTTTTTTTAGGTATAACATTATTACCAAAGCAGTAAATGCACAGCAAAACAATTTTATTTGTATAGCACACTTTCAAGGACAGGGTAATTCAAGATGCTTTACATGATAGAAAAAAACAGAATAAAGTTCCCAAAGTCACACAGCAACATGTACATTTATTTTTGAAGACATGTCTTGTGATTGGATGTACCTTGAATTGAAGTCTTTTAGGCATCATGACCATTTTTATATTTAGGGGGAAAAAAGCTTGAAAATCTGGAAAAAAAAATCCCAATCCTGACAATCCAGGTGTGCTATGAGTAGCACCGCCTGTAGCCCTTCCAGCATAGATGTTCTCGATATACAGACATTGAGCAAGTTATTTACAAGATCTGGCATTTATTTCTCCTGCACGAGTGGTGGTTTACATTTGACTTTACCCAGGATACCCTGCATGATAGTCTGCTTCCTGCTTTTGGTGCGGCCTCGGTCCATTTACCAATCACACTTACAATCAAACCGAAGCAGAGTTAGTTTAAATCGAACCGAAGCCTCTGTTTTTAAGCAGACTAGAGTTTGTTTGTTTGGTACCAATCAGAGTTCGATTGCCCATTCACACTCCCCCAAATGAACCGGACTTTCTGGGCAAACACACTAGAATTAATTTTAAGCAGACTTAACAGGGCGGATGTGAATGCACCCTTAGATAATATGTTCTTACTGGTTTCTATTGTGATTGGAGAAAAGAACCTTTCTGTTATTTATACAGATTACCATTCCTATAAATCTTTACATTGACACAAAACAACAGAAGAAATAGCATAAATGTGCTCAAATAAAAGAAGCAATCATTTAAGGAATTGGTTGATAAACAAGGAATCCCCAAAGTAACAGGAAGCAGATAAAAGATAGAGCTAAAATAGGATTCAGCAAGCAGCTTAGACTCTTTGAAGTAGTTGTGAAAGTAAATATAAAAACAACTGTAAAGGTGTTACATGAGTGAATAAAATTCCATCTAGCTTTAAACGGGGGAGTGATCAGTAGATGTTAGTAACGATAACCAGTGTTGGGAGTAACTGCGTTTAGGCATGACTGCGGTAATAATGGCATACATTTTTAGGTAATGGAGTAATCCAATTAATTACTTTTCCTATCATTGTAACGGCATTATCGTTACTGGGGATGTAAAGTGCCGTGTTACTATAACATGGTTGAATAAAGTGCAGCAGTGTCAGGCTTTCTGACAGTCACACTTCAGCTGTGGGGAGAGAGCCCAAGTGTCTGTGATGATGACGCCGCTGCAAATATGATGATGATTTGGTGAGTGGGCAGATACTCTGAGCGTCTTGTTGTCTGCATGTTGTAAGAAACTTGGTTGTGAACTTAGTATTAAGTTGGATATTAGGCGGATATTCGTTTAATTAAAGGGGACTCTCCCTCCAATGTCTCAACCAGAACTGCGCTAATAAAGCGGCTGCATCACAGTTCGCTCCTGAAGGTGGTGGGTTTGGTTTTCAATAAATCTCCATGTATCCCAGGAAAAACCTGCGAGATCTACCAACAAAGTGACCCCAAGATATTGATAAATTGTTGCTCGACATCTGGGTAACATGATACACTAATATTGATTATTAATATTGTGATCTTGGGGGTGGAGATTGACCTGGACAACTGATTCAGCACAGGTGACTGCAAATTCCGTTGTCACACTTAATAAAGCAGGTGAGATTGGTGGAAAGAAGAGAAAGCACCAATCACACTATTTGTTGCACTCACCTGAGCTGAATCAGTTCGCCAGGTCTATTGCCACCCCTCACATCACAATATGTTACGGTAAAATATATATTTTTTCATTATAGCTTTTAGTTAATGTGACTGCAGGTGACACCTAATCAATCTTCAAATGTCTTACTACAACCAGTTTGACAGTGTGATAGTGTGTACTCTGTTTACTGTCCAATATTATATATAAATTTGCACAACTTAATGGAAATATTTCCCTTCGTGTCATTTTACCCACAGTGGTCTGTCTTAGTTGTGATGTTAATGAAAATTGTGTGATTATGTATTTCCAATATTTACTTTTTGTATATTTTTTTCTATTTTCCGGCATACAGCTTCAATCTTATTGAGTCAAGTTAAAATACCAAATGTTCTAAAATACTGTCTATATGGTGTCATTCAGTTATAAAAACATTTCACCTTAAAGATATTATAGAATGTCACTTTGTTACAGAAATAACACCACAGTGACTTTGCTGAGTAACTAATTACTTTAACAGTGTAGTAACTGAGTTACTAACTCAATTACTATTTGGAAAAAAAGTAATTTGTAACTATAACTAATTACAGCTACAATACTTTGCAAAAGTATTCACAACCATATTATGTGATGGAGCAACACAAGCTAGACCACAACTGTGAAGTTAAGGAGAATATATAAGTATTTTTTATAAGTAAATATTAATATTTTGAAGTGAAATATCTTTACGTTTGACACACACATATATGTAATACCCCTAAATCAATAGTTTGAAGAACCATATTCAATTCAATTCACTTTTATTTATATAGCGCCAATTCACAACAAATGTCATCTCAAAGTACTTTACAACAAAAGTCATTTCAATACAATTTCACAAGCATTACAAACAGTTAAGTGTTCTATGTAAGGAATCCCAGCAGATTGCGTTGAGTCATCGACGTGAGGTTGTGCCCGGATCCAACCACAGCAATTCCTCAGCAGTCCCTCATACTAAGCAAGCATGTAGTGAACAGCAGAACCTTGCTCAGTACAAGTGGTCATCTGCCGAGACCGCCTAAGGGTCTGCGAAGACAGAAAAAAGACAGCATCGAGGATACTCTGTCACTTTGAGCATCATCTAGACCAATGCTCCCCATCCAGCAGGTGGCATTATGATTGAGTGGGGTACCAGTCCGGGTTGAGCTTCTATGGGGAAAAAAAAACAGAGAAAACTGGGTTAACAATCACAATAACATCAGAAAAAATATATCTGGAGTAGTAGAAGAGTAAAGTAGCAGAATGAAGAAAAGTAGGCAGTAAGTCCTCCAACAGTCTAAAGCCTAGTTTATGCTTCTCGGTTTTGATAGAGACGGATTGACACAATGCTATTATCCGTCAATGCAAGGGCTCTTCATCCCCTACGCAAGAATGCACAGAGTTGAGGCCCAATTTTTAACTATCCATCTCCGTCAACGGATAGCGTATGTATTTGGTCGGTTTCTGTAATAGCCAGAGATCGCTTCACAGAACGGGGCTCTATAGTTGCTGTAATCAGTAGTTAATGCAGCGTTTGGCCACTACATGCTGTATATTAAAAGGAAATGCTATCTAATCTGTTCTTTTGGTGATTTTGAACACAAAGAAGTGTAGGAAAACAACAAAAAGGCAGCTTTGTTTTGCTTCCATGTGTTTCTAGAGTATTCATTGAGCTGCACTTCTAGTAAAAAGCTTTACAGCCTATCAAAACTTACTTTCTGTCGTTCATTGCTCCTTGAGGAAGAAATATGTTCACAAGCCTAGACAAAAAAAAAGAAACTGCGCTGTGATACTAGGCAGAGACGCCATGAACAGTTAGCACGCCCTGCTGTCGTGGTCGAGCCACGTTGGAAAAAACAATAGAGAGTGGAGTGGAAAAGTGGAGTACTACAAACAGAAAACGTCTGCGTCAATAGGTCTGCGTCTGAGTGCAAATTTGCAGTCGGAGAAGCATAAACTAGCCTTAAGCCTATAGCAGCATAACTACAGAAATAACACACGATAACCTAAGCCATTCTAAATATAAGCTTTATCAAAGAGGAATGTGTTGAGCCTTGTCTTGAAAATAGACAGTATAATAGAGTATCTGCCTAATGAACTAAAACTGGGAGCTGGTTCCATAGGAGAAGGGCCTGCTAACTAAAAGAAGCCTCCCATTTTACTTTTTGAAATCCTAGGAACTACCAGTAAACCTGCATTCTGAGAACGTATATAGAACCACATATGACACGGGAAATATGGGTGCAAATCTCTCCCTGATTTAAACATGTAGAGACCGCAATTTCTCATTTTTGAATGGGTCAAGCTTAGGTTGGATTGGAAATGTGTAAGATTATTTTGCCACAGATTACCAATTTTCATTTATATTTTAGCTGTGAGTTGTCATAGTTACTCTAAAGCATTCTAATGTGTTTATGGCTGTAGTCCTGCTGGAAAAAAAGAATCTCTTCCCCAGCTTCAAGTCTTTTGCTGCTTGAAATAGGTTTTGTTATTACATTTTGTTTCCCATGTATTTAGCTACATCCACTTTTCCATCTTGGTCCAGCTAGCTTCCCTGTTCCTGCTGAGGAGTCACATCGCCACAGTATACTGCAGCCACTTCAATCATCCTTTATCATGGGAAATGTTTCTAATACATCTCTGACCAGCTTCACTCTGACTGGTAAAACAAAGCTAGGTTTATGTGGCTCTACTGTAGAAGTACGTAGAGTGGTTGGGAAAACTAGACTGTAAAACTTCAAGTTATTTACCATTCAAGGTTATTTGCAGGAATATCTTTTATCAGAACATGGCGAAATATGTTGCCAAAATAAAAGACCCAATACCTTTAAAACTACCTGTTTTCTTTTATAAACATGTCCAGTTAAGTCAAGAAATGTTTACTCTTTTACATGTTTGCTAAAAAAGAATTCAGATTAGATTTATATATTGCATGTGTGCATAAAGAGCAGACTTTCAGCTTTAATTCAAGCGCATGCATATTCAAATGTGTGTGTGCCTTTAAGAATTACAGCATTTACATATCTGACACCAACTTTTTAAAGGGACTGAAAGTGATTTGACAGTTGACTCAAAAGCTGTTTTATGGAGACGTGTTGCAAATAATTTAATTATTTCAAATTCAATTAGAGAAGGAAAAGCTCTGGAGGTTATTCCAGGCGTGGTTCTTGATTTGGCAGATTTTGTCATTACCCAACAACATCCAGTCAAAGAGGCTCTTCAGCCACATGAAAAAGACCACTCATAGGCATACAAAAAAACCACGGAAAATTGTGAAATTGCAAAGGTCCGTACGTTTACATACAGCAAGATAAATTTGAAATATTGCTTAGTCCGTCTGAAACCAGACTTTTAAAATGCATGTATACACCTTAGTCCACCTGGAATCGAACCAAACTGGAGTTTCAGAAGCTCGGCTTCTCTTCTGGATAATGTGATTGAGAATCGGACTACTCTGAGACCAGACACTCCCTCGGGAAGTTAGAAAGGGGGAAATGTGACCCAGCAATATAAACAATAGTGTTATAAGAGGCATACGGCGTCTAAGACAAATGTAAGTGGCCAATCACTGCATGTTTGCACTTTCAAAGAGGCAATTTGTTGTGACTGTGCATATCAAGCTTTAACGCCGTCTGCTCCACCCCCACCAGCATCAGTTTACTGCCTGATTGCCGCTGGAAGCTAACCGCTATAAGGCTAACATGTAGGGGCGCATGTTGCCATCTATCTTCGTAGAGTCGAACATACTTTATTTCATAATTCGATTTTCTGATTGACATGTAAACTAGGACTCGGCTCTCAACAGAGGACAAGACCTTAGTCAGATTACTCAAAAGAAACTTCATTTAGATCCGCATTTTAATGTACTGAGTGTTAACAAAGGTACAGTCTATAAGTTTGGTACGTTGAGACCTAAAGAAGTATGCCTTGGTGAATTTAGGAATGCCAAACACAGAAGACCTGATCATCTCCACAAGAAAGGAAAACCCCTTTGACAACATCAAGTTAAGTGACGAACACTCTTAAGCCCAGCTTATACTTCTCCGTCAGCAAGTTTGTACCCAGACTCAGATGTATTGACAGAGACATTTTATAGATCTCCGTTTATGTGTCATTGTTGCAAAGCAATTCCCCACCCGGACAGCAGGAGGTGCAGACTTTTTATGGTGGGTCTGCCTGCCATTGCAGTGTTGTTTCTGGTTAACTCAAGTTTATTTTCTTCAGCTTGTGAAAACATTCCCCATCAAGGAGAAATGGACGACAGAAAGTAATTTTGATTTAGCTGGAAAGTGTTTTACTAGAAATGCAGCGTGTAGAATACAACGTATGCAAACAAACAGCGGTCTGTTTTGTAGTTGTTTATACCCCGTTGTGATACAAATTACCAAAATAACATTTGAGATGAACTACGTGGTTTGAATACAAAGCATGTAGTGACCAAACACTGCATTGACTACTAATTCCACTATGAAGCAACGTTCTGGTGAGATGATCCCTGGCTGGCAGATCTGACTGATCACAGGCATATGTTCTCAGTTGACGGAGATAGATAGTTCAAATTTGGCTCTACTCTGTCCATTGTTGCATAGGTGACGGAGAGCCCTTGCAATGACAGATAATACCATTGCGTCTATCCGTTTCAAGGTAGATGGAGAAGTATAAACTAGGCTTTAGGCACATCATTATCAAAGCCTTCAGTACAGAGAAGAATTCATGAAAGAAAAACAAGGGAACCATCACAAAGATAACCATCACAAAAAGGTTTAAACCTGTCTGTCATGGACTGAGTCAAATAAAAAACTTGGGATTGTTTTTTTTTTTGTTCCTTTCTCCAAAATATATATACAAAAATAACTAGAGCTCATAAAAGAGGTCAAATGAACAAAAAATGGAACTTAAAAAAATGGCTAGCATCTCAGCTTACATAACAACATAAGTGACCTAACAGACAAAGACACACATAGGTATATACATATGCTGGCAGATCAGACCATGTAAGACAAATGTGGGTCACTAGACAAACATTTACTAATTACATGCAAACAAAAATATCACTACAGTTGGGTTGTTAATAAAACTAAAAAGCATAACACCTAAATCTAATTTCATAACTGCATACTTAATCTATTAACAAAATCATAAAGGAATAAATTAAAATACATTCTTTAATCCCCTCTTCCTGGAGGAGTTTGGTCAGATCAATTAGCTCCTCCTGCATTAAGCTGACTGGAGTTCTTCAACAATGTTTGCCCTCCCAAACTCTTCTGGGCAACAGGACATGGTGGCACTCTCAGCACCCAAGAGAGAAAAAAAAACCCCAAACATGTCATTTTCAAAAGAACAAATAACTGGTTAAATGCAGATACAGTAGATAATAAAATGTGTGCACTTACATTTAGAATCAGTGTATTTCCACAATTTAAACAATAAACCCCAAGAATTTAATGTACATAAGCTTACCAACTGAAGCAACAGTTGCATGACAGTTACCATCATTTATTGTTGTGTGGACCATATGTATGATATCAAACAAGCCCCAAGGGGCATGAAAAGCTTTTATGTGCTATATAGATGATGTATTGATAGATATATGTGATATATGTCACTGTTAAAATAAACTACAATTAAATTATACTTTTCCTAGAATTTTCATTTCTTCGTCATTGAAAACTTAAAAAAAATCAGTGAGGGGTCAAACAAATATTTCCCCCACTGTATACTGTTTCCTGCCTTGTTCTTTTCCACAGGGTCAACAACATCCATGCCAAGGCATTCAAATGGTGTGCCAGTTATCGGGAGTGGCTGGAGTGGAGCTTTAGAAGGGATTTCAATCAAAGTCTTTGACACTGGGGCAGTTTTTACAAAATTATCTGAACATAAACCAGGCCAAACGAAGTGGCATTTTATGCAATGAATGGTCTTGTGCTTCTCAAGTTGGCCAGCACAGGGAATGGGGGGGCCGGGGCGAGCACAGTCTCACAAGCAACTCTAGGGACCACCAGTTGTTTCAACTGGCCATGATGATGGTATGATATACCATTTTGTAAGATGTATTGCTCTTTATTGATGTCAGATTTTATTTTTTGCTTCTCCTTTAGCCCTCAGCTACAGAGCAAACAAAGTTGGATCATCCAGCTGCTGATGTCATTTGGTATTGTAAACCCCAAGAGAAGATCTGGAGCAGCCTCATCTGACAGGTTTTGGACACTGTATTCAAACTTTTCACACCTTCTTATTGAGTTATGTGTCTTCCCATGTTGTACTTCTGTTTTAGAGTTACAGAAGGTTAAAGCACTGAGGGTTCCAAATTCTGGCTTGGGCACTTGTCACAACTGCATTACCTGCACCTTCTTTAACAGATCATAAATACACACGCAGAGGGACAGGCAGATCCTCCCCCAAAACTACAGGATAGGGTAAATTGTCAGCTACACCAACCTTTAGCAAATAAGTAGCCCCCTGCACCTCAATACAATTAAATGAACTAAGGGTGTATTCAGACTTGCACTGCTTAGTCCACTTTAAACTGACCAGCGTTCATCCGGACCTTTTATGCAGGTGTGAATACACACAAACGAATCCTGCTGCGGATCAGAGAAACAGACTGAGACCACCTAAAAAAGGTGGTTCCAAACGGACAGAGGTTTGCTTCACTTCAGGTCTGAATACAAACAGTCTAGACCTGAACCAACTCCACAATACGTGTGCGTTTTTGTTAGATTATTCATATTATTTAGCCCACGCGTTTGACTCACAGCGCCAAAATCGATACCCCGTATGCTGTAGTGAATGCTGTTAATTACTGATCTTTGTCTTCTGTTTAATAATGCCGTCACATCGTCTGGCTCTTTTTTGCATTTCTTCTACCTCGCATCCATCTTGCCGCTCTTATATCCATATCATTTTGAAGCTTTTTTCCTCAATTTTCGCGTCTTTGTGCTTAGTTACGCCCACTTCATTGCTGTCATATAGCAGCACAGATTGCCTTTGGTCCGGACCAAACAACCGGACCAAAGGACTTTTCTGGTTCATATACACCCAAACCATCTAAAACAAAAGGGGCATGATAGTTACCAACATTTACTGTTAGGTGGACATAGATGTGGCCATCACACAGTCATACATATTAGTAATGGAGCGGTTGGACTGAACTGTGCAAAATAAATAATTCAGAAAAGTTGACTGGGGGCTGTTTCGTCATACAGTTGAGCATTTTTCATTGTTGAATTACATTTGGGCACCTTACATGAGGGAATTATGTCTAATACTTAGGTAGAACCATTTTTTCTACAACATTTTTGTTCAATCCACTGAAGTAAAACAAAAGGTCTGAGGTTCCATGGCTTCTCCACTCTCATTTCAAATCCCATGTCCTGATGTACAGGGGAAAAATTATGTAAACTGTTTCATTGTCTAAATATTTATGGAATTATTTGTATATCGTTCATCTTATAACAACCACATTATCTACCCAATAGTGTCAAGCAAGTGTATTTCCAAGAATGAAATGAGTGCAGTCTATGCCAGTTTTTTTTTTAATATTTTAAACTCTGAACTACTTCAGAAAATTTCAAATTCGTTTTTTGTGCCCTTTGTAGGAACAGATATTAAGGCACTGCCCTGACACTCCTTTAATCTCTTCTGTTAGAGCCAATTTAATTCTATCAAACTTTCTTTATCAAGGCGTCCTTCAAAAAGTATCTTTTTTTTTTCAGATTACAGCCTTTCAAGTCCATCTACTTCTCACATGTACAGTCTGTACCGGAAACATGTTTCTTTTTTTCAAGTTATTGGCTGCTTGTCATGTGTCATGCTTTACTCTTTTGTTTTTTTTTTTCGTTCAGGTTGGCTTAACAAAGAAGTATAATTTGATAAGGCTTCCATAGCATTGGTGCTATAACAAAGACAGAGAGCCACTCTGAATTCTGAGGAAGAAAAAGCGACCCATCTCATAGAGGTTGATGAATATACTCTTGTGAGAGATATTCACTTGTGCAAACACACTCACATATACTGTAAGAAAAGATGTTTTCCAAATTTCTCTTTGATCCACCCCCACCCCTCATTAGACTAATCCATTTCTCCACTTTCTGTATGTCTCTACTGCTTTATCTCTATTTGCCCTTCAACTTTTTTCAACTCATTCTGCCTTTTTCTCTTTCCATTTACCCTGTCTTTTTTCCTCCCTTCTCTGTGGTTTATTTCGTGCATTAAAATTCCACTCCACTCTTCAATCCTCCCACCCACATCTACCCCCTCTGTTTTACTGAAAGCAGGAATGATACACTGGGTTTAAGCTAAATTCCTTGTCTGTCTCACTAATTGCTTACTAAATGCATGATGGAGAAAATCATTTTCAGCCAGCAGTGGAGTGAAAGAGCCTTTCAGCATTGTTCTGGTTGTCAAGGCAACGTAATTAAAAAGCCACCAAGAACAAATGTGCACTCAGGATAGGATGGTTTTAACACAGACATCTCAGCCGCTCCCTCATTTTTAAGCCTTGTTTTACTTTCTCTTCTTTTTTGAATTTCTAATTTGGTCCTTGCTTTGCTGCTATTGTCATTTTTAAATAGCGTTGTTTTTTGTTTTTGTTTTTCAAGACATTTTCTGAAACTTCAAAGAGACATTGTCCCTTTTATAAAGAAAGAAATGAAGAAACAAAATGACATGCTGACAAATTTATTTTTACAGGAAATTAGTGGATTTGTAACATAGTGCTTAGATGAAGCAATATTAAGTCATTAAAATACACTGGTTAGAAGATGATTTGTCTGTTTTTGTTGTTCATGCACTGTTTACAAGGTAAAATACTCTGAATTTCAATTCCCCCTTGTTTTCCAGCACTGTTGTTATAAACATTTCTAGCTAGAAACCTAGAACAAACAAAAAACACTTGTCTCGGTACATCAATTATACATACAATTATGAGACTTGATCAGGTAAGAGAAAATCACAGATTATTTCTTTATAAGGGCACTCGTGATATATATGGCAGAGAGTCAACATTTTGTCTTCACATATTATCAGAAGCCGGTCAAATTTGGCAGCATATGAATTTCAGCGAGTTTGACCATGGCCAAACTGGAAAGAACCAGACAAATTTAAGACTTACATATGCATTTTTGGTCTCACTTTGAAGACGAGTTACTGTAGCTCAAATGCTGAAGCAGTAGGTACTACTAGGGTTGCATAGCTGTATACTGGTCACAGTGCGCATATTGATCATAATACCCACCCCCATTTTACTCATGCTCTTACACATTTTTTTTCTTTTTACTTATTTTCAGTCCATTGTGAGTGAAAGGCGAACAAAGTAACTAACAAGCTCTATTACCTGATCTCATGAGATCCAAAAAGTTGAGAAATTTTCAGCCATTCTTGAAGGTTACAAAAACTAAGCGAGATAATTTACCTGGCAGCCTTTCTCCCCTGTTTTTTTTTGTTTTTTTTTTTTTTACAAAACCCTCATCAGAGTGATGTACATGCAGGTGTTGGAGCCTGCAGAGCCCATTTTTTCTACCACCTGTTTAATGTTTTTTTGCCTGGCAGTGGAAGATGTCAGCTAGAGCAATGATGACAATATTCAAAACACTACAGAGATCTGTGGAATGAATTCATACCAAAGATTGTTGGAAGTATAAAAAGGTGTGTATGTTTGTCTGTGCATGTGTGTGTGTGCACGTGTGAGTGTGTGTTTGTGGGTGGGTGGGGGACACATTCTAAGTGTTTCTGTCACCGGGCCCAGATGTTGTTCCTGCTCTACTTTCCTCTTCTCTGTTGAGAAAACATGGTGACAATTTGAGAAATGTGCGAGCATTCAGCATGTTGTGTGTAAGAGTGTCAGAACTGGGTTGGATTTACAATGGAACTTTTAATCAAAAGAGGATGTGTTGAAACAGTGTCACATAATGTGTACTATTAATATAATTATGAATTCAGACTGAAGGCCTCCTAAACACAAATTGCACTGATATTCTTTACATTCCTTACTTTATGATTAACACCTCTGGCATAACCTTATGCCTGCTAATATGTTCGTCACACCTTTGCTGTAATCACAGACTCAACACAATACCCCCCCCCCCCCCCCAACACAAAAGGAATGTGGTGATCATTCTAGCAACCTGTTTGTTATTATAAAGGTTCATGTTGTATGTTTTACCCAATTCAAGACACTGGTAAACTAAATATCGGTGGAGGGTGAAATTGCTTGCTAAACCTGACCAAACCATGTGACAAAATCACATTTGTTTTCCTATACCTTATAAGGGGCACCAACTGGGATCAAAGTCCTAATTCAAACAGGAAAATACAGCCTTTAGAACTATTCAAATCAGAGTACTTCTTCAGCTTTTGATGTAAAGAATAGCTTGATTTATTTAGTTTACCCAAAAACAACACTGTCATAACACACATGACGTCACTGTAACACAATGTCTGACACTATCAATTCCTCTGAATCTGCAAACAAACCACATAAGTTCTCTAGGAAGTGTTTAAACAGATTCAGAAGGAACACAAACTTTTTCTATTGTATACTGGGTGGAGAACAAAGCAGTATAGAAATACTCAAAGGCACACTCCTTAACTTTCCCTCTTTGGTACTCTCATGGCTTGCGATGTAACATCACAGTCGTAAAAAGCAAATTTCTTTGAAGTGCTTCTGAACAAGTGTACTGACAGTTTTACAAGCTCACCAGTCAAAAGAACAAAACATCAAACTAACGGCGTGTCAGTTGATAAAGCATCAAGCAATTTCCCCGTCACTGTATCACATCATAATGTCCAAATAACCCTGGAGCAAGAATTTATTACTTACCAATCCAGCAGTACCCCAGCTGATCACACAAAACTGAAAAGTTGTAACACTGGGACTTACTCCGATGCTCAGTGAGGACTGACACTTTTTATAGTTCTCCCTCCCTAGTGTATCTTATCCCACAGCCCTTTGTATGTTTACTGCCATGGTGCCTCTTTGCAGACCAAACATATTCCCTGGCATGTGAATGTAGAAGGACGCTCCATCCCCACTCTACCGTCACTGTCCTGGCTGTTATATTTTGTATGTGACATGTTTGGTTTTTCAGATTCAGCACAAAACAAGACGCAGGAGACAGGAGAATGATTTCCAACAATAAAATAATTTTATTTGACAAGCAAGTCGTCTCGGGAGAAACCAGGAGCAGAGAACCAGGAACTGAATCTTGGCCTGGTACGTGAAACTGGAGAGGGTCATTTGATGAGTAGAAGCTTGGAGAAGGGTAAGTAGAATTATGTGGACTGTGTTTGGCTGAAGGTGGAAGTGGGGATACTGACAGTCTTTGTTGTTTGTTGCAGGTGGAGAACCTGACGGGAATCCAGGTAATGATCTGGAGTGACCGTAAATGAGAACTCAATATGAGTTTCGTTAACCATCCAGAGGGAGGTGATTTCCAGGTCTTTTTTTTTGCAGAAGGAGGAGATGTTGGGGTGGGCAGGTGAGCAGCGAGAACACAGCAGTGGCCCTGGTGATTGTGGAGGTGATTACCAGGCAGGGAGCAGTGCAGAGGTTGACCAGACAGGAATCCAGAATGCTGGAGAGTAGGGCTAGGCGGTATACCGAAAATGTACCGTTACTAAATCTTATGACTGTTACCGACGTAATTTTGCCCATACCGGTAAATTCGATATGTAAAAAAAAATGTTTAGTTTTAGTTTATTTTAGCTTAGGGTGCTCCTGCCCCTTTAAGAAATCAGCGTTTCCTTGAGTCACATGACTACGCACAGTCATGTGACATCCAGAGCAGGGAAGCACTGCTATGATGTGTTGCTCTATTTAGCAAGAGTTTAGACTTGACTACCGACCTTTTTCCAGAATAATGCGGCTAGCGACAAATAAAGTGACTTTTTATGGTGTTATTGGATACTTAAACTCTAAAGTGGAGCACATATTTTTGTTACTGCAGCAAAAGAGCTGGTGTCGAACCAGAGCATTTCTAGACCAACAGCTCCGCCTGCACAGGTCCTGCTGAGAAGAGATTAAGCCCGCCGTGTTGCTGCTTGAAGCCGCCGCCTATTAACACCTGTTAATATGACTGCATACTAAAATCACAGATTTCACTCATCCCCTGTCACTTCATCTGGTCTGTGTGATCACTTCTGAGTTTAAACTGGACTCGGACAAATACAGAAAGGAGTGGGAATCACACACTGAATTAAAAGGCTGTTTGAAGCCGTTCAATAGCAAGAAGCCATAATATATATATAATAATATATAATATTTTAAAGAACAGTAAGCTAATTTTGCCACTACCGGACACTGAATACAGAAACGTTTTTTTTGTTTGTTTTTTTTTAAGAAAAGAAAAGGAGGGGGGGGTGTTGATGTAGACATTTTTATCGTCCTCGTATCGTTATCGAGGTTAAGTGCTCAATATTCCGTGATATTAATTTTAGCTCATATTGTCCAGCCCTACTGGAGAGGTTCTGGCTCAGAGAGTTCTGGGGAATTGCTACGGGAAACCAAGAAGGAGCAACAAGGAGACAGCACAAAGTAAGACTTTCCACTTTTGAAACTCAGCAAACCTTCTGGCCATATACCACGCTAGAGACGAGTACTGACTAGTGTTGACTTGCTGGAGCTGCTTCCCTTTTAAACTGGATATTGATGAGGACCAACAAGGAACACCTGGTGTCTCCTTGCAGAGAAGGTTGGAGAACAAACAAACAAACACCCACTCTCCAGTACACAGCCACAGAATCCTAAGAGAATGTCAACGTATGTTGTTTCAATATATGAAGGGTGTTTTTTTTTATTTTGTCTAGATCTTTATTCCCTGAGGAATCAAGATAAAGATTTTTTTTCAACTCTTTGTCAACCCCAACCCATGTAACTCCTTTCTATCAGCATGCGGTGCCTGTAGCTGTATGCAATACCACAATAGGCCTGTATCTGTACTCTACCCAGGCTGTACTGGAATTAATTTTCTCTCGTGGGACAATAAAGGATTATTCAATTCAATTTAATTTAGAAGCTAATCTTACTTTGACCTAAACTGAGAAACAGCTTGACCAAAAAGATCTTTCACAGCAGAGAAGGGAAGGAAATGTTCTCATTTTTTTTAATGGTTTTCTCCGATCTTCCAGCTACGCCTCCTTACCCTTGATTCATACCGGGGTATGAATTAGAGGTTAACAAGCCTTCTGCCTTCTGTGAAGCTCCATTGCTTTCAGATGCTCTTGTTGCCCAGTTTATTTTGCTCACTTCTTCTGATAGCATCTTTGTCTGTTTTTTTGGTGAATATGCCAAGGCTTAAGTCTCAAAACCATGGGTTTGTTTATATCATTAGGTAGCACGTAGCAGACTGCTGTAATGCAGTCATTCGACTCGGTAAGTGGTCTTCAGGTGATACGTTCTATAGTACGGTAAACAGCATCACAACCCTCCAATATAGTGACAGCTTTGAAAACGAACATGAAAAATGGTGTTGTGTCACATAAACGTTTCCAAAAACACATGTTTTTACGGCATATAAGTTACAGAATGGGTCTTTAAGTTGGTAAAGTTGGAAGCCTGATTTGAGGTTAATCAAATCAGTTATTTAGAATAAACCTTAATTTGAAAATTACTTCGCTATTAAAAGAGATGGGTACAATTAGTACAAACAACTGATTTTTTTAAGAACTACAATCATAGTGTTAGAAGTTTTTGATGGGGATTTTAGGACGAAAGAAAAAAAATCTTTTACACACTCTGCAATATGATATCTATATATTTTATATGGTTCACTTTAGGTTACTGCACATACCTCATACCATGATAAGAGACAATGAAATACATAAGATGCCAGCTCAGACATCACCCAGCCAAACAAGGTCTGCGTCAGGTGCTAGGTAACCAGGGCACCTTGATGAAAAATGGGCTACTGGAACAAGGTGGAAATGGACGAGATGTGAGAACACACCTCTATTGAAATGCTACTACTCAAGCAACCAAAATCAGAGGGGTTACACAAAAAGAATGAGGGCTGAATGGTTACTTCGAAACCCACAGTCACACCTAATGGCAAAACAACTAATAGTTCAGTGTTCCAACATCCACAAACAGCAACTGCTATCACAACTTGAGATTGACGAGATACAACACAAATGCTACAGCAAGTCAGGATGCCAGATCAGAAGGGAAATTATACCAACTCCCCAACCAAAGATGGGTAATGGACCCCCAATGAGTGAAACAATAGTCCTGAGTGGGGAAGTGGCTGACATGAAAGTTAAGCTCATGGTGAGAATGACAATCCCAATGCCGATTATAACAGCTAACTGAAGTAATGTAGATTTTATATTTCAAACAGTTTGCTAATGTGATTTCTAGGCTCCACGATTTAAGAATACTGTCTTAGCACATCCCACATTAATTATTTGACTCAGTGGAATTCAGAAAAGCCAGGAATTTCCTAACTGTGAGTGTATTGTTCTAAGACGTTTATGACCCAATAGAATATTTATGGGACTAGCTAACGCATTCTTACACATGTTTATTGGTTAGGAGATAAGCAAGGTCTGTTGCTAAACTTTTGCTGAACTTTGCTCAAGTAATAAATAGTCCTCTGCTGAAGTGCCTGGATTGTATCGAAATCTTATTGTTTGAAGAAAATACCACCTATTATGCTAATGTTTCATGAATGTATAATGTTTTACAGGCCTGGAGGGACCAGTGGGAATAAGGTTGTATTTGCTAATAGTAGAAATGTGATATTTGGCCCACATATGGGGCATACACTCTTGTTCCTGGAGAGAATACATTAAGACATGCTTTGCTATGTGCAAATCAGTTTATGTGCATTGACTCACTGTATGTCTTTTTTTGGTCTTGTAATAAACTTGTTGGATTCCGAGAAAATCACTGCTTGAAGTAACATTTTCTTTCAGTTTTGACTTATTTTCTTAAAGGAGAAGGGGGCTGAATTTCTAAAATAAATTATATTCATGCTCAGTTTTGTAATTGTATTGGGTAATGAAGCGTTTTAAATTAAGTAAAATTAGCTCACCCATGTGCAATCCCATTATCTTGAACAGCCTGCTAAATAGTCTGCGATTCGTTGGCTGAATTTCCCGCGCTCGCCGCTCACACGCGGATGCGATGTCAATCTACAACTCTAGCATGTTCTCGATTTAACAGGAAGAAGGAAGAGAAAGAACCTGGACTTCAGATGCAGTCGATTAGACACTATTACTTACTTCGTCGTCGTTGCCTGTTGACGTACAGCTGGCAATGTGTGCAATGTGCGGTGGTTTGAAAGTGCGCTACGTCACTGATTTATTTACTGTTTGTGCTCGCTCCCGCAGTGGCTGCAGTTACTTGCAGTACCTGCCGCGGCAGTCGCAAGTTTTATTTCTTAAATCCGACCGCCTGCTCCTTTAAATAGTCAGACAGTTAGACAGAGTTGAAGAATTAGAGCACCTGTTGAACCACAACAGCACCCATGGAAAGTCTCCTGCAAACTGTGAATGCAGCATTGAGAGAGATCCCTATCACAAAATTCACTAAAACCAAAGAGCTGATAAACACTTCAGCAGCAGTGATTCTAGAAATGCTTGGCTATAAGAGCAACCATGAGAAACAATACCCACCATGGAAAAGACAGCTGGAAGCTCACATCAAGGTAGCTCGGAGAGAAGTGAGCCAATTGACAGAGGACCAGAGAGGTACAATGAAATGACCAATACCAAAGAGGTACATCCAGATTGTGATTAATTAATTACACAAGAATGAGCATGCTAAAAAAATGTGCGCATTTCATCGCATTTTGCATTTGTTTGAGCATGATTTCCTGGTAATTGGGTTACAACGATACACACTTGAGAGCTAGGCAGGTAGGGTGACCATCCACTTTTCAAGAGCTCTTCGAGAAGTTTTCATCGTTTATCAGGGGTTAGGGTTATCTTGACCGGTGGGATGTTTGCAGAACGACATCCTTCACGAGCGGCTGATTCTCATTAGTTTAGATTGAACAGACAGCCTGCTGTGCACCAAGTTGCACCCTGCTGTGTTGCTGCTATTTACATGAAGTCAAAGCACAAGCTTTACGTACAAATCGTCCGGCTGCAACAAACGAGTTGTAGTAGCATGTGTGTTTCTGTGTGTGACAAAAAGTAGCAAAGATCCCACAGGTCACAGGGACACAGAAACTTTAACAGTGCTATGCAAAGTGAGAGTTCAATTAGAAATTGAATGGTAATGATGAATTTTAAAATGAAAGACTGAGTTTACACAGTTTTTATCATCTTTTTGAGACTGATGCTTTTTACTTTTATTGTACTGAATAGAAGAATAAAAAAATTCTCAGAGTAAGATTTCAGATTTTTTTTTCATTTTGTAAAATTAAAAAGTAAACTATTATTGTTCTAGATAAAATGTATTTATCATTATTTTAAAGTATTTTTGTACTCAGAAAAGCCTTGTAAAAGTTTGTTATTTAACTATTCTTTCTAACCACAGAGAATGCACACTTTAAAATGATAAAATCAAAAGTTTAGCCTGGGCAAAGTGTCCACTGGAAAAACCAAGTGTCCTTTAAAGATCCACCTATGGTCACTCTAAATTAACACTCTTTTTTGCTGTTATTTTTTTTAAAGACAATGTTCTGAAAATATAATTAAAATTACCCTTCGGTCTGTTCCGTTTTGACCAAGGATATATATATTTTTTTCTTTTACCAATCTTCTGAATTGACTTGCATTTAACCGCATTTTCCAAATAATAAAAGACCTTAAAATAAACGTATTCACGCCTGTGATGTTTATTTGATTGTTGTCCCCCAAAAGCAATTATATTTAAATAATTGTGCTTTCATGGGCAAAAAATGTGCTTTTAAATATCGATTAATTAACTACAAAAAACTATGGAGTGACTTTCTTATTTGAGTCAAGCATCTTATATGTACATACTCTCTTCATTCTCTAATCAGGTTTATTTCTGTTTCACATCCATACTCACTGACAGATGTTAGGGTCATATTAAACAGTTTTACAGAATCTTAAAATTACAACACGTTTCTTTTGGCTTCTTAATTTCAACATAAGATAACAAATAACAATTTATTTGTATGCAATACAGACAACTCCAGTTGTCTGTATTGCATACAATACAGACAACTTTTGCGCTGCTTTCTTTTACCTGCTCATTACTCTTACCCACCTTTATCACTAAATATTCATGAAGCCTTAGGAGGAATGTTACCAGTTCTACACACACAATTATGGAAAAACATACTTTCACAGTTTTCTGTGTCAGGCATCATCACAGCTAAGATAAGCAGGTACATGGATCAATACATTAGCAAAGCACAGAATGGCATTGGTAGAGATACCAGAGGTGCTAAACCCCAGCTCCTGGTTGAAAGAACAGTCGCCCAAGACTGCAAATCCCCCCAAAAAAACACTTATGCACTGCCTCCCACTGCTGTTCAAAATGAACAACAAGAATGGGGCCGTGACCAGCCACTTCCTCTACATGGATCACAACAAGCCGTATGCTAAGCATGAACCGGATATAGACTCCGTGATCCCAGCACAAGAATCTAAAGCAATGATATTGTGATGTAATTTGGGCTTGACAAATCTAGTAGGATGGTCACAAAGTGAGGCAAGGAGTCTCACTCCCACAGGGAACAATAGCAGACATTGAGGACAGTTGCAATTACCGTTGAATACCACAGGCAAATGGCAGAATCAAACAGGCAAAAACGAAAGCAGCAATAGCCAAATACCTTCAATGAGTGAGGCAAGTCCTAAGAAGCCAGCTTAATGAGAAGAACAAGTCCAAGGCAATAGACAGCTAAACTCTGCGAGTGAACATATACCCTGCGGGAATGATAAGGTGGCCAAAGGATGAGATACAGATCATCTTTCATGTCTATACATCATCAGATGTATAGACATGAAAGCTCCTCACCATGCATTGCGGGTCCATCCCAAATCCAGCAGAGGACTGATGAACATGAAAGACACTAGCCACAATGAAACATCCAAGCTCCAGGAGTATATCAACCAAAAGGCTTCAGTGGATGACATACTCGGTGACTGCCTGAGACAGTGGCAAGATGTGGAAGTGCTGGATGAGGAACCATCATGGGAGGACCACCCCTACATGGGATGTACCACCGGGACATAAATGAAGTGGCTGATCTCAAGAAATCGTACCAATGACTTGAGAGGGCTGGCCTACCGGACACCAAAGAGGCCCTCATCCTGGCGGCACAGGAGCAGGCTCTGAGCACCAGAGCGAGGCTAAGATCTACCACACCACAAAAGAACCAAGGTGTAAGGTGTGCAAAATGTTATCTGATATAATCAAGCATATAACAGCAGGGTGTAAAATGCATAGATGGGACGTCATAACCAAGTGGCTGGCATAGTATACAGAAAAAAAACTGTGCAGAGTATGGGCTGGAAACCCCAAGGTCAAAGTGGGAAACACCACCAAAGGCGGTGGGGAACGATCAAGTGAATATCCTGTGGGATTTCCAAATACATACAGACAGGATTGTAAGATTGAGAGGATTGAGAAACCAAGTGGACATTGGGGTGGTTGATAAAGAGCAGAGGAAAGCCATTTTCATGGACGTGGCAATACCAAGTGATGGTAGCATAAAGAAGAAAAAACATGAGAAACTTGAGAAATAATAAGGGCTCAAAGAGGAGCTAGAGAAGGCTTGGAAGATAAGGGGGCCGTAGTACCATTGGTAATAGGAACACTCGGTGAAGTGATCCAAAAACTGAAGGATTGGTTTCAGAATATCCCTGGAAGAGCACCAAACATCTCAGTCCAGAAACAAAATTGCAGTACTTGGAACAGCAAAGATTCTGCACAGGACCCTCAATCTCCC
This sequence comes from Apricaphanius iberus, assembly GCA_028564705.1. Classification (NCBI taxonomy): domain Eukaryota; kingdom Metazoa; phylum Chordata; class Actinopteri; order Cyprinodontiformes; family Aphaniidae; genus Apricaphanius; species Apricaphanius iberus. Next base: position 105,986 of record JAPXFQ010001676.1, on the reverse strand, counting down.
AGGCCTCAGGTAGAGGACCCAAGCTTGGAATGGATGGGAAACCTCCAGCGGTGGGTGAGAGGGAAAATGTTATTTATTTATAGACATATATGTCACTTTTTTGGGGGGTAAGTGCCAAAATATGCCAGTGAGCCACTGCTGATATATGATTGATGTTGATTTCTGGAAATTACAACTAAAAGATGATATTTGCCTGAAATAGTCAATGAATGCCATAATACAATTAAAAAGGCAGTTTCTTCTGTTTCTACCTCACTCCACCCGGGTGGGTGGAGTGGCCTCTCACCTCTCCATGCAGTGTTTCGTAGTTGCATCGATCATTATCTACATTCATCTTAATGAATCTTATTCTATGTTACAAATAGTCACCCTGTCCGGAATTCCCCATCTTGGAAAAACGTCTCCCAGCAAAGCTTTCACTACCGCAGCAGTATCAGCATGTTTTGAGGGGAACGCATCTGTCCATTTGGAAAACATGTCAACAATCACCAAACAATATTTTTTTACCTTCGGCAGGTTCAAGTTCGATGAAGTCCATCATCAGATTTTCAAAAGGTCTCCGTGGAGCCGGATGACCAGCAGGTTGAGTGGACACTGCTCGACCTGTATTATTTGTGGCACAAACCATGGATGAATGAGAATATTTTTCAGCAAAAGATGTGAAATCATTTGTGAACCATTGTATAGCAACAAGATCAAACATTCCAGTTTTGTAACAATGATCCAGCCCATGACTGAGTTTGCAAAAACTGGGAAAAAATTTTTTGGTAGACACGGCTTCTTTTCAACAGAAACCCACACACCTTCATCTTTGACACAACCTGCCTTTGTCCATGCTTTTACCTCAGAAGAAGTGGCAAAACTCTGCATAGCTGTCACATCAAGTGGCTCCTCTGCCTGCTCAATAGCAGCTTGTAGGACAGACAAATCTCTTCGAATTCCCTCGCGAAGTCATGCCCATTGCCGGTGATCGGCTGCAGGCCTGAGACAGCCTGGTCCCAGTCCGAATCGCTCCAGGCTTGGAAAACAAGCGTTGTTCCACTCGCTCCAGCTACCTCATGCATCAGGAGAGTTTGAAAAACATCGTTATGATCAATTTCAGTGTCTTTTACCTGACAGCTGTTGCACGCGGCGGCTTCTCTCGTCCTGGTTGCAGGTGGAGAAAATGGCTGCTGGGGTGATTTCTTCACCCGCTGATCTGTGTTGCGATAGGTCGGTTTGGCTGGCTCTTCCGCTATGTCCTCCAATAGCAGCAGAGGCAACAGTCCTTCTGCAGACTCTGCTAGTTTGCTTGTTGTCGTTGTTTCCGAATAATCCAACAGCCGCTTCAGATGTGCAAAGTGGTGTATAGCTCTCAAGAGAGGAAGCTTCTAGTTCCTTTGTTCTCTGAATCTCTGCACATACCTCTGACTCATCACTGGGGCCCGCCTCTGCTCGTTCGGGATAGGCTGCTGCTCCCGTCTGTTCTGGCATAGCAATCGCGTGTTGGCTCCTCATGGGGGCGGAGTCCAGGTCCGGGTCGGGATTGGATAATTTCAGGGCCTGCAAATCTGACAATAACTATTTGGCAGGGTCATATGGCGGTGGGCTTGGCATATGTTTTGTCGCTCTACACTTTTGCTCAGCGCTAGGAAGAGGAGGTTTGACGTCCGTGTCGTGTGGAGTGATGTCTCTACGTAAAGTGTCTAAAAGTGGAGTTGTCGGCTGAGTGTCTGTGTGTATAGGAAACTTAATAGAACAAATCTCAATCCTTTTGCGTTTGGGTTCTAGCGATGCATTATCGTTGCGGCCAGCAACAGCACCAGAATTATCTAAAGATGGCTTTCCGCTCACAACGAACCGCTTCATCTCGCCACATCTTCAACACCTTTTTTTGTTTTTCAATCTGTTTATACGAAGCTCCCCTCAAAAAAACCTTGATTGTAATCTCTCCCGAGAGAGATTAATTTCTGATTGATTTTCTCAATTTCTGCAATGTCAAGACTACCTTCAATCGGGAAATCCCATTTATTAATCCAAAATTTAACATATTCTAAGCATTCTTGCCCGGATTTATCTTGCATTGAACGACAGACAGCGCTGTCTGTCAGGACAGGAAGCGCTTGGACTTTGCTGTTATGTAAAGAGAATGAAACCCAGCAAAAACTCTTGTTAATTAACTCTTTTTGAGTGAAATGATGTTGAAACGTAGCACAGCATTGTGTTCACAAAAACCATAACACTGCACAATTTTTACACTTCGCCAGATTAACTAAAATGTAATTATAAAAGAGGAAATCTCTCTCACCGGACGATGGGTCCTTCCAGACAGCGTACGGAAGTCCACGGAGGACCAAATCCCCACTTCTCTGAAGATGGGATTTCACATGCCGGTCAAGTCAGTCGTTCCCGGGTCGTCCTGACAACTTGGCTCTCCGATGGAAACCCGATCCGCCGTTGGAAGCCGGAAAAAAAACATTTGGGCGCCAAGAATGTAGTCGGATTTTGAGACTCTTAATAAATGAGAGAGATTCCTTTAAACGTTTGGAGGTTTTAATATGATTTGAATTGATCGTACAGCAGGACAGCAACACATTACAGTAAATGTGGAATACTGACCCGTCTCGGTCTTACAACAACAAGCTTATATTATTACAAGCAATCTTGGTCTATCTATTCTACTCGATAAAATACAACTCTCAAGATGAAAATCAGAGACTTTTTGGCGCCTTTCTCTTAGATTAGAAAGCTGAGAACTGTGTGTATCTTTGAGGATGCACACATTCACTCGTCATCTTTTTTTTTACTTTACCTTATGCATTTCTCATCACTCATTATGCAAATGAGGAGGGTAGACCTTCTTGATCCAACTCCTCTCCTATTGGTCAATAACCAGGAAGGAGCAGGAGCCATGTGCAGAATGATTGTGCATGCCAGGAGTAAGGTCTAGCACCCTGCCCCCAGTTGACTGAGGCACAACTAAAGCAACATGGCCGGCCAGGTCTCTTTGAGCAGGAGAAATCTGTCATGCCATCAACTCATCTCTCGGCTTCAACTTCTGGAATCATGGTAAGTTAAGCTTTTTTCCTTATGTATTCAGTTGTATACTTTTGGACGTGGTAATACACTATAATAAAGTTATTTTAGGCTTGCTAGCATATGTATTGCAAAGGCTGCAGATTCAGCTATGAGGTGCTGTAGGCTACTCAAGCCAACCTAAAATGTAGTTTATCCTTTACTCTTGCTGGGTCACACACAGCCATCAGGTGGCGCTAATCTGCTCTAGCCCCACAGGAACTGGAAACCACGGAAATCTGTAAATACAGCCCGCTTCCACCCGCTTGTTTCTTGTGCGTTCTGCCGGCCGGGAAGCAACAGAAGATCATCTCCAACCATCTTCCTTCGCAGGCGGACGGAGGTCCGAGATTTTGGCAGAAACTTGCTCCAAAGGAACCTAAAAACCACTCCAGGTGAATCTTGAACATTGATAAAGAAAGACATTATTCATCCCCAGAGCCCGACGAAACCCCTCTGAGTTTCAGGCTGCCGACTGCTGAGAAATCGGAGCTGTGAACCAAGTGTGCCGAGAGCCGAACCAACCAGAATCCGCATTTAGCCATTGAGCCGATAAGAGGTGAATGTCGAACTGGAGAGCTCCAAAAAGGTAATGTTAAAAAGGTGCACGCCGATCGCCACGCAGCCGGCCAAAAGAAGCCAGAGCCAGGAACTTCTCACCGCTGCTAGCCAGATTAGCGATCCTTTGTTAGCCTGCTGGCTAACGCTCCCTGGAGGTCCCCCTTTCCTGATCGACGTGCAGCAACTCAGAGGACTTTAATGGTTCATATGGTCTGTCTAGTCAGAGCAAATTAGTTAGGATTACTAATTTTAACGATGTTTCCTCTTTTTTTTACTTTTTAAGTTTCCTCTGCAATCTTTGGGTAAACCAGGGCTCAGCCTGAAGTTTAATCAGTGCCTTTTCGCGACAAAGAGTCATTTTAAATCCTGTAATATGAGACAGGAGATTTTCCTTTTTGTTTAATGTTTAATAAATGTATTTGAACCACCCTAAATGCCCCGCGTGTGTCGCAGAGAGCTACAACTAAGGAAGTCCACGTGTCGGTTTAGACCGTCATTTCGTAAACAAAGATCGCTATCAAGCCATAAATTAATTCTACAAAGGTTTATTATACTCATCCAGAAAATTCTTAAACAAAAATTTCTTGATTCAAAGAAAATTACATTTGGTGTTATTGGTTCACATATACATAAATCTTGCTAAATTTGTTAAACTAATTAAAACTAATTCAGCTTTCCTTCCAGCATAAATCAGAATCTATAGTTTCTCATTTTATTACATTATTAATCTTTTTGTGTTCTTTTATTTTAACTATTCATTATTAAAATAGTTCCTGATAAAGGTGGTGCCCCGAATAATAATACTTTTCAATTTTTTTTCCAACATTTATTTAAATAAATTTTCATTTTGATAACACAACGACTCAACAACACAGCAAGAGGGAGCTTACATTGTGAAGTGACAGAGTGAAAAGAAAAGATATATATATATACATATACACATATAAACATACATATACATCCATCCATCCATTTTCTGAACCGCTTAGTCCTCCAGGGGTCGCGGGGGAGCTGGTGCCTATCTCCAGCTGTCAACGGGTGAGAGGAGGGGTACACCCTGGACAGGTCGCCAGTCCATCACAGCATACATATACATGTACAGTCTATTTACAGGTTGACTAATACACGGGACAAAATGGTGGAAACATATCCTTCAGAATAGTCCAGAAACGGTTTCCATATGAGGTAAAATGTATCCATCTTATCACGGATCAGGCATGTTAGAAAGTCAAGTGGGATATACTCCAATATAAGCTTTCTCCATCCAGAAACAGTAGGAGGCTTATGATAAATCCATTGCAGTAAAATATTCTTCCGGGCACAGAAGGTTAGAATGTTATACAGTTTTTTATTATATTTATTGCTGATATGCCAATTTGGTAGACCAAGGAGAAGAGAAAGTGGATCAAGAAAAATGTTAATTTTAAGAATTTTCCTGATTTCAAATATAGTCGATTCCCAGTATTCTTGGATCTTGCGACATAACCAAAGACAGTGTGTGTGGCTGCCTTTGTATATTTTACATTTAGGAGACTGTGAGGAGACTGTGAGGACCCTGGTTTAAATTTAGACACTCGGTTTGGGGCCAAGTAAGCTTGATGTAGTAATTTAAGTTGTAAAGCCCACAAGCGATTACAAAAAGTGATTTCTTTTGGCAGCGTTCCAAATACTACTCCACATTTCTTCTGTGATATCAATGTCCAGTTCTATTCCACATCCTGAGCTAACAATGGAGTATCAGGCTTACAATTATGTTTCAATATCTTGTAGTATATGTTAATTGACACTTCGCAAGATCCAAAAAACAGCTTTTCCTTATCCGAAAACCCAGTGTCCTCAAGTAGGGATGTTCCTTTTTTAATAAAGTCTCTCATCTGAAAAAAACGAAATAGATTATTATTACCAATTTTGTAAACTTCTATAATTTCACTGAATGACATAAGGTTTCCCTCTTTAAAAAGACAGCCAAAAGAGGAGATGCCCTTAGTCACCCATTACCCAAAACCTGCATCTAAAACACCCGGTAAAAATTCAGGATTCTGGACAAAGGGGGTAAAAGGGGATGTTTTCCCAGCTCTCCCCTCCATGAGTCTAGCTGCTCTGCACGCATTAACTGTATTGACAGTAATTCGATTAGTACATCATTAATTTATTGTTTTCATATTTTTTAAGAAGAGTACATTTTTTTAAGAGGACAGTCAGATAATGAAGCTTCTACATCCATCCATATGGCGGATGACTTTCCATGTGTCCACCCTCGTGTATGTAATAAAAGGGAACTCACTTGGTATTTTTTGAGATTAGGAAGGTTTAAGCCTCCCATGTTTCTTGGAAGCTGTAAGGTTGATATTTTTATAATGACCCTTTTTTTTACGCCAAACAAAGGAGCTGAACCAGCCCTTTATTTTTGTATTAATTCATGGGAAAACAAAATAGGGATCATTCTGATTGGGTATAACAAGCGGGGTAGAATGTTCATTTTAAGAAGTGAGATCCTGCATAGCCAGGATATGGGAAGACAATTCCAACCCTCAAGGTCTAGTTTAATTTTCTCAAATAATGGGACAAAATTTGCTTTGAACATTTGATCGAAACAAGGTGTAACCGTAATGCCTAGATATACAAATCCTGCAGGGGACCACTTAAAAGGAGAACTGGGAATGTGAAGTTGCTTTCCTAAGGGCATGGCCTCAGATTTTTTTAAATTTGTTTCATACCCAGAAAATGAACCAAACTGGTTGATAATGGTGATAGCTCTATATACTGAAATGGCAGGCTTGGAGAGAAACAACAAAACGTTGTCAGCGTACAGAGAAATGTTATGGGTCCTCATATCAGTATCGATTCCAAATATAGTGGGGTCACTTCAAATTGCTTTAGCTAGCGGTTCAATTGAAAGTGCAAATAAGAGGGGGGAAATGGGGCAGCCATGCCTGTTTCCCCTTGCCACCTCTAAATTACTAGACCTAAGCCCATTTGTAATAACTGCAGCTAGCGGGCAATTTAAAAGGACCTTAATTCAGCTAATAAAATTGGGACCCAACCCAAACTGTTGTAGAGTGTAAATCAGGCAAGGCCACTCGACATGGTCAAACGCCTTTTCCGCGTCCAAAGAGACCACAAGACCATCCACTGCCCTGCGCTGACACAACTGAATGACATTTAGAAGACGTCGGTGGTTATTACATGAATTGTGACCCTTAATAAAGCCTGTTTGGTCTGGGTAGGATGCTTTCCAGACATTTTGCAAGTGTTAATATATAAACATATTAATACATATCAAGTAATGAAATGGGTCTATAAGAGCCGCAATTTTCTGGAGGTTTAGATTTTTTGAGACTTAGGGATATATTAGCTTCCATGAGAGAGGGGGGGAGGGAGCCATTACCAAATGAATATTTTAGCATATCTAAATAGGGCTTTGATAACACGTCTATAAATTATTTGTAGAACTTGGATACAAGTCCATCTGGACATTTGGTGCCCTCCCATTCTGAAGGGATTTGATGGCTCTCTGCACCTCCAATTTTGATATTTCAAAATTCAAGCCTTTCATTTGGTCGTCTGTTAAATTGGGTAGCTTAATCTGAGAAAAAAACGTTTCCATTAAAGATTGAGCATCATTGCATTGTTCAGATTTTTATAAATTAATGTAGAAATCAAAAAATGTTGCATTTATTACTTCAGGATCAGTAGAGCAAGAGTCAAACCCATCTGATATTGAAGCAATTGTTTGGGTAGCTATCTGTGCTTTTGTTAGGTAGGAAAGGTATTTACCTGGTAAGACAATGTAGTTTCTCAGTCATCCAGGTAGTTAATTAAACTCGAAAAAAGGGATAAATCAACACAACTGGACTTACTTTTAAAAAGAGCTGACAGTTTCGCTGTCCATCCAGACAGCTTCCTCGGAGCTGTAGTCCGTGGTGAATACGCCCACCAGATATAGATGTGGTGGGCGTGGATGGTGAATACCCAGTGACGGCTAATGGCGCCACTGGCGGGGGCCCCAGACATGGCCCAGGTCCAAGCCGGTCCGGATGGCTCGGTCCCAGGTGTTGGACATCTGGAACCTAAGTCCCCTTCGTCTGTTGATGGCTGGGCGCATGGCTCTCTCGTATATGGCTTCCTTGACTCCTCTCTCAAACCACCACTACTCCTTGTTCAACAGACGTGTGTCTCTGTCCGCAAAGGAGTGGCCCGTCTCCTCCATGTGTAAGAACACAGCAGAAGTTGGGCCAGACGATGTTTTCCTCCGGTGCTGCGTGAGGCGCTTCTCCAAGGGCTGAGCTGTTTTCCCAATGTACATGTGATTACACCCCTCTGTGATACCATAAACCACCCCTGCTGTCGTACCCTTGGTTATCTTGTCCTTAGGGTTTACCAACCGTGAGCGTAAGGTGTTGAAGGGTTTAAGTGATGTACGGATGCCTTGTTTGGAGAAAATGCGTTTGAGTTGTTCTGACAAGTTAGCCACATACGGGAGGGTGATCTGAGCCTTGTGTTTATTCAGTGTTCTGGTTTTGGGCTTCATGCCTTGACTTCTGTTTGATACCCGAGCGAAAGTCCAATCTACATACCCACATTTCTACAAAGCCTCACGCACATGATGGTATTCAGCCACTCGGTCCACCTCTGAGGTCGAGATGGAATCCGCTCTGTACAACAACGTGCTGACTACCCCTAACTTGTTGACTGGTGGGTGGTGTGAGGAGAAGTGCAGGTACTAGTCCGTGTGAGTCTTTTTACGGTAGACAGAGATGCTCAACCCACCTGCATCGTCCACTTTCACCAGACAGTCCAGGAAGGCAAGACAGTTGTTATTCATGCCCTCCTGTGTAAACTTGATAAAGGGGTCCACTGTAAGTAAGTCCAGTTGTGTTGATTTATCCCTTTTTTTGGTTTAATTAACTACCTGGATGATTGAGAAACTACATTGTCTTATTAAGTCAGAATTTGGCAAAGAACGCCTTTTGACCATGAGAGAATATGAGAAAACATCGAGAAAGGTGGCCAACTTCAGGAACCACCTGCGGTTCAGTCTCCAGTGCAATGGCAGTGGGATAACACCTGATAGCCTACGTTTACGATCCTGTGTGAGAGGCAACAAAGCGAGGGAGATACTAAAGCGGGCGGAAAGAGCTTTGTTGAATGAGCACATCAGGCAAACAGTGTTCACCACCGTAAACCTACAATCACATGAACGTAGGCTGGAGACACAGCTGTTAGAAACGCTCCCAGAAGCTACATCGAGCCGGATTTAACGGTTCACGGAGCATGCGAATTTAGCACAACATATTCGTGTTAAGGACAAATAGAAAAGTTTTCAAGGTGACAGAATACGAACAACAGAGGGGGGAAGCAAGGATCACAACTTCAATCGCAAAACATAGACAATAACTGGGTTAAGAATATTAGTAGCTATAATCTTACGGACGAGGAGCTACGCATACTCTCCAAAGGGCTTAACTTTGCGGCAACTTCTGACACCCGTAACAGAGCTTATCAAAACAACAGAAAGTGCCATTAAACAAGCCGTCCTCAAACCAGCAGAAGCAGATGAGTTGCAGGACTGTTATTTCGAACAGTATTCACCACTACAAACTGCCCAAACCTAACATCTCAAGGGGGGAAGCATTAGCGTTTAGGAACCTCAGTAAGAACCATCTTGCCAGCGGATAAAGGTCGGTGCACTGTGATTATGGACACTTTGGACTATGACGCAAAAATGCAGAAGTTGTGTGATACAGAAACATATGAACTGCTTAAACGCGACCCTACATCTAAGTATAGAATGGAAGTGGTGGGGTTTTTAAAATCTCTAGAAACATCAGGCGCTATTGATAGACAGCTCTATTTGCGGCTGTACCCTACATCTTCAACACCGGCCACCTTCTATGGACTCCCCAAGATCCATAGGAAGCTGTCCATGGATGGACAGTGAAACTGTCAGCTCTTTTTAAAAGTAAATCCAGTTGTGTTGATTTATCCCTTTTCTCGAGTATTTACCTGGTATAAATTATTAATCTTATTGACTGTCATAAGCAGTTCCTTTGACTGTTAATAGCCAAATAGTTATATATTACATATTACACTCATAAGTATAGATACAAGCATGTCCAGAAAGTTCTACCAACTTACTGTAGTATCAGTTTTGAGCTTGATAACTTGGTCTGAAATAAAAGTAACGTGAAGTTACAGACGTACATACATTCTTTATGGTTTGTTAGCAATCAAATTTAATAAATTAAGCATGGGCCTACTAATGTTGAAACTTGCAGACACCCAGATCACAAAACATCCACATTTTTACCCTGTTGTGTTGTAGAAACTAAAATCAAATAAAGTTAGATAAACCTATGTCAAAACCAACTACTTCTTCAAATTTTATCTTAAAAAGTATAGACTTCCTCCTGGGTTTGATCCCTATTTGCTGGTTCAGCATTCAAGCATGTAAAAGGAAAAAGAAAGGTATTATTTTTTGTAATGGAAATGCATGTATAAGGAAAGGGAAAAACACATATATATATATATATTTTTTTTTTTTTGACAAAAATCTATGTAATAAGAAAAATTAAGAAATATATATATATATGTTTTTCTTGACAGAAATTTGTATAAAAGGAATAGGAAAAAAATATATATATAAAATTAAATAAAAACTCCCCTCTCGGAATGGTGTTTTCCATTCCAAGCTCGGGTCTTCTACCAGAGGCCTGGGAGCTTGAGGGTATATATATATATATATATATATATATATGGAAAAAATGCACGTAATAAGGAAAAGGTAAAAAAAAAAAATGTTTGCAAAAATGCACTATTAAGGAAAAGGAAAATATATATTTCTGTTTTTTTTTTTTTTGTTTTTTGTCAGTTTTGATCTTCCATGGTACTGTACCTGGTTCCTTAGATGTATTACTTTTTTTTGTTTGTTTTTTTCCCAATTTTTTTCACACACATTCCCTGATGGTAGAAAATTACAAAATAAAAATAAATAAAAATTGCTGAGGCGATTTTGGAAATATTTTACTGAAAGTTCAAATTTAAAGTGCACTAGAGAAAAATGACGTTAGTTCTTTTCAAAATCCCTTGTATATACTGTATGTTGTCTGCAGTGAAAATAGAAGTTGAGGTGCAATTTTCCAAATATTAAAGTTATTTTATGGCTCAAATCTCAGGCTTTCTGGTGTATTACTTTGTCATAGACCATTCTTTCTCAAACTGTGAGAATAATAACCATCAGTTCCAAAGGAGCAATTGCACTTTTTTCTAAAACCCTTTCAGCTGTGTTATCTAAAAGCTTGCAAGCCACAGACGATTTGACAGCAAGCTGACCAAAAGGCAGCACGATGGAAAGCCATTGTATTATTTGATAGGTTAAGATCAATTTACAAGTTTTGCAGTATATTGATTAGTTCCCTGCAAAACGCACATACACATGCACATTGCACAGTTCCTATGATAAGTTTCATAAAAGAGAAAGTGAAAGAAAGATTATTTCCCCAAAAGTATCATCATGCCTTTTATGCCTTCTACAGATGTTCATTTAAAGCTATATAGTATATAGCTCATGATAGTTATACTGATTTCCACATTAACAACTGAGAGTTAAAAAACAATGTGTAAGACAAAAAGCGAGTACAAGCCAGGTTGGGATGCAGGTTAGAATGAATGATGTTACACGGAATACCAATTTATTCAATAAAAGTAGTGACTGTAAAGTCTTCACTCAGTTCTTAGGTCATAAAATGTAGATTTATTAAGTCAGAAGAAGAAGGTCAAGAGGGCTCTCCTCTGAGTGCACGGGCTGTAGATTTAACAAAGCTGGATGGGATTTTAGAGACCTAAAAGTTATCCATGAGTATCTCCCTATGATTCACCACAATGATGAATCATGGCCTGTGGCAAACATTTAAATACATTTTCTGATAGATATTGTGATTTCTGTTCCAGTTTTGACCAGAGTTACTCTTGAGGGGGCTTATTCTGGGGAGCACAGTTTTTATTTTGCCTTTCAATATCCCGCTGGTGGTATGTCACAAATCTGCATTTTTTAACACTTTTTTCTATTTACAAAATCATATTACACATTAGAAGCTGGCTCATTGGACATGGAACGTCACCTCTCTGGTGGGGAAGGAGGCAGAGCTGGTTTGAGAGGTTGAGAGGTTCCGACTGGACGTCATGGACCTCATCATGACACTCGTTTTTGGCTCTGGAACCTGTCTCTTCAAGATAGGTTGGACTTACTTCCACTCTGGAGTTGCTCCCGCCGAGAGGTGCCCCCCATCCCGGCACCTGTACTTTGAGGTTTACCCCGGTGAATAAGAGGGTAGCCTCCCTCCACTTACAGGTGGGATGACGGGTCCTGACTATTGTTTGTGCTTATACACCAAACGGTAGTTTAGATTACCCACCCTTCTTGAGTCCTTTGAGGGGTTGCTGGAGAGTGCTCCTCCTGGGGACTCCCTCATTCTACTGGGGGACTTCAACGCTCATTTGGGCAATAACAGTGAGACCTGGAGAGATGTGGTTGGGCGACATGCCACCCTGATCTGAATCCAAGCTGTGTTTTGCTTTTAGATTTCTTTGCTCGTCATGGATTGATCATAACCAACACAATTGTTAAACATAAGGGTGACCATGTGATCACTTGGCATCAGGACACCCTAGGCTGCAGGCTGTCATTTTATTTGGTCTTCAGCTGCATGTTTTGGACTCTCGGGTGAAAAGAGGGGCGGCGCTATCAACCGACCACTACCTGGTGGTGAGTCAGCGGTGGTGGGGGGAGGATGACAGACAGAGCTGGCAGGCACAAATGTGAGGGTCAGCTGGGAACTTCTGGCACAGTGTCCTGTCAGAAGGAGTTTCAACTTTCACCTCTGGCAAACTTAGAAAATGTCCTGGGGGAGGCGGGGACATTGAGTCAGATTGGGCCATGTTCCGTGAATTCCATTGTCGAGGCAGCTGATCTTAGCTGTGGCCGCAAGGTGGTCGGAGGAATGCTGTCAAGCTGAAGAAGGATTTTGGTGAGGCCATGGAAAATGACTTCCGTATGACTTCGAAGCATTTCTCGTCCACCATCCTGTGTCTCTGGCGGGGGGAGTGTTTGAGATGACTCAGTTCTGTGATTGACATGTGGTTTGAAGATTCCCTATAGCTTCACTAATACGGCATTGCGCATGCGTCGGCGTCCTGCTGCCTCCTGCTAACTCCGGCTCGTTAACACGGTTTTAACTAGTTTTAAATTCTTTTTTAAGTGTTTGTTTTTCGTTTTTTAATAATTTCTTTTGACTAGTTTTAACCGTTTTAAACTTTTAGCGACATATCTTTTATCGGACACGTTTTTAATCAGAGCACGGATCGTTGTTACTTCCGCCATGCCTCCACTCACCTGTAGCTCCGGGTGTGATGGTTGTGCCAGGCTAACCAAGAAAATCCAGGAACTGGAGCAGAGGATCACCAATTTACACCTGATCCAGGACCACGAGCGCGACGTGGACATCATCTTTGGCCGAACTTTCGCTGCTGCCACCAGCGCCCAGCTGGCCGACACAATCCCCTGCCAGCCCGGTGAAGCTGCGGAGGGGGATTCCATCGCTGGGTCTCCAGGTGGACTCGGACAGACGAACTCCGGCGGAGGTACAAGATCTACGGCAGAGGAGGAGTGCTGGATCCAGCAGGGGGCTAAGCCAAAAGCCCCCCTCAGCTCCACTCCGGTGCCCCAGGGTGCGTGGTCGACGGTCGGGCCTGGTCGCAGTGGGGGCGCCCGGAGCGGCTTTCACCGTTCTCCTCCACCCGGCCTTCCTCTGTCGAACCGCTTCAGTGCCCTGGGGGATGACTTCCCTCCTCTGACCGTCCCTCCGACCGCGCCGAAGACCAGCAGCTCCGCAGGACCGCCGCCCATCCCCACCCAGCAGCCAGAGCAGCAGTCAGACTCCGGTATCCACCCACGTCGCGCCAGACGCAGGACTAAAGCCGGGACCCGCCGAGGAGTGCTTCACTACACCCCGAATCCACGGAACGAGCCCTCGGCGCCCTCTAAACACCGCTGCAGTCCTGTGGATGCCAAGCTGCCCAACATCCAGCAGGTCCTGGATAACGAGAGGTCTTCTGCCCAGCAGCCAGCACACCATCCACCCAGCACTCTCATTATTGGAGATTCTATTATCCGGCATGTTAGGATGAGAGGAGCTGTCACCCTTTGTTTTCCTGGAGCTACAGTAAAGGATATATCTGAACAGATTCTGGACTCCATCCAACGTTTCCCTACTGTGAGTAAAGTTATAATTCATGCTGGAACCAATGACATCCGTAAACAGCAGTCTGAGCTTTTAAAGCAGGATTTTATTCATCTTTTTAATCTGTTAAAAGACAAGCCCCTATCTGTTTTTATTTCTGGCCCCACTCCCACCATAAACAGAGGAATAAATCGCTTCAGCAGGTTACTCTCTCTCAACACTTGGCTTTCCTCTGTTACCGTGATGCACAACATTGGTTTTATAGACAATTTTAACATTTTCTGGGGTAGGAGTCCATTATTGGGGGCAGATGGACTACATTTAAACAGACAAGGTACCCGCATGCTGGCATTAAGCCTGGCATACCCTCGCCCACCCCTGTCCCCTGCACCGGCTCCTGCTGCTCCTGTCCTCTCTGCCCCATCCACAACATCCTGATGTGCAGCTGGTCCTTGTTCCTATGAACTCAATCCTGATTTTAACAGTAACTCACATATCGGACTTGGACCTTACCCTACTTCATTCATACCTGTTATTGTCAGCAGAGAGCGAAGAAATAATCATAAACTAAGAAAATGCAACCCAAATAATCATAAACAGTTACTAAAAATCCCACCTACAGTAAATCATACAGTCACTCCATCACCAACCACTATTAATATGGCTCTTTTAAATGTTCGCTCTCTGCTGAATAAAACTTTTATAATAAATGACTTGATTTTAGATAATAACCTTCAGTGTTTATTTTTAACAGAGACATGGCTGAGTGCAGATGCCCCTGCTGTTCTTACAGAGGCCTCTCCACCTAATTATAACTTTTCTTATTCAACACGGAGTAGCCAGAGGGGAGGCGGAACTGCTTTTATTAGTTCATCAACTCTTTCCGCCAAACCTGTTTTATTTAATAATTTTACCACGTTTGAATACACTGCCTCTGTTTTTAGCACTCCTCAGATTTTATGTGTCACAGTTTATAGGCCTCCGAAAAGGACTGCACTTTTTATTCCAGAATTTTCAGAGTTTTTATCAATTTTACACAACTCTTATGAGAAGATAATTTTAGCTGGTGATTTTAATCTACATATAGATAACCTTTTAGATCCTTTATCAACAGATTTTTTAAATATTTTAAATTATTTGGATTTTAGCCAACATGTCATGCAGCCGACTCACAACAGAGGACACAACCTGGACCTGGTCATCACGTATGGCCTGTCCACCAGTGTGTCCTCTGTTGTTGACTTGGCTGTCTCTGACCACTACTGTGTGTTTTTTAATATCACCAGTTTTATCCAATCAGGGACCTCTGTGAGAACTGTCAGAAAGCGTCATCTAACCCCTGAAGTGGCTGCAGGTTTTCTTGAAGTTTTTAAAAAATTTCCTCCTATACCTTTACCTGCCCCCTGTGATTTTATCGTTAATGATTTTAACAGTAGGCTTAAATCTGCTCTCAACCTGCTGGCTCCAATTAAAATTATAAACCCTCATTCAAAACGTACAGTACCGTGGAGAAATGCAACTATTAGAAAATTAAAGAGGAGCTGCAGGGTGGCAGAAAGGAAATGGAGGAAAAATAAAATCACAATAAATCATCAGATATACATAGAACATCTCAGATTATATAATAACGCTTTAAGAAATTCCAGAAATACATACTTTTCCAGAATCATCTCAGAACATAAAAATAATCCCAAAATTCTGTTTTCCACCATTGACAACATTTTACATCATAATTCTAATACTTTTCAGAAAACCCCCTCAAACAGTCTCTGTGAGGAGTTTGCAGACCACTTCAGAGGGAAGGTAGACACCATCAGATGTAATATTTTATCCTCTCAAACAAACATGGTTTTAGACAAATCAGAATGTCTGCCTTCACCAGAGGAAACACTGGACAGTTTTGTCCTGGTAGAAGCTGGGACCCTTGATAAAGTTTTCTCCTCAGTGAGGCCCACCACAAGCGCTTTGGACCCGATTCCCACCAGGTTTTTTAAGCAATTTTATGGTTCTTTTAAGATGAGATTTTAAACTTTATGAATTGCTCCCTTCAGACGGGGGTTTTTCCTGCTGCCTTTAAAGCGGCGGTAGTGAGGCCCCTGCTGAAGAAGAGCAATTTAGATTTTAATGATTTAAACAACTACCGACCAGTATCTAACTTACCATTTTTAAGCAAAGTTTTAGAAAAACTTGTTTTAATTCAACTTAATGATTTTATTAACGCTCATAATGTCCTAGAGAAATTTCAGTCTGGTTTTAGGATGAACCACAGCACAGAGACGGCGCTTTTAAAGATTTTAAATGATTTTAGATTAAACTATGATGCTAAAAAGGTGACTGTGTTGGTTCTTCTGGATCTAAGCGCTGCCTTTGATACAGTAGACCACACTATTCTTTTAACTCGTTTAAAACAGATCGGCCTCTCTGGTGCTGTTCACAAATGGTTCACATCCTACCTCACAGACAGGACTTTTATGGTAAGTTTAGATACCTGTTCCTCTAAGGTCCACAAGATCATATGTGGTGTTCCCCAGGGTTCAGTTTTAGGCCCAGTGCTTTTAAACATCTATATGCTCCCTCTTGGCAGTTTTATCAGAAGACATGGAGTTAACTTTCACAGTTATGCTGATGATACACAGTTGTACATCTCCATGTCTCTGATGACACACGGCCAATGGATGCACCTTTAACTGCACTTTAGACATTAAATCCTGGATGGCAGAAAACTTTCTCCAGCTCAACCAGGACAAAACTGAGGTTTTAGTTATTGGTCCTGAGGCTCAGAGAGAAAAACTTTTACCAAAACTACAATCATTGTCTTTTAATTCTTCTTTACAAGTGAAGAACCTGGGTGTGATTTTTGACTCTGAGCTGACTTTTATCCCTCACATTAAAAACATCACCAAAATAGGTTTTTAATCACCTAAAGAACATCGCCAGAGTCCGCCCCATTCTCTCTCGGGCCAATACGGAGACGCTAATGCATGCTTTTATCACCAGTAGAATTGATTATTGTAATGCCCTGCTTTCTGGTCTTCCCAAAAAGACTACCTCATGTTTACAGCTTCTACAGAATTCAGCAGCTCGTGTCGTGATGAAGACTAGGAGGCGGGAGCACATTACACCGGTCTTAGAATCACTGCATTGGCTGCCCGTATGTTTTAGGATCGATTTTAAGGTTCTTTTAATGGTCTTTAAGTGTCTTAATGGTCTTGGGCCTTCGTATCTGTCAGAAATGCTTTTACCGTATGAACCCTCGCGGTCTCTGCGCTCCTCTGGCAGCCGTCTCCTTGTCATCCCCAAAGTCAGGACACAGACTCATGGTGAGGCGTCTTTCCATTATTATGGCCCTCACCTCTGGAACAGGCTGCCAGAGGACCTCAGGGCCGCAGAGAACGTTAATGTTTTTAAGAGCAGACTCAAGACTCCCCTTTTTAGCTTAGCCTTTAACTAATTATTATTTATTAATATATTTTTAATCGCTCAGCATGTTTTACCTGATTTAATTTTTAGTTCAGCTTTTAACTGTTTATTTATTAATCTGCTTTGCATTTTTATTATTTGTTTTACACTTATTGTTTTATACTTTATATACTTTATATTTTATTAACTTTATATTTTAATGTATTTTAATCTTTCTTGCCAGTGTTTCCTCTCTGGGGAGCCCCCTGCATCGGGGGCGGTGGTCGGCTGTGGCTGCCTGGGTCCCCCCCAGGTAGCGCTTGGGTGGAGGTGGGGGTACCAGCCCTCCCTCCTCTGGGCGCCCTGGGTGGGAGCCTTGGCTGCTGCTGTTGATCTGCTGCTGCTGATGCAGATGGCTCCATGATGGCATTTCCTGGCTCATCTGTACTCAGCCCGCTTTTTGTAGCTTCTAAGTGTGTGTGTGAGTGAGTATGGCTGATGGGTTGGGTTGGGAGGGGGTTGTATTTGCACTGATGCTTTTATTTTTTGAGGGGGGGGGTTGTGGGGTTATTTTAAATCTGTAAAGCACTTTGAGTAACTTTCTTTGTTTGAAAAGCGCTTTATAAATAAAGTTTGATTTGATTTGATTTGAGTGTTCCACCACCAACACTGTTTACAGTGTTGATTATGTTCTGTTGACCTCTATGCGGTACGTTTTTGGTCGGCGGAGGGAGTTCTGCAAAGACCTCCTCAATCCCAACAACATGCCTTCCAATTTGGGAGTGGAGTGTGAGGGCTTTGTGTCAGGTTCTCTGACCTCTGGTGCTGAGGTTAGCGAGGTTGTTAAAAATGCTCCTCGTGGGAAGGCTCCAGAGGTGAATGAGATTCGTCCAGAGTTCCTCAAGGCTCTGCAATATTGTGTGGTGATCGGGGGCAGCTCCCTTGCATTGGTAGACCTGGGTGGTGTTCTCCCTGTTTAAAATGGGGGAACACAGAGTGTGTTTCAACTACAGGTGGATCAGACTTCTGAGCCTCCCTGGTAAAGTCTAGTCAGAGGTTCTGGATAGGAGGGTTTGACGGATAGTCAAACCTCAGATTCAGGAAGAATAATGCAGTTTTTGTCCTGGCCGTGGAATGCTACCACCAGCTCTACACCCTCAGCAGGGTCCTGGAGGGTGTGTGGGAGTACGTCCAACATGTCTACCTCTTTTTTGTTGGAATTGTAAAAGGCATTCGACTGTGTCCCTCAGGGAGTCCTGTGGGGGGTACTCCAGGAGTACGGGCTATCAGGCCCTTTCATACAGGCTGAAAGGTTCCTGTACGACCGGTGTCAGTGCTTGGTTCGCATTGCCTGCTGAAAGTTTGGCTCGTTTCTGGTGAGAGTTGAACTCCGCCAAGGTTGCCTTTTGTCACCAATCCTGTTCATAACTTTTATGGACAGGATTTCTAGGTGCAGCAAGGTGTTGAGGGGATCTGTTTATATGGCCTCAGGATCGGTTCTCTGCTTTTTGCAGATGATGTGGTTCTAATGGCTTATTCGGAATGCGATCTACAGCTTTTGCTTGAGCAGTTTGCAGCCAATTGTGAAGCGGCTGGGATGAGGATCAGCACCTTTAAATCTGAGACCATGGTCTTGAGCTGGAAAAGGATAGGGTGCCTTATTTAGGACCGGGGATGGGGTCCTTCCTCAAGTGGAGTACTTCAAGTATCTTGGGGTCTTGTTCATGAATGAGGGAAAAATTATGCGGGATATCAATAGGCAGATTGGTAATGCATCTGCAGTTCTACTTTATCGGTCTGTCATGGTGAAGAGAGAGCAGAGCCGGAAGGCGAAGCTCTCAATTTACCGTCGATCTACGTCCCTACCTTCACCTATGGTCACAAACTCTGGGTGGTGACTGAAAGAACGAGATCACGGATACAAGTACCTGAAATGAGTTTCCTTTGGGGTGTCTGGGCTATGCCTTAGAAATAGGGTGAGAAGCTCAGTCGTCCGGAGAGGGCTCAGAGTAGAGCCGCTGCTCCTCAAAGTGGAGAGGAGCCAGTTTAAGTGGCTAGGGCATCTGGTCCAACGGGAGGAGGCCCAGGGGAAGACCCAGGACATGCTGGAAGGACTATGTCTCTCGGCTGCCCTGGGAACACCTTGGGATTGCTCCTGAGGAGCTGGCCCAAATAGTTGGGGAGAGGGAAGTTTGGCACTCTCTGCTTAAGCTGCTGACCCGCGACCCAACCCCGAATGAAGTGGAAGAAGATGGATGGTTGGATATTACACATAATTTAAAAGATGAGATTATTTCAGTAGCGGGCTGGTGATTGGGAGAGTCTGGAGTTTCTCTCAACGACCAGTCTGTTCTAGAATTGTTAGAACATTGTATATGTACTTCAAAAGCAGCTTCAATTGAGCCACTGTCATGGTCCTGCTGTGTCCACGTGTGTATATGAGTGAGATATTTTCCGTAAAAGAAGATCTCTCGCTGCTGTGCTTGATTCTGTAAGGTTTGAAAATATCCTAGATTTTTTTATCCTAGATAGTTTGATATTGTTTGCTAGATGCCAGCAGACTTCAATAGCTTTCTTCTGATTTGAAGATTCTACATATAGGTCACTTCTGTACCTGAAAGTTTGTGATTTTCATAATAATAATTTTCTCCTCCAGGACCCACCCACGGTAAAGAAACCTTTAAGCTCCTTGGCTGAATTTCAACACCAATCTATCCCTGCTTGAGATTCTAAATATGTATGCCAATCAAAGATACAATCCAATTCACTGACCTAAAATGACCCGTGTTTTCTGAACTCACAGGGGAATATCGCTGAGAATTCATAACAAAACAATGATTAAATAAAATAATTTTAGTGCAGATAATGACTTATTACATGCGGCAAATATCCTGCCCCTATTTAATCCCATTACATGGATATATGCTAATGGAAACTGGATAATGACTTCTTCTGAAGGACTCCAAGTGGCTCCAAATGTATCTGGGTGAGTAAATTAATGTATTAAATGCTAGAAATATGGTCCAGGTTTTGAAAAAAATCAACAACAAAAAAATTTTCCCTTTAAGGCTCGTAAATATCGAACCCATCGTTATCTACATAAACTTTTATGCATCCACACCCCCTCAGTAACACCAAGGTTAAAAAAAATGCTCCTTGTCATTCCCAGATCCAAATAAAGATTTTCCGGCACAATCACCCTTTGGCATATCAGATAAATGCTAAAGGGACAGATCATAACATCACTTTGCTAGTCATGTGTGCCACTCAAAATTATTTTTTTTAAAATGGTATTATCTGAATCTGCTTCTGAGCTGCTCTTATGTTTATATATACACATATATATATACACACACATATATATATTATACACATATATATATTATATATATATATATATATTTATATATATATATATATATATATTTGTCTTCTTGTGGTTAACCAGTTTAGTGCATCCCTTGTTGTTATAAAGCATTTAATAAACAGGCATTTCCACTGACATGAAATCTGTCCACTTTTTCTGAATGAATGAATGTAGTAAAAAATAATACTTTTTATACCCATTTCGTTATTCTCATTAGAAAGATATTTTTATTAAAAAGATAAAATAAGGATATGATATGAAGATACTTCATCATCCATATACAGTATTGCTTTTCTGCGTAAATAAAAATGCTCTTTTTTGTTTCCGAAAGGTATATGTTTTAAAATTACTTGTCAAACTTCTAAATAATCAAAGGCTTGTGGTGATTTATTTTGGTCATACTTTCAAGATTCTAGCACTTATATATGATTATATATTTACCTTTTAACAATACTTGACATTTTTATGCTGAAATTTTAGCTGAAAATTACAGAGGCCCAGCATTAATTCCTTTTACCACTGTGATTGCACTCACCAACACAGAGCAGAGTTTAGGAAAAAACACATCAGAGTGCTTACATGCCAAGTGCTAGCATATTGTAAGTGTTTCAGTGCTATTTTACATCTCTACCAATCTTGTAATTTTCATCTGAATGTTGCATCTGCAATGCCTTTGCTCTGGGTCTATGTTATGTTAAAACTCACAGCTAGATTTGTGTTTTTGCGGTAAAAGAGAGCTGTTTCCAGTGCCTCCGGCCAGGTTCTGAGGGCTGACTATGCAAGACTGAAGCTTTCTTTATGCTTGGTGAGCACACAAGGATTTCGGGGGAATGGAGGGATGTGGGGTTTGGAGAGATGGGAAAAGATTGGGGGTTAGTGAGGAGGGGGTTGGGGACCCCCAGCGTTGTGCCCAAGGTTTCCATCTGTTGCCAACAGGGGTAAAACATACACAAAAACACTGATTGATGTCTGTGCATGACATGACTAGCAATCATCGTCATTATTTATGCATGAAAACATCTTTTTTTTTTAAGTTGAGAGGTTTTAACAGATTATAACAGAGCAGATTGAACAGCACAGTGATTGTCACCCCTTTGATAGAAGAGACCATGTGCAAAGTTTCATGCATATCCAGTTTTATATGTTTATAAAACTAAAATGGGTAGCATCCCAAATCTAATCCATTGGTGATAATAATGGTAGGCTGTGTCCTTAACTGTTTAGTTACAATAATACATCTGCAGACACTGTATGGCTTAATTTAATATCACTTACAGCAGAAAAGGCATGATCATTGCTTATTGTCCCAAAATGCTGTCTGTTGTTTAGAGTTAGATCTATAAAATGTGATTTTTTTAATATCATTGGAAGCCCTAGCCAGCCAATTTAGATTCTACTAATCTTTTATTATATAGGTTTCCCTTCTCCTCAGTCCCCTAGAGGACCTTCTATGATTTTTTTGTGTTTTTGTTTATAAGGAAGAGTGTTAGTCAAGCACAAGCCCTTAGAACTAAAATTCAGACCCATTTTTATTGTGTTGCCGTGACAATTGGAGCACAGAAGCCAGGGAGACAACAGGACCTAGGTCCCAAGCTCCGTTGTCTTGCCAGAGATAATAACAGCAGCAGAAGTAATATATTCATGCATGCACAGAGTGTCACTGCCAGCCAAAAGCACACTGGTAGAGATCCTCAGCTGAATCACCACTCAGCAGAACAGTCTGCCTGAAAGCCAGTCAACCTGAGCAGAGAGAGGGCTGAGGTTAAGGGTTCAGGTAAAATTGCTTGTTAAAGATCAACTATGCTTTTTTTCATCAGTAAGGCATTTATTTTTCTACTAGAAAAAAAGCATTCAGTGCGAAAACAGAAACTGTTATTTCACATAGTGAATGCACAAAAAGAAAATTGAAGGACTAATTGGAAAAGTTTTCTTTCCACAAAGAAATGGAGTGTAAAAACATAATGGCTCAGCTTCAGATTGAGTTGCTCTGATCTGAACTGTAGGTGGTGAAACATCTTCCACAGAGATGAATCACAATACAAAAAAAGATGAAAAAGCATTTTCACTATGGACTACAACCAGTTTCAGCACAGTATGTGACACCACTACTGATACAAGACCTGATTAGTGAATCTGATAAGCAAGCAATCTGTCTAGTCTATAATAAATGTGAAAGGTTGTTTTCTTAGTGATGAGTAAAGTAACAGTTTACTTTGGCCAAGTTACATTTTAGTCTTATGCTACCTTGCACTCTCCAAATCAAACAATAACTCACCTTTCTTGGGTTAACATTTTTTATGTTATGCATCTTTGTTATCACAAATACTGTAATTTATATATGGGCTAGTTACCAAGGTACACCAACATTTTCAAAGGTTCTTGTTTTAAAATTGCTTGATTTTGTGTTATATCATTATTGTGGTTTAAAAAGTCTCCCTTCCACTGGTATGTCAGTGAGATTACTGGAGTGACCTTAAGCCTGGGTTATACTTATCCATTTTGACGGTAAAGGACTGATGCAGTGCCGTTATCCGTTGATGCAAGGCCTCTCCGTCACCTACCCAATATTATAACTATAAAGTCCTACAAAAAAAGTTTTATTTTGTTGTTTTTTTGTTTTTTTTGTTTTTTTTGGGGGGAGGGTTTAAATCCAGAATGTAAAATATTAACAGGTAGCCTATGTAGTATTTATTGGTTTCTTACAGTCACAAAGTTTTTGCCTGTGGTGTTGATAGTGTTGTGCACAAACATGCTAAAATTTCTGTCTGTAAGTGATATTTTGTCATGATCAATGTGCATGATTATTTGATTAATGTTAAGGATAGTGCCATTTATTCTCATATAACAAGTTTAACAGTACATTTGCTTACTTAAGAAACTTTACTCTTCCTCAGTGCCATCAAGTATGGCCATCTAGATTCTAGGTGGTCCGGTTGTTGATTGCCCACATGTCTTTTATAAAGGCTAGTTCATATCAAATGGGGGTTCCTCAATGTGAAGTTGCTCCTATCTTGCACCCACAACTCTGCACGATAATTGAATAATCGACTTGTTGCAGGAAGAGTTTAAACAGATAAGACTGTTGTTGGTGGGTAGGACAATTTCCAGTTTGATGAGCCTTAGACTACTTATTGCACTGCTAGCTGCTTTTGTCAGTCATTAAATCTTACAAACCTATTAGGCAAATTCTCATTGCAAGTTATGTTTTTAAAATGCACTATATTAAACAACGATATCCTTTATATCTACTTTATATATGTACTTTATATCTTCCTTGTTTTCAGAGGGGTGGCTTCAAAGTATTTACTGTTGTCAAAAATCTCTTAAATGCTCATTCTGTTGTATTGGTTATATTGTCTCCACATTACAGCAATACTAACCTAATTATATATTTCACCATGACAATTAACATCTTAAAAAATTGAATCAGCTCAAGAAAATATTCTTATTTTATTATTTAATTTAAAGTAAACATATCACATCAAATTATTATTCACTTCTTTATTTTATGTTTAAATGAAGACAACAGATAAGCAAAAATAAATCAAATATTGCTGTTTTTACCCAAATTTCATGAAAATGCAAAAGACAATTTTGCTTGCAGATTACACTGAATAATAGAATATACTTTGACCACAATTATTTTGATTGTCACATCATAACATCACCTCTATGTTAAGATTGCTAATTAGCACATTATCTATCCTTTGTTCAAAACATGGTGGGTTATGACAGCTTTTTGGCTATGTGCAGCAAAATCCTTGGGTTTGTTTATTTATTTACTTTTTACCTGTCTTATTACTTATGATGACCTCTATATTTCGATTTTTTTTTTGTAGTAATTAAAGAAAGAAGATGTAAAGTGCTAATTAGTGTATGATGATGGTGCTTGCAGGGAGATTTCTGCTTCATTAAGAGCAAGATTAGTTTGTTCCTGCCTAGTTTCTCTCCTTTTGCTAAGCAACATCCCTGCCCTGTTATTTGCCTTGTTTGTAAGCCAACTCAAAAGAAAAGTCACATGAGCTAGCTTATTTAATTATTTTCTTTTCAAATAATGGTCTATTGCTTTTTGATATTACTAATGATAATACAAATTCCAAATAGGTTCTTTCACTTTAAAGTGATGTTTGCATCATGAGTTGAATTTGCAGTCAGGTCCATAAATATTGAGACATCGACACAGTGCTAACATTTTTGGCTGTATACACCACCACAATGGATATCAAATGAAATGAACAAGATGTGCTTTAACTGCAGACTCTCAGCTTTTATTTGAGGGTATTTACATCCAAATCAGGTGAACGATGGAGGAATTACAACAGTTTGAATATTTACCTCCCACTTGTTAAGGGTCCAAAAGTAATGGGACAATTGTCTTCTCAGCTGTTTCATGGCCAGGTGTATGTTATTTCCTCATTATCCCAATTACAAAAAGTAATGGGACAGAATAAGAACCATAAATGAAACTTATACATTTCAATACTTGGTTGCAAATCCTATGCAGTCAATCACATCCTGAAGTCTGGAACACATAGACATCACCAGACGTTGGGTTTCATCCCTGGTGATGCTCTGCCAGGCCTCTACTGCAACAGTCTTCAGTTCCTGCTTGTTCCTGGGCCATTTTCCCTTCAGTTTTGTCTTCAGAAAGTGAAATGCATGCTCAATCGGATTAAGGTCAGGTGATTGACTTCGCCATTGCAAAACAGTCCACTTCTTTCACTTCAAAAACTCTTTGGTTGCCCCATTCAATGAGTTCTGAGGCATTTGGCTGAATATGAGCAGATAATATTGCCCAAAACACTTCAGGATTCATCCTGCTGCTTTTTTCAGCAGTCATATCATCAATAAATACAAGAAAACCAGTTCCACTGGCAGCCATACATGCCCACGCGATGACACTTCCAGCACCATGCTTCACTGATGAGGTGGTATTCTTAGGATCATGAGCAGTTCCTTTCCGTCTCCATACTGTTCTCTTCCCATCACTCTGGTACAAGTTGATCTTGGTCTCATCAGTGCATGGGATGTTGTTCCAGAACTGTGAAGGCTTTTTTAGATGTTTGGCAAACTCAAATCGGCCTTCTGTTTTTGGGGCTCACTAATGGTTTCCATCTTGTGGTGAACCATCTGTATTCATACTGGTGGAGTCTTCTCATGATTGTTGACTTTGACACAGATACACCTACCTCCTGGAGAGTGTTCTTGATCTGGCCAACTGTTGTGAAGGGTTTTTTCTTCACCACGGAAAGGATTCTTGGGTCATCCACCACAGTTGTTTTCCGTGGTCTTCCGGGTCTTTTGGTGTTGCTGAGCTCACCGGTGCCTTCCTTCTTTTTGAGAATGTTACACACTGTTGTTTTGGCCACGCCTAATGTGTTTGCTATCTCTCTAATAGGTTTCTTTTGTTTTTTCAGCCTAATGATGGCTTGCTTCACTCACAGTGACAGCTCTTTGGATCTCATCTTGACAGTTGACAGCAACAGATTCCAAATGCAAATAGCACACTTGAAAAGAACTCTGGACCTTTTTTCTGCTCATTGTAATTGGGATAATGAGGAAATAACATACACCTGGCCATGGAACAGCTGAGAAGACAATTGTCCCATTACTTTTGGACCCTTAACAAGTGGGAGGCACATATGCAAACTGTTGTAATTCATCCACCGTTCACCTAATTTGGATGTAAATACCCTCAAATAAAAGCTGACAGTCTGCAGTTGAAGCACATCTTGTTAGTTTCATTTGATATCCATTGTGGTGGTGTATAGAGCCAAAAATGTTAGCATTGTGTTGATGTCCCAATATTTATGGACCTGACAGTATGTCAGAGATTTTAACATCAGCTGTACTCATTAAATGTATACTTTAAAACAATGTTCAATCAGCATAGTGGGATGTGTTATAAAGCAGATGAACCTGTAAAAATGAGAACATCTGCTTCACCACTTCACACAAGAAAAGAGGCACTAACACTGAACACTGGAAAATATGCAGTTCTTCTTACTAAGCACTAATGATGTGTTTTTTTTCTTCCCTCTATTGTTTTTTATCATCTTTTGTTAAAAAAGCTTCCTGATTCCAGGCTCCACAGTTCTTAAATCCATTCAGCATAAAGGTAAGCTGCTGAGTCAAATGTTTTTTGTTGTATTTATTCCAGGTTATAAAATAAGACCTAAATAATGGCATGTATTGCAATAAAAATAATGTACTCTTTACAACATTTCTTGTCCAATGAATTACCTGCCATTTCTTTGGAATAAATAAATAATATGAAGGATTTTGCTCATCTGGTATGAACCAAACAATAATCTTAGGAATTTGACATCATACCTAAAGACGATTTTTTTTAACAATACTTAGAATACTGTAGAAATTGAGGTGCTGAAAAACTTGATCCTTATTATCTTCACCAATAGCTCCAGAAAAAAAATAGGTAGCAGGGGTTTTAATCACTTAGATTTGAATAAAAACGAGCAAATAATGGAAATGAATAATGATAGTAAAATGAACACACACAACTTTATGGTTACAACCGAATATCCAATCCTAGTCCTTGGCTAGCAGAGGAAAGCACGAGTTTCTGGAGAAACTCGCTTCAAGGAACCCAAAGACTGCCTTCACCAGGTGAATCCTAAATATTGATAAACAAAGATGTTGTTTATCCCCAGACCCCAACGAAACCCCTCTGAGTTTCAGGCCGCTGACCGCTGAGAAACAGAGCCAGCAAGGTGGAGGACCTAACGCAGCCCGAATATGTCTGAACCGGACAGAGGCCGTATCCCCTCGTGCCAGAGGCCGCATCGAGCCGCTGACGCAGGACTGATAAGAGTGGGCGGGTCGGAGAATCCCAGAGGTACTGTTCGTGAGTGTCGGGGCCATCCGTCACACAGCTGAACCCAGAAAGGACAGAAGCGGCAACCCGATCAGAAGCTCCAGGAGCTACTAGCCTGCTAACTAGCTTAGCAACCCTTTGTTAGCCTGCTGGGCTAACATTGTCTGAACCCCCTTACCCATCCACGACGGAGAATGCTTGGAGAGCTAATCGTTCAATAAGGTCTGTTAGGGCAGAGACAAATTAGTTAGGATAATTCTTTTTAAAGATCTTTCATTTTGTGTTGTTATAGTGTTTTATCTGCTATTTTTGGGTAAACTGGCCTCTTGGCCAGATATTTTAATCAATGTTTTAACAGACTTTTCCGGACCAAGAGTCCTTTTAAATCCTGCAATTTGAGCTACTCAATCAGACAGGATTTTCCTTTTTTTGTTTAATAGTTAAGAAATGTATTTGAGCCACTCTAAATGCCCCACGTGTGTCGCAGAGAGCTACAGCTAAGGAAGCCCACGTGTTTGTTTACACTGGCGTCTCATAAACAAAGATCACTATTAACGGTTCAAATAGAACTCGGTTTAAAAATAGATTGTTTAAGAACAGTAACTAATCTCATTAGCCATGTTTGAGCTCACCTTATTTGATCAAAATATGGGAACTAGATTGTTTTACTGTCGTGATCAATCCATGAATTAAGTAATCCTCCAAACGTTAATTACTCTTATCAAGGCAATTCTTAAACAAACATTTCTTGATCCAAAGAAATGTAATTTTGGTTTTATTGGTTTACATATAAACCAAAGGTGCTAAATTTGTTAAACTAATTAAAATTAGTGAAACTAATTCAGCTTTCCTTCCAGCATAAATCAGAATCTATGGTTTCTCATTTTATTTCAGTATTCATCTTTTTGTGTTATTTTATTGTAACTATTGTTTTATTTTAATCAAAAGTGTTTCCTTTTTCTATCGTGGTGAATAAAATGTTTTTCCTTGTTTTCTTTAAATAAATCTTGTGTTTGGAAAGTAACAGTTGTCATTTCTTGTTCAACGCACACATTGCAAGGTTTATGGTCAATAAACGATACATAATTAATTCCTTCAAATTATGAGACTGACATAGACATTTGGCTATGTAAATAGTTCCTGATAACAGGAGGTCCCCCAAATAATAATAATAATTTTCCATAAATTATTACTTTGATTGACTGCCCTAAGCAGTCATTTGACTATTAATAGCCAAATAGTTATATTTTTTGTAATATCCCCAACATAAAAAAGTAGTAGAAATGTTAGCTTTCACCTTAGACACTATGGGGACCCTTAGACTTTGAAAAAGAGAGAATAAAAAACAGCACCACAGAGTAGGAGTGAAAGCACATCTTACATAGGCTTACACCAACCCCTTTTAGATCATACCTTTATTCCATTGTGTCCAGTGTTGTGTTCAACTGAAATTTACCAACACAGAATGGGCATTGCTGCATCAATATTACACCCCATCATGAACTATATAGAAATGAATATTTTTTGAAGAAGTTTGACATGGCCAGAGGTGGCGACTATAACCCAATATAGTAGGCCATACTTTCCTTGAACAAAATTAGAACAGTAGTAATGTATCAGCATTGAAGTAACCATTTATTAAAGGTATACCCTACTGTTGTTTGCTTTAGTGAATGGGGACTACACTGGACAAAAATATAAATGCAACACTTTTGTTTTGCTCCCATTTTTATGAGATGAACTCAAATATCTGAAACATTTTCTACACCCACAAAATAATTTATTTCAAATAGTGTTCAAAAATCAGTCTAAATCTGTGATAGTGAGGACTTCTCCTTTGCTGAGATAATCAATCCCACCTCACAGGTGTGCCATATCAAGATGCTGATTAGACAGCATGAACATTGCACAGGTGTGCCTTAGACTGGCCACAATAAAAGGCCACTCTAAAATTATCAGTTTTGCTTTATTGGGGGTGGGGGAGGGGGTGTCTGGGAACTCAAAAAACCAGTCAGTATCTGTTGTGGCCACCATTTGCCTCATGCAGTGCAACATATCTTTGTCGCATAAAGTTAATCAGGTTGTCGATTGTGGTTTGTGGAATCCTGGTCGATTGCTCTTCAATGGCTATGCGAAGTTGCTAGATATTGGAAAGAACTGGAACATGTTGTCATATACGCCAATCCAAAACATCCCAAACATGGTCAATGGGTGACATGTCCGGTGAGTATGCTGGCTATGCTAAATCTGGGATATTTTCACCTTCCAGGAATTGTGTACACAATTCATCATGATGCAACATGAGTTGATGTTGGATATATGGCA
The DNA here is from genome assembly GCA_028564705.1 of Apricaphanius iberus. Classification (NCBI taxonomy): domain Eukaryota; kingdom Metazoa; phylum Chordata; class Actinopteri; order Cyprinodontiformes; family Aphaniidae; genus Apricaphanius; species Apricaphanius iberus. The sequence goes on along the minus strand of JAPXFQ010001676.1, from coordinate 76,207 downwards.
CAACAATGGGTTTCAGGATCCTGTCACCATAGCTCTGGCATTCAAAATGCCATTAATAAAATGCACCTGTGTTCTTCATTCTTAATGTACACCTGCCCATACCTTAATCCCACTGCCACCATGTGCCACTCGATCCACAACACTGACATCACAAAACCGCTCACCCAAACAACACACGCTGTCTGCCATCTGCCCAGAACAGCGTAAGCCAGAATTCATCCGTGAAGAGAACACCTCTCGAGCGTGCGAGACCCATCTCATGTGAGCATTTGCCCACTCCAGTCAGTTACGACAAACTGGAGTCATGTCAAGACCCCCATGAAGACAACTAGCATGAACATGAGCTTCCCTAAAACCATTTCTGACAATTTGCGCAGACATTCTTTGGTTAAGCAAACCAATTTTTTTCAGCAGCTGTCTGAGTGGCTGGTCTCAGAAGATCTTGGAAGAGAACATGCTGGATGTGGAGTTCATGGGCTGGTGTGGTTACACATGGTCTGTGGTTGTGATGCTGGTTAGCTGTACTGCAGAATTCTCTGAAAGGCCTTTGGAGATGGCTTATGGTAGAGGAATGACATTAAATTAACTACGAACAGCTCTGGTGGACATTCCTGTTGTTGGCATGCCAATTGCATGCTCCCTCAAAACTTCCATTGTGCTGTGTGAAAAAAACATTTCAGAGTGGCATTTTATTATAGCGAGTCTAAGGCACACCTGTGAAATAATCATGCTGTCTAATCAGCATTATAATATGTCACACCTGTGGGGTGGAATGGATTATCTCAGCAAAGGAGAAGTACTCACTATCACATATTTTGACAGATTTATAAAACAATATTTGAGAAACAGGGTTGTTTTTTTTGTGTATGTAGGAAATGTTTCAGATAGTTGAGCTCATCTCATGAAAAAATAGGAGCAAAAACAAAAGTCTTGAGTTTATTTATTTTATTTTATTTTTCAGTGTACTAGCATGAGGGCATACTTTTAGTTCCCATTCACTTACATTGGTTATGCTATAAAGGGGTGGAGTATCCTTTTAAAATTAAATATATTTAATTGACAATGAGACTTTAGTTTGAAAATGGTAACTGAAATCTAAATGCATGGTACAGGGAATTTCATTGCATAGTATTCATTCTGTGTTCAAGTGGAATATGGAATAATAAAACTACATCTGAGGCACCAGCCTATCACATCAAAAAAATCCCCATCTGATCTGGAACACCGTTTTGGTTTTTTAATCTGTTTATGATGAAGGATATGAACTGAATAGTGGATGTAGGAACATCGCCTAGAGGAAGAGTTATCACTAAAGCCCGTGCAGAAAAAATAGAAAAAGCATCATATTTCATGCCCCGAAATAACGATAGAACTACAAGTGTAAAAAAAATAAGCAAAAAGGAAATTCTGATGAAAGAGAAAGTATTTGGTGCGAGATGATATCAAACTTTTGTATTTTAAGGGAAATTAAAACGTCTGCATAGGACACAGGCTGTTGAGCGCTGCTGATTGGTATCCTTTGATGAAAGCACATGCTTTTCAAGCAAAATCTTCTTCCTTTCATCTTGATCTTCACAATCAGCTGATAAACCAAGTAGGATTTGTTGCTTGTATGCATTTTATATGATTTCTAAGATACCCAATACGATAAATGCATATATGCATACAGTATGTGCAAAATTTATTTATGTATTTATGGTAGAATATCTATGCTAAATGAACACCAAAGGCGGGTAATGTTTCATAGAATTGCATCAGTGTTGCATTATAGCATCAAGCCCTCTCTGTTTTGCCTTTGAAAACAATAGCTTATCTTCTCCTTCTCTTGTCCGCATTTGACAACATCAGCATTCAAGGCCTCTTTAGCATCCAGACAGTGATGAGCTACTTAGCAGCACAAGCTCACCGGATTAACCGCTGATCTACTCATTCACTTTAAGCAGAGCAAACAGCCATATTGACGATGGTGATGGTTTAAAAGTTGGAGGTGAGGCACTTATCATCCAAAGAGCCACTTGATGTCTTATCTTTCACTTTGTAAACTCTCAATGCAGAGAATATGATAAAAAAACAGGGCATAGTGGCTGGGGGCTGGCTTGGATGGCCTCTCGGAGGGAAAAGAAAAGAGTGTATGGATCTGGTGCAATAGCATGCAGATGAATTCATTCCCCTTTTGTCTCCTGGGGGCCCTTAAGGCACATCGTCTGGTTGCCGCATGGGGTGGTGGGGAGGGCATTGAGGTACACTGAAGCATTTTATTCAGTAAAATAGCAGGAGGAGGATATTATTTTGATCTATTTTGAGTTAAATGAGACAGAATTATTCAGTGGTGTATAATCATAAATTAAGTGTATCAAGTTTTATTGTATAGTTTACTATTATTGTTGTAGGCTAGCTAAGTTTGGGGCGTTAGCTGTTGACTTGATTTACTGTCTAAGAACTGACTAGATTGAGTATACTGGGTATGAGACCTGAGTTTAGTTTTGTAGGTGTCATCTCAAAACTCTATTCTGGAAGTAATACTACTGCTTGTTTTATGTTGTGTTCAAGAAAATGACTTTCTATGCATTTACAGTAACTTATCTCTTGACTTTTTGACATTTTATCAGATTACAAATCTCAAACTTCAGTATATGAAGGAGTTATGTTGTAGACCAACAAAAAGAAGTGCAATGTTAGTAAGTGGAAAGAACAGTACACATGGGCTTAAATGTGTGTGCTTGTAAAAATGTGTGCAAACTTCAAAGCAGGTGCAAAATTAAGCAGTCAAAGGAAGGTTTGAGTCTCTTAAAGGTCTTCTTCATTGAAAATCTCGAGACTTTTTTTAAATACAGTCTGTCATTATGAGTTGTATAATCATGCTGCATGGGAATACAGTGGGGAGAATAAGTATTTGATACGCAACATATTTTTGAAGTATTCCGACTTACAAAGGAAGTGGAGATCTGTAATTCGCAACAGAGGTAATCTAAACTGTGAAGAAAAGAATCTAAAAAAATGCAGAACATCACAGTGGATGATTTAAAAAAATGATTTTTTTTGTCCATTTTATTGCATAAGTACAGTATTTGAGTTTGTTAGTTCACAATTTTTGTAAAAGTACTGCATCATTCCATATGTGTTCATTCATAGTTTTGATGCCTTCAGTAGAATCTACAATGTAAATAGTCATGAAAATGAAGAAAACGCACTAAATGAGAAGGTGTATCCAAACTTTTGGTCTATACTGTATGTCATTAAATCATCTAGTTCACTCCAAAATTCATGCTTCTCTTCCAACTCACATCCTACCGGTGAGGCATAATCACTAACAACATTGATCAATGTTCTTTCCATTTCAAGCTTCGGACTCATCAGCCTATCTGACACCCTTTTTTCACTTCCAGATCATTCCTAGCAAATTCCTCCTTCAAGAAAACTTCTACTCCATTTCTCTTTCCATCTACGCTATGGTAGAACAACTTTGCTGGGACACATATCATTGGACATCCTCCGCGTTTGATGGACAAAATAATGCAGTAATGAGGAATGTTTTAAGGGGATCAAAATAACTATTTTTCATGCATTTTGTCCAGTTGAAGTGGAAACATACTATTTAAAAAAAGAAAAAAAAATTAAGTGAACATGAATACACAATAATAATATTTACATATTTAGTCACAAATTAATGCCCCAAGAGCAAAAGTGTACTCACATGGAAAATTAAATAATCATAAATTAACAGACTGGGTGCAGAGTAACCAGCAACTTTTCCCCTTGTACAGGTTGGGAAGCAAGCACGTTACCTGCTCATGTACATGACAGATGTTGTCTGTACGATCGATCATTGTGTTCTATGACGCTTTGAGGAGTTAGCTCAATCTAACGTTTTTCTGGCAGCCTCCGTTACATAGGCCACTCCTGGAATACTTTCTTTTGAATCATATTTACATTATATAAATAAAATAAGGCCCCCAAAAATAAATTATATTCACATGGGGAACGAGAAATACGTGCTTCCGGTATGCATGCTTTCATTTTGGAAGAGTCCTGAGTGTGGAGGTCTGCTGCCAAATATGTAGGCTACTTCTGGTATAGTCTCCTTTATATCATATCGACATCATATACATGAATTAAAGCCCAAAGAAATAAAGAGTATTCACATGAGGAACGACAAATACGTGCTTCCATTATGTCCGCTTTTACTTTGAAAGGCTACGTGCTTCCAGTATATCCGCTTTTATTTTTAAAGGCTTCGAAAAAAGTTCAGGTCCTGACAGCGGAGGGGTACCTGACAGTGCAGGCCTGCAAGGATGGGTCCTGAGAGCGGAGGTCTGCAGCAAGACTCTCTTGGGATTTTCAGGAGTGGTGCCCCAACTTGATTTAATAAATTCATCAATTCAATGTCATTAACAGCCGTGTTAATATTAAATTATTATTTACAACTACTGCTGTTGATGTCCGCCAGACAAATTGCAATGCATTGTGCAGTTCCATTGTATAGACACAACAACTTGAATCCTTCTCATAATCTTCTAGCCTTGCTGCCTTTTCACCTGGTCTCCTGAACATATAGAATATCCAATTTCCTTCTCTGCATCATGTCCACCAGCTCTCTAGCTTTACCTGTTATAGTCCCAACATTCAAATTCTTTACTCTTTATTCCACACTCTTGAATTTCCTCTTATCTCTCCGCCTTCCAACACGTCTTCCTCCTCTACTCCTTCGACCGACAGTAGTCCAATTTCCACTGGCACCCTGTGGATCAACAGCCTGGGTGGCGGTCATTTTTAACCCTCAACCGATCCAATATGGAGTTCATATTTTTGATTGGCATATTTGATATACAGACGTGGACAAAATTGTTGGTACCCTTCATTAAATCAAAGAAAAACTCATAATGGTCACAGAAATAACTTTAATCTGACAAAAGTAATAATAAATAAAAATTATATAAATGTTGACAAATTAAAGTCAGACATTGCTTTTCATCCATGCTTCAATGGAATTTAAAAAAAAATAAATGCATGAAACAGGCCTGGACAAAAATGATGGTACCCACAACATAATATTTGGTTGCACAACCTTTTGAGGCAATCACTGCAATCAAATGATTCATGTAACTGTCAATGAGGCTTCTGCACCTCTCAGCAGGTATTTTGGCCCACTCCTCATGAGCAAACTGTTCTAGTTGTTTCCGGTTTGAAGGGCGCCTTTTCCAGACAGCACGTTTCAGCTCCTTCCAAAGATGCTCAATAGGATTGAGATCAGGGCTCATAGAAGGCCAGTGTTTTCCTCTTAGCCCTTCTTGGGTGTTTTTAGCTGTGTGTTTTGGGTCATTTTCCTGTTGTAAGACCCGTGACCTGCGACTGAGACCAGGCTTTCTGACACTGGCCAGCACATTTCTCTCTAGAATCCCCTGATAGTCTTGAGATTTCATTGTACCCTGCACAGATTCAAGACACCCTGTGTCAGATGCAGCAAATCAGCCCCAGAACATAACCGAGCCTCCCCCATGTTTCACAGTAGGGACCGTGTTCTTTTCTAGATATGCTTCATTTTTCCGTCTGTGAACATAGAGCTGATGTGCCTTGGCAAAAAGTTACATTTTTGTCTCATCTGTCCACAGGACATTCTCCCAGAAGCTTTTTGGCTTGTCAGCATGTAGTTTGGCATACTCCAGCTGTTTTTTTTAATGATTTGTCCTCTGGTTCAAACAGTGAAGGATGTTCCGATCTGACACTGATGTTCCTTGAGCATAAAGTTCAGCTTGGATCTATTTTGAAGTCTTTCTAGGCTCTTTTGTTACCATTTGGATTATCCGTCTCTTTGATCTGTCATCAATTTTCCTCCTGCAGCCACGTCCAGGGAGGTTGGCTACAGTCCCATGGATCGTACATTACTGAATGACATGTGCAGCTGTAGTCACAGAAACATCTAGCTGCTTGGAGATGGTCTTATAGCCTTTACAGTTAACATGCTTGTCTATGATTTTCTTTCTCATCTCCTGAGACAACTCTTTCCTTTGCTTCCTCTGGTTTATATTGAGTGTGGTACACACCACGTCACCAAACAACACAGTGACTACCTGGAGTCCTATATATAGGCCCACTGAGTGATTACAGGATTGTAGACACCTAGGATGCTGATTAGTGGACATACCTTGGATTAACATGTCCCTTTGGTCACATTATTTTCATTCTTTTCTAGGGGTACCATCATTTTTGTCCAGGCCTGTTTCATGCATTTATTTTTTAAATAATTCTGTTGAAGCATGGATGAAAAGCAATGTCTGACTTTCATTGGTCAACATTTATATAATTTTTATTTATTATTACTTTTGTCAGATTAAAGTTATTTCTGTGACCATTATGAGTTTTTCTTTTAATTAATGAAGGGTACACAATTTTGTCCACGTCTGTACCTCCGGTTTTACGTTGGATGCCCTTCCTGACACAACCTTTTGTGACCCCTTATGGTTGGATTGGAGTTGAGAAGTTTTAATGAAAGTAAAAAATAACAAAAAAACGTACAAAGTTATCAGGAGGGCAAAAATCACAGCGACCGGAAGACAGGCAGGAATGCTTCTTCTTCTTCCTGTGATTAATAGCAATGTCAATCAACTTTTTCGTGTATTACCGGCACCTTCTGTTAAGGAATGTGGATCAAGATTTTTCTAATCTACTTCACATGAAATATTTAAAAAAAAAATACAAATTTTAAAAAAATCCATCCCTTTTACAGTAATACAAAATGCCTTAAATTCTTGAAAATAAACCAGTGCATCTAAGAAACTTCAAAAAGAGTTGGTAACAAATATTTTCCCCTAACACTTCTCAAAAATTGAATCTTATTTTAATTCAAGATGCTGTATTAAACTATAATTAAACTCTATCTTTGCTTTCTGCATTTCTTACAGCGAATCATAACATGCTCTATTGTTTCTTCCTGATTACAATAAACACCAGTACCCATTGCATGCTTTCCTATTTTAAATAAATAACTGTTTAAATCAGTGTGTCCAAATCTTAATTGTGATATTATATAGTCCCTCCTGTTTAATCCACCATCTCTCAAATAACCATCTTCCTTTCATCTCTTCTTCCTATTCCTTATGCCATCTTCCCTCCAATGTCTGTTTAATAATACTCTTAATTTCTAGTCTACTACCATTCATTCTTGCATCAATATTTTTTATTTTTTGTAGCTTCCTTTCGCCATTTATCTGCAATTTCAATTCCATTGCTCCCAATATGTGCTGGAATCTACAAAAATACAATCTCCAGCCCCATACTTTGTAACATGTATAATGTTTGCCATATTTCTGTTAAAATAACTGGCTTTCCTTCTTAACTACTGTTACAAAAATTGTGCAAAGATTAACCGAAATCTGAATAGATTGTTTTAAGTGTCCAAATGTATTCTCTCCATTGTAGGGCTAAAGGAATTGCTGTTATTCCTCCTGTGAACACTGATAAACCATCACTAATCCTTTACCCACACAAACATGAAATTCTGGAACAAAATATGCCACTCGTATTTTGTTATCTGGATCTTTAAATGCATCTGTATAGATTTCAACATAAGTATAGTGACCATCAAGGTATCTATTTGTACTATGAGACTCTAAAATAAATTTTTGTTTTGCAACTTCTTTTTAAATATAGAAAAAAATGTCTCTTCACAGAGGATCCACGGTACCATATGACTGGTAATGGAACAGTTGGACTATGACCAAGTTTTGCCACTCCTAGTTCTTCTGCTTCTTTTCTACGACCCATCCAAAAATTTTCATGTCCCCCCTCTCTTTTTTCCAATAATATTTTAAAGTGTCTTGAATTGGATGATTCCAATTATGGAACCAATAATTTAATTATTATTAATTTTAATAGCATTTCTCCCATTTATACATGTAAAGATGCAACTGAGATGGTTTTAAATGCTCCTGAACAAAGATGTAATTCCTAATACTGAACACAAGTTTTTAAAGAATTGTATCTGCTGCTGACCCAAACGCCAGATACCCATAATTCATTACAGACCTTGTTAGTCCAATGTAGACAGCCTTTACTGCTATTTTGCACCTATCTGCACCTCATCCATTCCCATTTAAACATTTCATTGTATTTATACCTTTTATGTATCTAATATTTTCTGAATATGTTATTCCATGTTAATTTTTCATCCAACCACATTCCCAAAAATGTATAACATTTTACTCTTTCCGAGCCCTGATTATACAATTAACACAACATTTTAACACCAGTTAAACGACAAGTCATCTATTTTTGAAATAGCTTCTTGTAATTTCTTTACCATAAATTTCAAGTTCTTTCCTCTTTTCCAAATAGCCCCATCATCCCAAAAAAGTGAAAATCCCATCTCACTCCCAATTTCACTGAATACATCATTAATCATAATTGAAAACAATAATTGACTTATTTTACTTCCTTGAGGAGTGCCATTCTTAAAAAACATTTTCCTGAAAAATTATTTCCTACTCTGATTTGAATGGATCTATTTAACAAGAAATCCCTGATGCATCTGAACATTCTACCTGAAATTCCTAATTTACAAAGTGATTAGCACTCCCTCCTTCCACATCATGTCATGTCCTTTTTCAATGTGACAGAAAATGGAAGGAACCAGGGACCATGAATATACTAGAGAAGAATTAGTGGTCCTAATTAGTGAACGCAGATTCAGGTGAGAGGGCGAGAGCAGATGGAAACAATTAGGAACTAAGTAAGAGAGCAGTATGGCAGGGGGGAAACAGGAAGTAATAAACAGAAGAAGAAACAAAAAATGATCCTAAAAGAAACTGCAAACTTAACTAAAGATAAAAATGCCTAAGAGGAGCAAAGCAATACTGATAAACTATAGAAATAAAAATAAAAGGTTAGATATATAAATAAAAACAAAAGGTGAAAACGTCTAAGGACAGGAGGGGGGAAAATATGAATGTAAGAAATTGCCAAAAATAACATAATACCAAGAATAAACTAAAATGATAATATTAACTAAATAAAGGAAAGAACTAACCCAAACTCAAATCGAAATTCCTAACATCATAACTTTTGCAAAGCATTTTAAATTCAGTTTTTGTTGTTTCGTTCTTTTTTTATCGTGTAGTTTGTTCTTTTTTGTCATTGATGTAGTGAAATCCTGTATTACTTTATCCCCAGCTGGTTCCGGTATACAGCTGCCTCACAGGAACACAGCGTTATTAGTAAAAGATGACAGTGTCTAAAGCTTCCACACTAATTTACTCTGTGTGTCCATGTGAGACTTCCTATTGAGAAAGTCCCATGACCCTTTTACTACCTCCTGATGACTCCCATAGCTATACTTTAACCATTCACATGCGTGCACACAAGCATCAAACCATCACCACAATATGGCCTGGGAAAAAAGCACATGGTTTCATCCAAAATGCATTGCTGCCGTTTTTAAAATCTGGGCATTTTCTGAAAGGATAATTAGGCAAAAAAAGAGAATAATAACTGCAGAATACATAAACTTCTTAGCCAGAAGTGGGAAGGAAAATACTCCACTCATCTTTCTTGTATAATTGAATAATGTCTTGCCCTTAAGAAGTAACTGTGATACAAAAAGTAGAGAGTGGAAGAAATAAGTAGACTGTTATAGAAGCACTTTACATTACCAAATGTTAATTCAGCAAGCAGAAAACTTCCAGCTTCCTAAGTCTGTATTTTCATATCTAAAATTAGGCTTAGTGTTTCGTGTACCATGAATATACTTATCTATAAAGACTGCAGATTTTCAGTATTTGTCATGTACACGATACATCTGAAATATTTAAGAGAGTGGTCCCAGAAACAGTAGTGCTAATTAGCACCAACACTCCGCAAACAGCTCTCTCACTGCGAGTTGGCCAGCCTCTCCAGTATCCTTTTCGCTTAGTGGTTCACTACATTAATCGAACCACTCCTGCAGTGCTCTGTTTGTGGATAAGGTACGCTTCCCTCAGCTGAACAATTTAGCTCCATTAACTGTATGATAAAAGAGAGAATCTCAATTCCCTAATGTGAAGTCAGGCAGCTAAATTCAGCTTCTTGTCCAGCTTTTCAAAGATGGGAACATTCTGTTGACCGGTGAGCATGGTCTGATCTATTTGTGAAAAAGTTTAGCCTTTTTTATTTTTCCATTTGTCTATTGGCCATCTGTTATAATAATGTCCCTTTTTCTATTTAAAGATCTGCAGGAAGTACCCAACAGTTCACCCCCATGCTGAGTTCTCATGGGACTTTAAGTTCATGGGAACCAGAAGCAAATTTCCAACTACTTTATGGGGTTTTTCACATCCGCTGCTCTTCTCATTTTCTCCTCTAATCATTTCAGTTTCCAGCCCCCACCGCCCCCTCTCTTGAGCTACCACCATTTCTTTCCATCCTCAATAGTTTTTTTTTTCTTGTCACCATCATTCCCAACTGTAATTTTACTACACTGCACCAAGCCACCATGCCCCAAGACTCTTTGTGAATATCTTAACTTACACTGTATGGAGAACTGCCAACCTTTCTGCTACTCCTTTTAGACCCATTCTCCTTTCATTCCCTTGCCTCAATACTTTAGAGTCAGCTTAATTGCCATCTTCACCTCCATTGCCGTGTTCAGGTGCTTTATATCCCATCCGTATCATGTTTCAGCGCTCTTCGCCTATCATTGCACTCTACCTGAATCAGCTTCATCACGTCTCTATAACATGGAAGTGGCTCCCATTCACACACCCACAAGCACCTCTAATCTAGCACATGTGTAACCCTCTTGATCCCTGTCAAAAACCTCTGATCTTTTATCTTCCTACTCTTCTAGGCTGTATTAAAATGAGTGCTCACTGGAAACCTAACTGGATCTGAGATAAACCTGTAATGTATTAGTTCTGTTTCTAGCAGCTTGTGCTTTGTTTTGACTCAGTTCTTCTTTCTCTCTTACAGAGCCAAATGAAGTAACTAGGGCAATCAAGATGGCTGATTGGAGCAGAGGATATTGGAAATGTGTCTGTGGCTTCACAAATTGCTGACCTAATAGAAGGAAAGGGATCCACTTTTGTTTAGTAGGTCAGTACAGCAGCAAAAGTCGATGAGGATTTGAAAGACACTGAATTAGCTTTGCATTGCATTATGCTTGACCTTAATAAAAAGCAAGGGCTTTATACTCTTTTAAAGTGTGGTGATGACTTTACTTGAGTCTGCATATTCATATATTCTGCTTTATTTTTTTTTAGAGAAAGTTATAACTAAACAAGATGTTTCTGATAATTTTATGCTCCAGATCTGTCAAAATTTACACACAAAAGAAAATGCGATAATTTTTAAAGAAATATTAAATTGTCAAAACAGTTGGAGTAAAACTCTTAGATACCCACAGTTATAATCCAGTCCAGCTTTGAAAATGTCAATGTCTGCCTTTGATGAGCTGCCTAAACTTAGCACCCTTGGAAATGTATTGATTTCAATTTTTTTCCCTGTTCCTAAATATTTTTTTAATTAATGTATGAAAAAGTAAACTTTATTTTTAGGGTGTGAACTAGAATAAATAAAGGGGGAACATCAAGTCCTATAATATATTTAGAGTATATATTGCTTTTTATGTACTTCAGTTGTGAAATTTTATTGTGCGGAATTCAGTTTTCTGATCTGTCATGACCAGACCCATTATTTTTCTATGTAGCCACCCCATCTCTTTATATTATTTTATTTTCAAAACTAAGGAACAGCTGACTGATTGACTGTAAGCAAAATGTCAGTGCTTCATATGCCTAATCAATAAGTAGATACATGTTCTCCTATAGTTTTTAACATCTCATGAACCCAAGTTCTAGATTAAGTTTTCTAAATTATTTGATCACGGCCAAGACATCTGAGTCACAGTTGCTTTGTTTCTGTACCAGCAATGAATATGTGCTTGTGACAGTTCTAACACACGTGTTGCAGAATTATTTTACTGTACATGTCAAAAAAAACCACAGTAGGCAGGTTTATCTGGTGATCAAATTGCATATGCTATTGTGTTAAATGAATATGGGAACAATGTTAGAGCGTTCTTTTTCTTTGGCATCATGTCATCTGACAATATTTTAAAGTCTGATACAGAATATTTTGACAGAAGTACTAAGAAATAATACTTTATGTAAAACAAAAAAAAAATATTCTGCTCTCCTTGCAGCTCCATAAACACGAGTAGATAAAAAGTGCAGCAATAGTTAATGCATTGATTTAAAAACTATAATATATACTATTTTTTAATGATAACCAGTGTCCTGTGGTTTGTTTTGGTCTCCCCCACAGAGAGCCTTGCATGATCATGTCACAGATCAGCTAAGCAGAACCGACTTATTACACTGTCTCCTACACCAGTGGTTCTCAACCTTTAAAATAAATATAAAAAAATCAGTTTTATTATATACATCTTTCTAAAAACTAATGTATAAAGGTGTCTTCAATATTTAAAATTTCAATAAAATCACAATATTCTAATTTTCTATGGTACTGGATGTGAGAATTTCATTATTTTTCAGTTATAAACATGAAAATGAAAAGAAAAAAAACATTTGAAATAAATCATTCTGTGTGTAATAAATTAATTTATAATATTAATTAATCTAATATATGCAAGTTTCACTTTTTTAATGCAATTACTGAAATAAAATCCACTTTTCATGATATTCCGATTTTATTACCAGCACCTGTACAATGATTACACTTGTGAACGAGAAAAACAAGGTATTGTTTCCTTCTGTAGTGTAGTTAGATAAAGGTCTCTGTCACATCTGCATCAAATAATATTATATTTCTATAAATGTCAGAGGATCTTTAAAAAATAAAAATCAAGGACCCCTTGCAATACCAACACGAACTACAAGGAGTGCCCGGAATCCCAGCTGAGAAACACTGTCCTACATTGTGCATGTAAAGAGTTTTTTTTGCATTGTTAAGTCTTCAAATAAAGTAAGGAGGACTAACTTTAGATTTATGTGCTGTTCAGAACAGATACAGACCTAGAAAATCACTTATTTGGAATATTGTTTCTTGTTTTTTTGTTTCTCTGCAACCCCCCCACCCCCCATCCCCCCAAAAAAAACAAAAAAAAACAACAACAAAAAACACACACGTGCACACACCCACACACACACCTTTCTCAGAGGATTCATTGGTAGTACAGCTGCTTTACAGTTGTTCTTGTTGGCAAGCACGTCTTCATTCATGAATAACCCCGACCAGCCAGGGAGTCCAAGCCGATAATCATTTTGTTGCTCTTGCTGAGCATGTGAATCCAGGTGTGTTGTTCTCCACATTCAGGAGCGTGCAAGCACATAAAACATAGCTCTGTTCTTATTCCACTTCCCTATGTAAGCATGGCTCTGGTATACATACTGTGACCCTGACCTAACCCAAACACAAAGCTCTGTGCAAATAGCCCAACATCTGCTCTCGATTACATTAAGTACCACAGGCAGAAAAGACATAGTATCTCCAGCTATTGGCACTGGCCATAATCAACTTTATTCATTAAGCTCAAAGAAAATGCAGCTCTGTGCTTTTTTGTACCCCCCCCCCCCCCCACCACCACCACCACCACCACCACCACACACACACAATACATCTCCATGTACACATACACTCAAGACACTTTCTCATCACAGAGCACAATTGTTTCTGGTCAAGCTTCCTGTCTGGGTCAAGAATGCATATAAACATTCTCATGGACATCTCCGTTAGAGGAATGTCCCAATTTCTTTTTTTCACACACTTCAGTAGATATCCAATCCCATGGGAGAGGAGAAACCATGAACATGAAGGGAGAGTGGGTCTGAAACTCCCATTCATTACAGCTTTCGGGATAAGAAGTGCTGATCATGGATGTTTTATCACGCCTCCCTGGAGATATTCACTGAGTTCGCAGGATGCATTTTTGTTAATCATGATGTAGTGTGTTTGAAATGCTAAAGGCAGATGTTAAATTTTGATTAAATTTAACAAGGCATTGCAAAAGTGTGGGGTGCCTTCTTGTCAAAAGGAGTTAATTTTGACTAAAAGACATCTAGAGGTGCTAGTAGTTATGCAGATTTGGCATGCAGAGGTTGTAGTGTTTATTTTCCTACCAGATGCAAATTCAGGTGCTGCCAAGTGCATTTGGCCATCTTCAGGTTTGGATGGCCAAAGACTTGCTGAAAACTGAAAAGAATCTGGGCTGGAGACTTCTCTCTGTGTATTATTTTCTATTTTATTCCAGATTCTTCAATCTTCTAAAATCCGTCACCTCTAAATATTAATCTTTAAAAAAAAATGTACCTCACTTATCTAATACCAATATAGTTTTACTGCTATTTTAAATTATACCAAGTGCTCTCACCTCATACATGTATGCAGGGTATTCATAAACAATTGAAATGTCAATGATGTTTGCATGTTTGCAAAGAAGATAACATGTTTGCAATGTTATTTCTTGAAATGTTAAGAACTAATTCAAACCATGCCTAGGTTAAATATAACACTGCTTTCTAGTTTGTCTTATTTGAAAGGGGGTCTTAATGTCAAAGAAACCTTAAGAACGCTCAGTTATCTATGGTTTCACAAACATATAAAAAATGATAAACCCTTTGATTTAGTGCTGATATAAAGCGCTGAAGCACATACCAGCCTTAGTGTCATTAGTGCCAATTTAGGTATACAACAGGATGTCGAGTTTAAAGCGTACAATAATATTAAGGGGCTCATTATAATAGCTTACATTAATTTCAACATATGAACTCACAAACAGTTACCAACTGGACAGTGCTTTTTGAGACTGACTGCAGGCCGATGAGAAACATTTTTGGAATTTTAATAAGCTTGCATGCCATTTGCATTATGCTGTAGTAAATACAACCTAAAATACTTTAACATGTTCAATGTAATCTGCAAACACTACATATCTAGATGGACATTTTTCCTCATGGTCATTTGGGGACCAGCAAGCTGTGTCTTCATTTAGTCTGTAAAATACATTGAAAATTGGTTGCCCTGTCTAAGCAAACAAAAAAAAATAAACTCAAGCTTGAGTCAGCCCATATGATAAACTCTTACCCCCTCTTCACCACATTCAGATATCAGCAGAAATGTTTATGTGGACATCTTTTCACCTCCATGTTTCTCTTACATTTTCATATCATTTGCAAAGAGGTAACCCTTTTACTTCAGTGCATAGCTGCAAACTCAGGTGTGAAAAAAGTGACAACTAAAATATTGGAGGGGGGTCCTCCCCCAGAATTTTTTTATTTTTGACATGTAAATTACTATTTTTATGTATTCTGAGAGAAAAATAAATAGATAAATACAACACTTCAAATGAAAATGCACGTGTAACAGCGAGTGCAAATGTAAAGTACAAAAGGAAGTTCCCATCATTGTAAGTGTAAAATGGTCTAGCGCATTATAATAAGCAAAAAACTGGTCTAGAAACAAGCTGCCGTTGATGGGCACAACTGACCTCTTGTTCTGAGAATGTGTATTAATGTAGGCCACTGTTGTGTTTTTAATGTGCCCCAGGGTTTTAAGTTATTTAAAAACATTCGTTCAAATTTAATGTGATATTGCCACATTAACAAGCTTTGATGTTTGTTTGTTTTTTGTTTAACTGCAGTCATAGTTTGCTGTCTCGGACAAACATCGTAATTAACAGAACATCTTTTATTGAATTTACTTTTATTAATTCTTCTTTTCTAATAAAATGGTGCATATAAACTTTTTTTAAATGTAGGCCTATGGGGAGATGAGAGCGGGTGGGTTCGGACGCAGATATAGCAGGAGAGGGTAGTGAGGCGGGATGAAAGAGGGACAGTGGGAGCGAGCAGTGGTCATCATGAATTCAGTGGGATTAACAATAAATAAATAGTCCAGAGCAAGGCTGTAGTATGGAGGCACACAGTATGACAAGAAGACAAACTTTTCGGCTTACAGTTGATAAGTTAGAATAATGTTATGAACTGAACCAGGCCAACCAAAATCTTAAGTGGGATGAATTTCTTTTAATTTTATGACTTTCTACTGTTACAAATCTAATGTTGAAAACACAGAATGTGGCTGAGGAGCTAACAAGCAGATCTGTCATGATTCCACACTCAGCCCCTCTCACTCCCTCATCATCACACACACCTGTCTTCAATCTTCAGCCACTCACCTCACGTCTTTATAACCCGTCACCTCCCTTCAGTCAGCTCCGGATCATTACAGGACTTCACTCCAGATGTACCACTGTGTGTGTGTGTGTGTGTGTGTGTGTGTGTGTGTGTGTGTGTGTGTGTGTGTGTGTGTGTGTGTGTGTGTGTGTGTGTGTGTGTGTGTGTGTTGTGTGTGTGTGTGTCTCTCTCCTGCTGTCTCCGTTCTTGCCATCGGGACCACCAATAAACAACTCTGCACCTTGCTTCTGCGTCTGGGACCATACCTCCACGCACACATCCTGACAAGATCAAACTTTCTATTAAAGAGACAGACTGAAACAGATTGACACCCCCCCCCCCCCAAATAGAACAAATAAACTCCTCCGAATCTATAAGATTCATGTGAACACCATATTTGGTTTCAAAAATGTTGTTTTTTGCCTAAAAGCAAAAATTTTGCAGGTATGTTAGTGTGTTTTAAACAAAATTTTGCTGGGGTGGTAATTGTAATGTTAGCTTCCTCAGCTGCTACCTAACTGGATCTTATAAATGTTCATGTTCCACCAGGTTTAAAAAACACAATACTGTCTCTTAGTTCATTTAAAAATGTATTTACATGTTTTTGATTGGCAAGTAGGTTTACAGCTCATTGTGAATCCCAAAAAATGCAAATCAGGAGATTTTTTAATGAGCTACCACATCCAACCAGCAGTATCTCTGCTTGTTAGTACAGGAAGATAATGTCCTGTATAGGTAGGCTCGGCTAGAGTACAGCTTTCTTCAGTCAGCAAACGACACTGGAGCTGACAGCTCGTCTCCTTGAGTTGGAGCATCTCAGTCAGGTACTCTATGGGAGACAAACAACCCTGAGGCATGAAACTCAAACACTGCTTTGGTAAAATTCCTAAAAAGGACTTGATTGCTATTTTCTCTGTTTTTTTTCATTCTCTCTTCTTAGTATGGTTTGGTTTGGTAGTTGTTTTTTTTTTTTTTATCCAGGCCGATAACCTTTTATTAGATGGAAATTTAACTTGCACTTTATTGGGGAAATCCTTTCATTTTTACTTTAATATATAATATACTATAATTGATGTTATATGTCATTATTTCATCATTACAGACATTTTCATTTGACCATTCTATGACAATGTTTCTTATAGATATATGCAGTCTTATCGATCTGGCATACTTTCTATGTTGTATGAACATTTTCTTAACCTTGTCAGAAACACAAGAGTAAACATATACACTAATAAAGCCCTCAATGAAAATTTATTTTTACTAGCAGAAAGCTAGTATATCATGATTAATTTTCGAGGTTAATTAGCTGCACCTGTAATGCGCTGCTTCCAGTTCAGCATTGTGAATAGCGAATTCACCCACCACTGATTAACTACAAGCAGCAATAACATTTCATCCAAGCTCAATGTGTTGACGATTTTTATGGTTCCCTCAGTAAATCCAACTAAATGAACAGCAACAGTTATTTTTCAATATTAGACTTCAAACAATATCTTCTGATTTAGTTCAGCAGGTGGAAATGCAGCTTGTTAGTCACAAAAGAAGACGTTTCCCCCCCTACAGAGGTAAAAAAGGACAAGCTTGGAAAATAAAACAGTTACACATTATGTGTCACTTGTATTCATCCATGAAATTTCATGTGCATTATAAATAATTGCTGAAGAATGTATTGAGAATTCTGGCTCCCCTAAAGGGGACTATAAAAACTGTTCACCCACTGTTACTTTAATTTCCAACTGATGTCAACTTTATAAAATATGAAATATATTTTTGATTTGCTGCAACACAACAGTCCAAATTAAGTTTTAATAGATTCATGTACGTTTTGGTTTTGTCTTTACAGTTTTAGATTACAATATGTGGTTATTCAAGGTTATTGTTCTAAAACTTCCCTTCAGTTATAGTTTCATTTATTCACATTTGTAAGCAGTTTCTTTTGTCCTTATGATTTATTGCTGCCATATTATGGAACGCCAAAGTGTTCAAAATTAAATAAATAAATAAAACATTATGAAATAAATATCAGCATGAATTAATATTAAGTAAGTATTTAATGTGACAATGAAATAGTAAAAAAAGGAATTATGTTAAAATGCAATGCCAAATATTTATATAATATATTTTAATTTTAGAATATTAGTATTATTTTATATATATTTAATTAAATATTTATTCCACTGCCATTCTTATCACACTATAATTTGTTTTGAGTTTTTTTTACTTAATATAATCAGTTTTTATTCAAAAATCTCTTTTTTTTTTTTTTTTTTTACAAAGTTACCTTTTATTTCATAATACGGGTTTTTTCATAATGGTGTATTTATTTCAAAATGCCATTTAACATAATGTCTTAGCCAGCCAATCAGAATCAGCTGTTGGGACCTGGATGCTGATTGGTTGGTGCTTAAACATGATGTTCCTGCAGGAAGAAAATGGCGAGGACGAGCTGAAGTCGTTTAATACTGTTATTGAATTTAATGCCTTTAGGATTTTATGTATGGCTTTATAATTCTTATAATACTGGTAGTGTGGCGGGCCAGCGCAGACTTAGCATTATTAAATGCTTGAAGGCGATCTGGGGTCCAGTCCACATTTTCAGTGGCCTTTTTCTTTTTCAGCGCACAGTAAAGTGGCTGCAGTAGTTGTGCTGCCCTCGGGATGAAACAATTGTAAAAGTTAACCATCCCCAGAAACTCCTGCAGGGCTTTAACAGTCGGAGGACGCAGGAAATCGGACACTGCCTGCACTTTAGTGGGTAAAGGAACAGCTCCACTGCAAGAAATGCGATGGCCCAAAAAAATCAATGACTGGCAACCCGAACTGGCATTTTGCTGGGTTGACAATCAGGCCATGTGACGCTAGGCGTTGAAAACCTGCCGTAGGTGGGACATGTGCTGTTCAGCACAGCTGCTTGCCACCAGGATGTCATCCAGATATACAAATCTGGATATATATATATATATATATATATCTGGATATACGTGTGACTTTGGCACCATGTGTAATGGCGAAGCCCACGGACTGTTAGAGCGCCGAACGATGCCTAAGCGCTCCATGTTGGCGAACTCCACCCGAGCTATAGCCAGTTTAGCGGAATCGAGGCGGCGCGCACGCTCGAACACTGGGGGCCTGGTTGTGGGGATATAATGCTCTACCCGGTGCTTAGTGTCATCGGTGGAAAATGTGGGAACAGTCAGTGAAGGAAACTCTGCTAATAACAACTGAAAATCGTTCTCAGAGGCTAAAACATTAGCATGGATTGACTGTACAGTTAGCGTCAGACAAGGCAAAGAGGAAAATGACACCGCATCAATTAGCCGTCTGTTAGTGACATCAACCAGGAGTCCGTGTACACAGAGGAAATCAGCCCCTATGACGGGAACTGAGCTGGCAGCTACGACAAAGTTCCACTGGAAGTCTCTACCGTGAAAACAGACAGTCACCGACCTTTCGCCAAAAGTCCTGATGGGAGAGCCGTTAGGGGCGGTCAGCGACAGTCTTCAGCCAGCCTATCAGAGCCAGCCGGGGGAACCAGGCTCTTCTGAGAGCCAGAATCGACCAGAAAGCGTCTCCCAGACCGTGAGTCCTCGATGAACAGCAGTGTTTCCCTGTCGCCAACAGGTAATGGCTGTTTCGGTTTTTGGCAACTTAAAACACTTTTTTGATGGATTTATTACTTTGTCTGTGAAAACGCCTGTTTGGCTACATAGATTACATGACTTTATTCTACGTTCCTAAAGAACAGCAGCTGGATCAAAGAACATAGACACCTGATGGATAGAGAAGTAAGTGGCTACATGCTAATGCTAATGTGGATTAGCCTTTTCAATCTGCTTATGTGATCTAATGACAGCATTGCGTGGTTAATTAATTGATCTGTAGCATCTCAGGCTACGTCCACACTAAGCCGATAAGGTTATACGGGGAGTTAGACGCCTAATGTTATCCACTCAACGCGAGCATTTACGCCCCGTTTAAGGTCTGTATAAGGTCCCATGATTGCGCAATCCCATACCGACCTGTGCAAATACTGGGCATGCGCGAAAAGACGCACGGAAAACGCGTATAATCTACGTGACGCCAGCGCCTACATAATATACAAGAAGCTCTACAGCACAGTACATATCTGCTTGTCCCGTTAACCGAAGAGAACAATAGCTGCTCAGAAGAAGAGAGAGTTTTTGGTGTGGACAGACGACGAGATCGATTTATTACTCTTCGCTGTTGTCTTTGTCTGTAGTGTCGTACTGTTATTGACACAGCATTCATTGACGGCACTTCCTTTCATTATCCGGGGAAGCTGTCCACACTTGCTCGTTTAGCCGTTGAATTAAGATTTACACGGCTCTCTTACCCGGCTAATAGTTATCCGGCCACTGACCTTAAACGATGCCGGGTTAGTGTGGACGATAGGGGGGTGTAGACTAAACTAGAAAATTTCAGGAAATTTAGAGAAGGGACGGCCACGGTGTGCATGCTAATGCTAACTAGCATGCTAATGCTAATGTTAGCTAACATGTTGGCATTACTATAAACCCATTCAGTACCAAAATATAGTCAAAAAGCTCAAATTAGCTAAAATGCTAACAACAGCTAGCATGCTAATGCTAACTAGCATGCTAATGCTAGCTAACATGTTGGCAATACTATAAACCCATTCAGTAAAAAAATATAGTCAAAAAGCTAAAATTAGCTAAAATGCTAACAACAGCTAGCATGCTAATGCTAACTAGCATGCTAATGCTAGCTAACATGTTGGCATTACTATAATCCCATTCAGTACAAAAATATAGTCAAAAAGCTAAAATTAGCTAAAATGCTAACAACAGCTAGCATGATAATGCTAACTAGCATGCTAATGCTAGCTAACATGTTGTCATTAGTATTAGTAGGATTAGTATGAAAATATACTGGAAAAGCTGAAATCAACTAAAATGCATACAAGTGCAATGTAGTACTGTGTATAACATAGGGATTTTGGTTCCAGCTTTCAAACAAGAAAAAAAAAAAATTTGCTCCCCCTGGGATTCGAACCCACTACCTCTTGCATTGTATTCCTGTTCCTTAACAGTTACACTACAACATCAGTTATACAGCATTGAGTTTTAGGCCATATGATCTGTTGTCTCGTCTCCCAGTTCAGCTTTCAGCAAAGAAAAATTATTTGCTGCTCACTCCTGGATTTGAACCCAGTACCTCTGGGATGCAAACCCTCTTCCTTAACCACTACGCCATCCGAACATACATACAACATTGAGTTTTAGGCCATATGTTCTGTTGTCTCCTCTCCATGTTCAGAGTGTTAAACAGCTGCGAACGAACCTTTCCCATTCGAAAACTATAGCAGCTATCAGGAAAATTATTGGAGTGTTAGCGATATTTATCCTTTGTGTTCAATTATTTCAAAGCACAACTCTCTATCTTATTCACAGATGAAATGGTACAGGCAGACAGGGGGACTGAGAAAGACAGAGACATGGTCAGAAAGACAAAGACAGATGGACTGACACATGGACTTGTTTGTAGTACTTCTCTCTATAGTACTGCATAGCATAACCTGTGTTTAAGTGGGGTTTAATAGGCCTTCAATGTGTATATACTGTGGAATGAACTTTAGTGAACTCTGATCAAAGGTGCTCCGTTTCCCCAGCAACAAGTGTGAGTGAAAATTGCAGCAGGTGCAAACACTTAAGATGATTAAGAGCTTAGATTTAGACTTTTTCATAAAAAAGTGCGCCGAACAAATCGTTCCCATTCGAAAACCGTACAAGGTATCGGAAAAATTCTTGAAGTGTGAGCGAGATGTATCATTTCTCTTCGTTCATGCCAAAGCAGAAGTCTCTATCTTATTCACAGTCCGAGAGGGAGCGAGAGAAAAATGACTAAGAACATCTCTCTGGCTGAGATAATCCTGACCAGCCACAATGATAAATTATAGGAGAAAAGCCCTAAAACTGGGTTCCACTTTGAGCGATCTAGAGCTCGCTGAGAGAAAACCGTGCGACATAGGGAAATTTTGAAATGATCCTGAGAATCACAAAGGGCGGCTCTATTTCATGACCGAAAATCATGTCACTAGTGCGAAATATGTGGCCGTGACGTCGAGTTAAATTTTGATGAGGACCTTCCAAAAGTTCATCACTCCACACTCTGCTTAACGAGCTGCTCCACTCTAAAAATGTCGATTTGGGGCAAACTTTGGGTCGAACAAAGTCAAATTGTGACAAAACCGTAACAGCTATCGACATGCGGTCTTCAATGCTGAACACAGCACGGACGTGGCTACAATCTGGATTTCGAATGGTGTTGCTAAGTTATTGTATGGCTACACAGTAAATCTTCAAAAATAGTGGATTTTTCATGATTTTGGGCCGTTTTTCCATTCATTTCCAATGGGTGTTTTTGGGGGTGGTTCTTCGCTAATTACGTCGCCATGGTAACTCCAATCGCCAATAAAAGTAATAGCACACCTCACACGATCGAGCCGGTCGTTTTGATGTATATATTGTGGGGGTGCACGCTACGGTACGACCCGCATTAACGGTGAAAGAATAAAGAGTCCGTTTAGAAGTGAATAGTAATAAGGGACTGCCCATGCAATTGCATGGAGGCAGTGCAATACATTGCTTTGCAATGGATTTGCACTGCCTCCATGCATTGCATTGGGCCGTCCCTTAATAATTATACGTTTAAGGCATTACCCGGCTTAGTGTGGACGTGGCCTCAGAATGTACAGTAAACAGGTGCAAACAACACCCACAGCTTTTTTATATACTGGGCTGGAAAGATTTGCTTAGTGGACGCAGCTGTGTTGGTTTGGGGTCTGTCATACCCTGGATATTTAGCAAATGAAATGGGCTTTATTGACTCATTTTTTTACTAAAAAAAATACAATAAATAAACTAAACGTTTGAGTCCTTAATATAACAGTTTCATTGTGGTACTCTTTGCTTTTAAAATTATTTGCGAGAATACTGTTTGTGATTAAGCTTAGCACCGTTTGTTTCAGTTTGACATGCCCCCGTCTCTGCAGCGCAGCGGAGCAGAGCGTAGCGAGGGGTGCAGGAGGCGGGTTTATAGAGAAAAAGGCAATTTAACTTTGTAGTCCAACATTAACTAAAGGATACAAGTTAAATTTCAAATTAATACTGTATAACACTAACGGTAACATTTTATCATATAGATTTCTATCCCAGAAGTTGAAATCTGTAAAATAACATGATATAGTCCCTTTAAACTATGCCTGAAATACTCTTCAGCATAATATTTGGGAGGGTGGGGGGTAGCTCTTCTTCCTAGGTGGGGCCGGGGGGACTGCCAAAACCTCCCTTGCTTGGTGGATCTTGGTGAATGGGGTTGCCTATTGGAGTCATTGGGGGAGCTGGCTTTGTGGAAAGCCATTTTGTCCATCAGTCCTGTGTCCTAATCCCCATACACCTCTGTCCACCCACTTCACTTTAGCACTCCTATAGGAGATTGCGGTGAGGTCACGTCACTGTGGGTGCAGTTCCGCTGTTCCGTGGCAATTTGAGCTTCATTTTTACAATTCAGTTTAGACACTTTCACTCATAAGATTTTCATGAAACCCATCTAGGCACTTTGGGGTGGGCGCACCCATCGGCAAACTGGGGGGGAGCTGTTTAGACATCAGTTCTGAGTGCCACACTGCCAGGGAGGACATGTAAAAAAAAGAAAAAAAAGAAGGCAAATTGACATGTTAGTTAGTGCTTATTCAAATCTCCATTAGATATTCATGCTCTTTCCAAAAGTTTCACTTCTGCAATTTCCAGGAGGACCTCTCAGTGAATTCCTTAATGCAAGGGGAAATGGAAATACGCGCTGACTGCTCAAGATAAGACTTTTAATTTGCTACTGTAAATTGAAGCTATTTGTCTTCAAACCCCAACTTCTGTTTCAGCTCAACCATTTCGCAGACAGAAATATATCATTCAAATTAATCCAAAACTGAAAGCATACTGTGGCATTTTTCTTCTGATTTTTGCTGCTTGGCAAGGCATGAAGTGAATGTGGGAGAGGCCACTGTAATTTGAAGTCGCAGAGCAGGAGAAAGGGATAAAAAATGATTTCTTGCAATTCCATATATATGTTAAATGTGTTTTTTATGTGTTTTGTTTGTTTTGTTTTTTTTGCCTTTGTTCTTTTTATACATTTAAACCTAAAAGAAACCAAAAGCAGCATATATGTCATAACCTTTTAATTCTCCTCTCCTTCTCAGCTTCCTTACCTCATTCACCTGACACTTTATATTTGGCTAATTACAGCTCAGTACACATCTCTCTTCTTTCCTTCCAGCTCCTATTATCCCCCCTATATATTTCCACAACTGCAGCACCACCCCTAATCATCCAAAGCCCATAGTGTTGATACCCAAATTATATTTTGTTCACAAGTCCAGCCCTTATTGACAAGTGACTGTACATAGAAGACTGGTTATATTTTTAACACTCATTGATTTTGAGTATCAGAAATTCCATTCTATGTTGGAAAGCACCTCCCATAAAATCTAATAGTTCTCACATGCACACACAAACACAGAAATGCTTGTATTGAACAGAGACTGACAGTGTCCAGTGTTCAGGCATCCTAATGATTACCATATGTGCCCTTGCTCCCACACAGCACTTCCAACTAGATTTACAAATCACAATCTCTGAACTCCTCCAGAGAGAAAAAAAAACACTAACACAACCAAACTCTTTTCCTCTCTGTTTTTTGTGTGAAAGAAATCCTTTTTCCAAAAAAAACCCAAAAAACAGTGCTGCCTCATGTAAGAGACAAGGAAAAGTGCTTAAACTCAGAGATATTTATGACAGCACCTGGGCACCAGTGCTATTGCATTGACAGGAGCAGCTTCAGTGTAACATAGCCGTATGAATGTCCCATTGATCAGGATTGCAGCTCATTTCACAGACAGCACAGAGTGAAACCAGCCGCCTGGCATGAATAGCCAAATAAATGTCAAGCTGGGGGTGTGTTAATCGTTTTCAAGTGTGCATTTTTACAGCCAAACAAATGTCACAGTTAAGGGTGTTAATTAATTTCTGCATAGTTCTATTATCCATAAGTAATCAAAGTCAGAGGGCTTGTAAGTGTTTATATCTTGGAGGTAATTCTGTACATATTTGGTATATATATATATATATATATATATATATATATATATATATATATATATATATATATATGCTTTCTACTACAAAATACATAGATTTATGTTGCAAGTGGTCTTCCTGTCAGTGGCCCTGTCCTCTGTTGTGTTTGAGTGCAACAAGTCCTGAGTAAAACACAAGTTGTTTGTCTACTTATTTAAAAATACCTGAGCCCTCATTTATTAAAGGTATTTGCACACAGATCTGTGTGGGATGTTGTTACACTCGTAAATAAAAGGGTTGATTCTATATAGTGGAAATTAGTCCCGCTTATCAGTGAAGCAGGTTTTGGCCACACGTGCGTCAAATGTGATGATATCTGCATCCCAAGTAGAAAATCTGGCCCAGCTTTGTGCTGAGCAATGTTGTACTGTATTCTGTTTGTTATCACACCATTTTTCCCTTTATTTCTGACAGGAACCTCTCCACTGTCCAAAGCACATTTACTCCTTTCACTTTCTTCCAGGCAGTGTTCTCCTTTTTTTTTGGTTACCATTGAGATGATAGAACCAAACAGCAATGTCCAGGACAAATATTTAATTTGTTCAAAGAATTTCAGCGTTCCCACAGAAGAGGATATCAGCAAAATACATAATTCTTGTTATGTCAGAAGCAGGGATATAACTGCTGCGTGCTGGAGGGAGGGGAACATGAACTAAAGGAACCACTGATGATAGAGGGCAAAAGCTATCGGTGTTTAAATTAATTTGATTTTACTGAGACGATTTTTTTAAAAGTCTGTTCATTCTTTTTATTGCCCCACTTGTGTTTCACCTCGATCTCAGTCTCCCTGAAATTTCTTTTTACACTTTCTAGGCCATTAGGAACAACACTACGACTTAATGCATGTGTCAGAGGATGTGGTGTTACCAAATATGGTTAATTAAGGGTGTATTTGTGTGCAAATGACTGTGAACAGGCATGAGCACCTAGGTACACACATGTGGTATTTATCAACAAATGATTGCAGAGGAACGTGCACAAGTGGCCACCGCATATTTGATCAATCTGACTTTTGACTGTTAGTACAAACATTCTAAATTTCATTCGTAGGATAGAATGTAAAACAGTTCCTACGGACCTTTGATAAATGAAGGCCCTGAAATGACAGTGTATGCCAAAGTCTATAAATATCACTAACATTCTCAAGGGTTAGTTTGGCAAAATGTAGATATTTTCAAGTGAAGTGACCATACTAGCTTTGAGTAGGACATGTACCTACCATTAAACACATGACTTATTATTTTAGACACAGTACACTCTTTAAACATATTTTCTTCGTCATAATATCTTAGAAGTTGGGAAATTTTACTAAATTTTAATTGAAAAAAAAGAGCAGAATCTGCACACTTCAATCTGCAATTGTGAGAGCTTTATTTATCATCAAGCTTTTGGTCAGAGACCTTCATAAGGAGCAACTCCTGATGAAGGTCTCTGACCGAAACCTTGATGTCAGTGACATGTTTAGTCTCTTTGACTAAACATAAATGACATCACTCCATAAATGTGCACCGAAAATGCCCATGGAGAAGCAGAAAGTACTGTGCTGTACTGAAAGGCAACATTGCTGAGCCCCATATGCAAAACTGGCAAGAGATCCTCTTCTCATTTTAACAACTAAAAAGAATCAGAAAAAGTACAAAAAATACAGTCGCAACAGAACCAATACAAGACAGCTCTCCTTTTGGTCTACCATCTCCACTGATGCAGTCAGACTTTTGAAACCCAAGGAAAACAGTTTTTTTACAAGAGCAATGAAGTTATTTTTAAAGACTTAAATCAGCCAAAAAAAAAGGACAAAATCGGCCAGAAAATACAAACTTTTGCTGCTGCATTATATGCGGTGTAAATTACTGATGGAAATAATACTATTTATTCATACAGTGGCCTCAACTTGAGACACTTTTTTTTAATCGGCATTAACCTACAAAGTTTTGAGAATGGAAAGTACTTTTCAGTTATCTGTCATTAAATATGACATTTATTTCAAAAAGCTCAATCAGTATCAACACATTATTAAAATACAGCAAACTAGTTTATTTACACCGGGCTCTTTTCTATAGTCTAAAGCTAAAAGCACAACCAGCTGATTGCTATTTTTCAGTGACTCAACATCAGCTCTTTAGATATAAGTTTAAACCTAATTTGCTCCTCGTTGTTTTATCTTATTAGTTAATATTCCTAATGCATAGTTTAAAAGTCTGTATTGAAAAATGTATATGAACACCTACCATATGAAGAAAAACAACTAAAGTTTGAGTTTGAGTTATTGGAGCTCCTAAAGGGGCTGAGGTCCTTGGAGAGTTGCCATCCAAACAGCCAAAAATGACCTCCTTCAGAAGGTCATACTCAGATGGACATAAGTGCTACTTTGTCAAAGTGACGGTGCAGAAGGACCTTTAAAAAAAATAGAAAACAGTAGGCTTTCCAGCAGAAAAGATTTTGCAAGACTCAGCATTTGCTTTTATCAGAACTCCTTTAAATACAGTACAGTAGTATAGAAGTTGCAGTGCATTATTCTGCATCTATTTATAATAGAAAATCAATATGCAACTTGCTGTACCCAGACATTTCTAGCAAAGGATAGTTTTTAAACCATTCTTTTGCAAACTGTATGAACTAGGATAGCTTATTTCCTATCAGACACAAGAGAAAAAAATTGTCTCCCCAAAATTTCAGAATTATTTGAAGAAAATTTGATTGGTGTAGAGTTTATTAGTCCAGAGTTGGATTATTTAAAAATTATGCTGTTCTTTTTTTTTTGCCTTAAGTGATAGTGAGGAACTTTAGTGTTTTTAGAAACACAGTCAAGGTTTCACACATCTCAACCTTATAGAACAAAGAATCTTTATTCAGTGCAAAATTACCCTCTTTAATTGTGATGAGTATTTTATATATTGAACTAGAGATCGTCAATTGTGCAGATTTCTTAAAAAAAGACTTAAATAATTCTTTAATTATGTGTCAGATTAGGAATCTACAAAAATATATTAACAGCATTAGGGGTGGAGCCAAACCCAAATATGGTATTTGGAAAGGCACAAATAACATGTTATTTAGGAATACTTATTTCGAACAAATACTTGAAGAAATATTTTTATTTGGGAGCAAGAATCTCTTTATATCAAAAAGCTAAGTTTCCTCATGAGACCGCAGTGCATGGACCCCGGATAAGTGAGTGATGTCGTACAGGACTCATGGATGGGAGGGTGACATGACACTGACACTCTGCTCCACATGACAAAATAGAAGGGATGAAAAAGCAAAAAAAAAAAAAAAAAACTTGAGTAGGAGATTTTTTTTGTTTAGTAGATTTTTGTTCTTTAACTGGGATCCAGAGGCAGTTTATCATTTCTGCGAAAAGGAGTCTGATCAGAAGAGTATTCCATTATCCTGCATTAGTATTAACGTCCACAGTCAGATGTGCTCATGTTCACATTACGTAGCTCTGTTTCCTTGGTAATCTAGACAATATGCTGATGACAGAGCAACGTTAGGTTCGGTTAAAAAGGTTAAAGCAAGGCTTCCGTCATTTGTTAACGTAACTGAACCTAATAGAAAATAATGTGTCTGCTGCTATCTTGGTCCTGGACCTGCCAAAAACGTGGTCATGTATGGGGCACATTTTACAGTCAGTGGTGCAGATAAAACGAATGTTATATGTATGTGCAAAAGTCATATCAGCAGAGGCAGAGTTATCAAAGATCTGTCAACATTTGTTATGCATAATCTATGCATACTCACTTGGACTAAAGCATCCTCAACTGGTACAGTAGTCATTTTTTTTGTATCAAAGTGATGGTGAATGCCTAAATCAGAGTCAAGGTAATCACCATGGCTGTGTTTTTTTTTTCTACCAGCTGATAGCAGATCAAGAATTTTATTTAGACCCTAAGCAGCCTCATAAACCTGAAAGCCTTAATATTTCTATATTGCCAAACACTTTATGTTTGGGGAGGAGGTGCAGGCTTTTTCCCATCCATTCCAAGCTCCCATCCATTCAAAGCTCCGGTCAGCCACAAAAGTACTGCAGCTTGTGAGAGATGTTCCCATTACTTGGTATTGTCACACAACAACAGCTTCCCTCTGCTCTTTATCAACCACCCCAATGCTCGGTTGGTTTCACATTATGATCCTGTCTGTCTGTGTCTGGAATATCTCACAGGATCTTCGCTCAGTCATTCTCCACTACCTTTAGTGGTGTTTCCAACTTTTACCTTGTAGTTTCCAGCCATACTCCACATGGATGTTTCTTTTTTTTTTTTTTCTTTTTTTTTATGTTTCTGCATACTATCCCAGCCACTTGGTTATGATGTTCCATGATTCTTTCCCTGCCAGCATCTTACACCCTGCTGTTATGTGTTGGATCGTCTCAAGTGACTCTTTGATAAGCCTACACCTTGGGAGGATTCAAGCATGTATTGCTCCCAATGTCATTGCTGTAGATCCTGGTGGTGTGGATCAAAGAATATATTTCCTGTTCGGTCTTAGCATAAAGTTTGATGTCATCCATGTAGAGGAGGTTGCTAATCATAGCCCGATTCTTGAGGCGGTATCCATAGCCAGTCTTGTTGATTATTTGGCTTAGGGTGTTCAGACCCATGCAGATCAGCAGTGGGGACAGGGCAGCTCCTCTGGTAGCTCCTTTGGTATCCGTACCAATGCCGTTCGGTGCTTTGCTCATGAATGGATCCATGTGCCTGCTTATCTTAGCCGCAATAATACCTGACATGTGCTTCCATGTTGTGGAGAGACAGGTTATTGGATCCTGGATTACCCATTCTGGGTGAGTCCCATCTCTTAGCAGCTGGTTAATGTGTGCTGCCAGGCGCTCATGGAGTGCTGCGAGTGTCTTTAGCAAATAGGCATGGATCATTTCAGGGCCTTGTGCTGTCCAGTTTTTCATAACTGAGACTCTTTATCTGATGTCTGCCACTGGGATGTTAACTAAATTATGTTCAGGGAGATGGCTGTGCTCCTCTCTCAGAGACACCGGCCATTGAGCATCATTGCTATGCTCTGCTTCCTTTTCCTATATGCTCTTTCGACATCTTTCAGTCTCCAGCCTTGGTGGGTCTACTCTGATGCTCTTGCCCTGCCACCTTCACAGGTTGAGTTGTGAACAGCCTGTTTATTTTTTGAACCTTTCGTGTACCTCTGTAGGCCGCTGGCCAAGGATTGGAGCCTTTTCTTTGGCAGTTTCTAGTACTTCAGATAGGAGATTCTGGCTATACCTCTTGGGAATTGGTCTTTTGATTACACCTATCTGGGCTTCTGTCAATTAACTCACTTCACTCCGAGCTGTTAGCCTCCAATTGTCTTTTTCATGATGGATATTGTTTCTCATGGCTCACCAATCATCTCTAGAATTACTGCTGCTGAAGTGTATATCCGTTTTTTGGTTTCAGTGATTTTTGTGGTAGGGATGTGCTCTCAATGCCACATTCACAGTTTCCAGGAGACTTACTGAAGGTACTTCACTAAGCCATTGTAATCGTGCCGGGGTTGTCTTGCACTCATTCTCACCATTGTCTATCTTTCAGGTCAGCCGCTTCTTCATTCAATGCTGTTTCAGTGCTGGCGCCATCTGAGCCGGCATCTCATGTGTTTCATTGTCACTAATCATGGTATGATGTAGGTGGTAGCATGAAGGGTCTTGCCCAAGGACCCAGACTGGATGCTGTTAATGGCTTTTTCCCCCAGGTGGGGCCATCATGTGACTGACAGTAGCCACATTATTTAGCTAAATAATCACCAACAGTTAAAAGCTGGAGTTAAGGGGAAGATGCAGGCCTCCACGTGCCCAGGCACCACCCACTGCATGTCGGACATCGGATTCAGGAGGAACATTCCGGTTTCATCATGGCCATGTGAAACACCCTCAGCTGGGTCTGGAAGGGTATGTGGAAGTTCGCCCAAATGGTCTACATATGTTTTGTGGATTTGGAGAAGGCGTTCAACAATCTTTTTTGGGTAGACCTGTGGAGGGTATTCTGGGAAGATGGGTTACCAGGCCCTTTGATAAGGGCTATTAGGTCATCGATTCTGTTTCTTAATTTTATGGAAAGGATTTCTTCCCGCGGCAAAGGTAATGATAGGATCCATTTCAGTGGCCACAGGATTTGGTCTTTGTTTTTTGCAGATGGTGTGGTCCTGCTGGCTTCATTGAAACATGATCTACAGCCTTCATAGGAGCAGCCAAGTATGAAGTAGCTGGAATAAGAATCAGCACCTCGGAATCCAGGACCATGGTCTTGAGCCAGAAAAGGGTGGAGTGTGTCCTCTAGGTCAGAATGAGGTTCTTCCCCAATTGGAGTTCAAGTGATGGGGGTCTTGTTCATAAATGAGGGAAAAATAGAGTGGGACATTGATAGGCGGATTGGTAGGTCGTCTGCCGTTATGCAACCCCTGTCTGTCATGGTGAAGATAGAGCTGAGTCGAAAGGCAAATATGGATGGATGGATGTTGCTAATGATGACTTAATTTAGGATCATTAATTATTCTATTTATAATTGTGTTTTTTTTCTAAGTGTTCAAGAACTCACATTCTTATTTTTTATTGTATTGCTGTCCATTCATACTGTTGTTTATATTATTGTTAACATCAAGAAATTTAAAGGTGTCTTGTGTGAAAAAAACACATTGAAAAATAAGTAACTGCTAAGGTAACTTCTATATAATCAATTTTTTTAAAGATACAATTGCAAGTGAGTTACTGCATTTTCCATCTCAAATTTTCAAAGTAGTAGCCTTGCTAATAAGAATGTATTCTTCTCAGTTATGCAAGGGGATAAAAAATAAACTCATTGGAAGAAGTGCTGAATGTGAATACACTAGACCAATATTTATTTTCTGAACCTTTGTAACAACAGATGATGAACCCTGAATGCACTCTCCAGAGTTGACACCAATGCCCCCTCCATTGTCTGGTCCTGCACAGCTCAGTCCTACCTCTCACACAAAGCCCATCTACACCCTTCTCTGACAAGACATTCAGTGGGGAAAACGTAACATTGATGGGCTCTATCTAGCAGCATTTTGTAGCCTGTCCATTTTTCAATAGGCCCTGGCTCTCCCAGACTCATGGCAATACCTTGTAATGGAAATCTGTAGTTGGCAAAACAGCACAAAAAACACTGCTCCCTGCCTTTATCTGTCGCAACGATTTTATGCTCTGGGAGCAGACAAGGGAGTGAGTGTGTGCACTGAGGGATATGCCTGTTAGTGTGTGTGAGAGAGATGGAGGTTGTTCTACAGAGCCATGTGTTATAGTTTCTTATAACGGAGCAACCCATCAATTGGTCCTACAAACGGCTGGACAGGAAAGTTCTGGCCATTGGGGAAACTAAGCTGGTACATGTTTATTTTTGGTGGGTGAGATTGTTTATGTGTTTGCAAGCATGTACGATACACACTTTTTAAGGTGTGAGTGAGTAAAAATGAAACGTATTTAGGCAATGAACAGATATGACAGTTGGGAGTTACTGCTATTGATTTGAATGAGACTAGCAGCATTTGTACCTCCCTTTGGAAGCTTAAAAGATTAATAAAGCGGTAAGCACATGTCCAGTACTATATCTTATATGCCTGCGAGTTGATCTGGTGACGAGGGAGGAAGCAAAGGCAGAGGGAGTTATATGTTTAAAAAAATTATATGTTGATAGCCTGTGGAATGAACAGAAGAAAAAGTAGGAGAGTAGAACAGGTTCAGAAAAAGGAGCTTAGCAAAATTCAGATATAATTAAGAGATAAAAGTTTTATTTTAAATTGATACATCTTCTACTAACTGTAAAGCTAGTTCTCAGTCAAATAAATTACAGTCTATGTATTAAAACTAAAGTACATAATACATGTCCATGCATTAGTTGGTGAAGTCACTCAAATATGCATAGTTTTTCCTTGAAGAGATTGTGTAATAATAGCACTTCAGATACTACTGTATCTAAAACATTATTACACGGTCTCTAACAGTTCTCAAGTGTACTTTACTCTAACTTAGCTCATGCATACAGATGTCTCCAAGGCAATTGCAAAAAAGTGACATGAAACTTTAGGATGAATTTGAGCTAAAGGACACGAGTAAAAACGAGAGAGGAGGGCAGATGAGTGGGAAATAAGGGGAGAGTGGAAAAAGGTGAGAAAGAAAAATATCACTTTGCACTTCTGCCGGACCTCAATCCATGCAATAACATGCACACGGCATTGTTCTCCTGCTATGGAGGAAATAGGAATTGAAAAGGGCAAATCTGGGTTCGTGCACCTTGCTTAGACTAGCCACTGGCGACAGTCTATCTCAAATCCAGTGCTGCTGAAAAGGGCATGATGAAAATACTCCAGCTCTCAGCATAAATAAGGCTGACACAAATTCCTATCCATTGGTTATAGTGAGTGTAGAGTCAGATTTTATAGAAAAACTACAACATTTAGTTACAACTTTTGTATCATAGTAATTTCGAGATGGATATGCTTAGCAGTGCTGTTAGTTTTAACAATTCCATTAGACTCTACTTGGTGATAGTGTAGATCAAAAAGGTTAGTTAGTCATAATCCTGACTAACTCACTGACAGCCATTTATCTGACACTGAATGAATGTTGAAAGAGATTTTACACTCTGCTGGATTTCTACAATACAGAAAATCCGCAATAAGCATGTTACCAACTAGTATTTCGAATCGTAGAATTAGCAACATATAATTGGGACACAAACTTAACTTTTCTTCTTTATTTTATGTTTATTGTTGAAATCATTCATAGCTTTTAACCGCCTTGTCACCCATTCCATTAATGTCCAAACCTATTACTAATTCTGAAAGACTGACACATTTTTTCCATCAATTCATGCTTATTATATGTGCAATGTATTTGGTATTTAGAGCCTCTCTATTCAATGAATTGCCACTTTATCTAGGTTAATTCTTCTGGCCTTAAGTTGAAGTCCATCCTAATAGGAGATATTTTGTGGATAAAATTTGATTGGAAACTGAAGGATATATGGCGTGATCTTTTTTTCTTCTTCTCTGGTTAAAGTGTAAAGTGAGAAAACTAACAGATGCACTCTCTTTAATGAGCAACTGGTCATTGATCTGAATGTCCGGTTTCTTAAAACTAGGTAGATAGTTGAAAAGGCTATGCCTGTGTCAATACTGTGTTAGAAGGTCTGCTCAGAGAAAGATGATCAATGAATCAGTTCCTGTGAGGAAGTTAGCTGAAAGTGACATTCCTTCAATTATGTGGATGTGTAAGAGACACAAGCTGAGGGTTAAATTCAAATCATAAGGTCATCAAAGAGGGAGGATCTCAGCTGTAAAAAAAAATATAAGGTAATGTTTTTTGGGGGGGTAAATGTGTCACTTTGGTTCTAAGTGTTTATGAAAGAGAAACTAATGTGCAAACATTAGTTAGGGTTTATGGTTCAAACACAAAAAATCTGTCTAACCAGCATTTAAACTCCGTGCTTTCCATTGCTGTTACTTTAGAAGAATAGTTGTATCTCTTTATATGGAACCAGGTTGGTTTTAATAGATTTTTCATTTAATAATTGAGATTACCATTTGAAAACTACATTTTGTAACATCTTTGCCTTGTGTGATCAAAAATATTCTTATCTGATCAAAAAGAAAAAACAACAAAAAAACAAGGGAATAAAAGGAGAATAAATTTGTAAGGGGGAAAGTATTTTATTAACGTTTACTTTCCATACCTAATTTTCTTTTCTTCTTTTTGTTGGAAAATATATCAACTTGTGAGCATAATGATGCCACATTGTGCCTTAACATTGTTTAAAGTTAGAGAAACGTGATGCTTTGGATGAGTGGCTTTAGTGCATTATTGATCACTGTCTTGTTTGTTGGTTTGGATGTAACAGTCCATGGAGAATTTATGCATAACTTAATTTCAAAGTGAGTAGTGGCCTTCTTTTCATCTCCAGGTGCTTTAATCAAAGTACAGCTATGCTTCAGTGGTTTGATTTAGGCAGGCACACACAAAACAAGTCTGAACCCACACAATAACAGTCACGCAAGCATTAAGGTGTCATGCTAGTTTTATTCTTCAAACTCTCTAGGGTATATGCGTACTCAGTATCTGCACTGAAGTCACTTAATATGGGTAACCCCACAAACACACTTTAGCACACACTATGAGGTGTCAGCATGATTGTTGATCTTAGCTATTCTCACAGGGCATGATGTTTATTTGGTAACCTCAAGGTTTTGTCACATTTTGTATTCCACATTATTCATGAAAGGCTACTTTCCCTAAGTGGGAATGGCATGGCAAAAAGCCCTGCAGGATTTAAAACACTGGCAAAAAAGATGCATATATCCTGCATAGAAATCAAACTCACCTCCACAAATAATTTGTCTAAACAGGTCTTTGCAATATGAGTCTTACACAGAAAAACAAGCACACAAAACATTCAATTCTAAGAGCATTTTGATTGTTAAATAATCATAATCCTGTAAAGGCTAATTTCCAAAGCTGTGACTATTATATTTAGAAAATTCAAATAAAATCAATGTTGTAGTTTTAATTATATATATATATATATATATATATATATATATATATATAAAAACGCTTAGTCCTCCAGGGGTCGGGAGGGGGCTGGTGCCTATCTCCAGCTGTCAACGGGCCAGAGGCGGCGTACACGTCCAGGCAGTTATAAATATATATATATATATATATATATATATATATATATATATATATATATTTATATATATATATATTATATATATAAATATATATTTATATATATATTTATATAGATATATATTTATATATATATATATATATATATATATATATATATATATATATATATATATATATATATATACATATATATATATATATGGTTTTCCATCTCCCCGGGCTGGTTCTTGTCGCTTGCTCCCCGGTGGCCCCTTGCCGCGCCTGCGCGTCCGGGTGTCGGCGAGAGGCCGCGGCGGGTGGCCGGCGTCTCCGGGCCCGATCGGCTATATTGACACTGGACATGGCTCCTGGTTCTTGGTCTTAGCGCTCGGAAAGGTGCTGAGGTGGGGGCCTCTGGCCGATGTTGGTCGGCCTCCACGGTGACTGACCGGTTGGTGGGGTGTGGGCTGGTGGGTGGAGGTGCTGGGTTCTGTTGCCTCCTGGCCATCGGGCGGTAGTAGCAAGGCTGGAGGATGTCGGCCTCGGGGTTGGCCGCCTGGGGCTTCGGTCTGCTCACGGGCCTGGCGCGACGTGTCCGGGGTACCCGAGTCGGTGGTGTGCCGGGTTCCGGCCTCGGCGCGGGGGCCCTTGGACGCTGGCGGTGCCTGGGGCGTCTCTTATTGGCGGGGAGGCTTTTTACCATCTAGCACAGGCGCTCTTTTTAACGGGGTGCGCTTGGGACGGGAAGGGGGAGGGCGGGCTAAACTCAACCTGGGTGTCTAGTGACATGTGTTTTGTTAGCAGTGTGAATGTTGAGACGGATTTAGGCATGCCCCGTGGGCCCCACCGTCTGGGCACGTCTGCCCCCCACCGGGGCAGACTTGACGTGCTGGGACCTCCCACCCCTGGTGGATCGGGCCGAACGGGGGTGCCTAATGGAGTCAGCAGGGGAGCTGGCTCCCTGGGGTTGGCAATGGTCACCCCAGTTATTTTCTCCCCATCCCTATGCCTCTGTCCACCTGCTCCTTCATTCTACCATTCACAAGGCCTTGGGACGTGGGCACGTTACTGGGGTGCGGGATGGAGCTTCCGTCTTCGCTACCCGGTGGCGGCCTGGGTCCCGATTTTATTGAGCAACTTAGACACTTACACTTGCAACATTTACATGGAAGGCACATGTAGGGACCTGGCGGTGGGGCGCATTGGCGCTGGGGGCGGGACCCCTCATGGGGGCCCGTTGTGGGGGGCCTCGCCTGTGGTGCCGGCACCCACTGTTTAAACGCATCTAGACACTGAGGGCCCGGGGGGGGAGATGGGGGTACCCGGCAGTATTCCCATGTCCCACCCCTCTGTTTTAAGTGCACATTAGAACAACACGCAACAACACCACATTGAGCGGGGGGAGAGAGGCTGGGGGGTCTTTCCACACCCCTGTTCGTTGGACCATCAGGGGTCGGAGCCCGGATAGAACATCAGGCCGTCTGGTCGGGGTCCTGGGCTGGTGGGCTGCTCTTGCCGGTGTGGGGGCCTTGGCGGTCTGCTTGTCCCCATCCTGGTGGGCAAAGGGGTCTGTCTCCTGGGTGCAGGGGCAGGGTGCTCTATTGGGGCGTCTGTCCCTGGGCCTGGGAGTATGGAGTATAGTGTACGTATGGGGGGTATGAATGAGTGTATAGCGTCCTTTTTTCGTATGTCCTGTATTTGTAAGAATGTGTACGCATGAGAGGGAGGGTACGTATGAGTGTCTCTGTCTGTCTATGTCTACCTGTCAGGTTGGGTGTTTGGCTGCTCTCTGGCCTGATGCATCTTCTTCCCTCCCCGTCACTCCCCGTTGGTGATGGATGCTCCTGCCCGGTGGTTGATCATGGCTCTCGATGCCTGGGGCCGGGGGTCCCGGTTGCGGCCCAGCTCGGTCCTGGTGCATGTCTGGCGGGTCCTGGGTGGTCCGGTGTGTCGGGCTGCCGCTGTTTCGGGCCGACGTCCTCCTTGGATTGACTGGGGCACCTCTTATGGGGGTGCCGGGGTTGTAGAGTAGGTTGGTGCCATCCGGTGGATCGGTGGGGACCGTGCCTGGCGCCCAGGCCTCCTGCCGGTTCCAGGACTTCTGCTGGCTGGTCTGTTCACCTGGGGGTGCTGTCCGGCATTGGCTGGCCCCCTGATCTTGGCGCCCTGCGTGGGGCGGGATCTGGACGCAGGAGCTGGAAGATCTGGATGTCCAGGTGCCGGCTGGGCCCGGCCTGGGGAGGGCGTACATCCGCTGTTGCTCTTGCTGTGGCTCCCTGTCTTGTGGGTGTGTGGGGGCGGGCCGGGTTGTTGGCGATGGGTATTGGTCCGGGGTGGCGGCGGCGTGTGTTGTCTGTCGGTTGGCTGCGGATCCCCCTTGCCTGCGGCGGTGGGGGGGGCCCTTGTCGGTTGGTCCCTGGTTGGGGCCCCGCTGGGGGGCGTGGTGCCCCTGTTCCCCGTGGCCTCCGGGTCCTTATCCGGGCCCGCCCTGGCGTAGCCGGTTACCGGCGGAGCCCGTTGGCTCGTCACTGCGATCTCTCGGGCCCTAGCATTGCGGCTGGTGGGTGTTCCCCTGGGGCTTCCATCTGTTCCTCTCTTGGTGGGTGATCGACCCTGCGCTGATCCGCCTGTGGCCTCTGTACTCTGTGGGCCCTGGATGCATACATCTCTTGCCTCCTCCATGTCTGTGTCGATTCCTGTAGGACGGATTGACGGTTCCTTACACCAGCTATCAATCACTTGCATGGGGAAACCTTATTCAGACCTGCATGCTCGCACACACATAGGTGTGGGGACATTGGTGTGGACGGACATATCTTAAGCTGAGGTTATCATCATTAGTTAGTTGTTCACAGGAGCTTACCAGAAACATTTGTATTATGTTCATTAATCCATGCTTGTGTGTAGTGAATGTGTAATTCTTAGTTTATTCTACTAGATCCGAACTATTGGTTTGGTTCTGTACAGTTTGTTGTTTTTGTTTTTTATTACTGTTTCTCTGCCGTCCGGCAGAGGTGGAGGACTGGGATGTTTTCTTGTGTTCTTTGTTTGCCTCCCTGTCTTGTGTCGTCGGTTCGCGCCTCTGTTGGTCCGGTTTCTTTTCTTCACCTTCTTCCTTTCTCCCTTCTTGTCTCGGTTTAGTGTCCATGACGTCAGGAAATTGAACCCACAGTAATCACTAATAAAGATTTTTCATACATATACATCAAGTGGCGTACTACAGCGAAGCTGTAATACTCTGCTTGGGAAAGTAAAACTGTTGGGCTTGTACTTGGTACTCAGACACCAATTCTGAGTAGCATACTGCTAGACAGGACACGTTAAAAAAAATAAATAAAAAAAAATAAAAAATAAAGTGCACAGGTGTACCTTGTAATACCCACAATAAAAGGACACCCTGGAATGTGCAGTTTTTGCTTTATTGGGGGTCTGGGGACTCAGAACCGGTCAGTATCTGGTGTGACCACCATTTGCCTCATGCAGTGCAACACATCTTCTTCGCATAGAGTTTATCAGATTGTCAATTTTGGCCTGTGGAATGTTGGTCCACTCCTCTTCAATGGCTGTGCGAAGTTGTTGGATATTAGTGGGAACTGGTACACGCTGTCGTATACGCCGGTCAAGCACATCCCAAACATGCTCAATGGGTGACATGTCCGGTGAGTATGCTGGCCATGCAAGAACTGGGACATTTTCAGCTTCCAAGAATTGTGTACAGATCCTTGCAACATGGGGCCGTGCATTATCTTGCTGAAACATGAGGTGATGTTCATGGATGTATGGCACAACAATGGGCCTCAGGATCTCATCACGGTATCTCTGTGCATTCAAAATGCCATCAATAAAATGCACCTGTGTTCTTCATCCATAACAGATGCCTGCCCATACCATAACCCCACCACCACCATGGGCCACTCGATCCACAACATTGACATCAGCAAAGCGCTCACCCACACGACGCCACACACGCTGTCTGCCATCTGCCCTGAACAATGTAAACCGAGATTCATCCGTGAAGAGAACACCTCTCCAACGTGCCAGACGCCATCGAATGTGAGCATTTGCCCACTCAAGTCTTTTACGGCGACGAGCTGGAGTCAGAAGTGTATAATATTGTATTGTCTTTTATGTTTTTTTTTTTTTTTATTGATTGTAATGATTTGTGTAGGTGTTTTGTGTTTTAGGGACCAGGTCTGCGAATTAGCTGTTAGCTATAAGGCCTATGAACATGGCATCGGTTATTCTGTGTAGCAATGCTTCTTGTTCTGTCCCTATCAAATAAATGAATGAAAAGAAAAAAAAAAGGTCACGATCTTTGAGGTGAACCTGCTGGATGTGGAGGTCCTGGGCTGGTGTGGTTACACGTGGTCTGCGATTGTGAGGCCGGTTGGATGTACTGCCATATTCTCTGAAACGCCTTTGGAGACGGCTTATGGTGGAGAAACACTGAGGAGGACAGGGCAGATCTGTGAGGGTGACATCGGCATATTTAATCCAAATCACTTTGCCCCCATACAAACCGTTTATGATACAACCCAAAGTTTGTGCATGATCCGCATGCATCTTAAAATAATTGGAATAAAGTAAACAATGCACAAAAAGGAAAACAGTTTGAGGGGTGGCAATACTATGACTTGCCAATAGCTCATTTCCACAACTTACCAATTCCACATGATACCAATTTCACTGGTTTGCACATACAGAAGTTATTGCATGATTTTTTTTTTCTTTCTTTGCATAATGGACTTCAGACAAATATAGAATTACCTTCATGTTAAAAAAATATGACCTAGGCAAACTGTATGACAAAATACAAAGTGTGCAAGCAGCTGGGTTTTAAATTTAAAGCATCAGCTTTTGTATGTTTGAGTGATTTGACGCTTGGAAGCGCAGACCGGTGTGAATGTGGCTTTATTTGTCCTAAGATTTTCTACTAATGGTGTTGAAATGCACCACACTTTATCACGGCCTCTATTAAAGGTTGAGTTACATGATAACCTCATATTGATTTAAAAAATATTCTATCAGGTCAACCAGAATCATTTTACAAAGAGTTCAATTAGGGTGTATTCAGACCTACAGTGTTTGGTGCACTTTAAACAGACCAGAGTGCGTTTAAAACTCTGGTCCGGACCTTTTATGCAGGTGTGATAACACACAAACGAATCCTGCTGCGGATCAGAGAAATGGACTGGTCCCAAGCGAACAGAGGTTCGCTTCGCTTCAGGTCTGAATAAAAACCGTCTCGATCTGAACCAACTCCACAGTACATGCGCCTTTTTGTCATATCATTCATATTTTTTAACCCACGCGTTTGACTCAAGCGCCACAAATCAATGCTGTTGTGAATGTTATTAATTCGGAGCACGCAGAACTCATCGTTTCCTTCTGTTTACTGCACGCATTTGCTGTTCTAAACTTTCAAACAGCATTGCGGAACTTGCATTGCATGAGCTGCTCTGACACGCAATTGACAGGAGATCATGACACTGACAGGATAGTTTTGTCAGAATAAACAGCTGTCCAATAGATAAACAGGACAGGACATTAGCTTCAGTCTGAAGACTCCTGCACTTAACTGTCATTGCTCAGTCATTGTCCCAACCTTGCCTCTGATCGTAACCATGCATCAGTTCACCAAACCGCGTAACCACAGATCTTGAAAACCCTGATCCAGTCCGCCTGCTCTGTCTCTCCAACTTCATTCTGCCGCAGCTCCCACCGCCCCGGCGCTGACTCCTCCAGCAGCTCTGCTACAATTCTTCTCGGGTCACATCCGCAGCTCAGCTTCATAGCTCGGCCTAGTGCTCACTCATCTCCCAGCGTTGACAACGCCTTATCATCTTGCTCCAGCTGTCTTCCGTGTCTGGAACGGCGAAACATCTCGTTGCCCTCACATCCATGCCTGCAGCTCTGATATCCATATGATTTCACAGCTTTTTTCCTTTTTTTCGGGTCTTTGCAAGTTCCGCCCACACCATCGCTGTCCAATAGCACACGTGGATGTGTTTACAAAATATAGTCCATTTGCAAAAATTAACAGTCAGAATACAATCCGCACCAAAGGAAAGAAAAATAGTTTGCTTTTGGTCCGTACAAAGGACTTTTCTTGTCTGGATACACCTTTGCTCTGATCAGTGACACCCATTGTACTAGAAATGCTTGTGATACTAAATAAATGGAAAAATGTGCTAACAGAAAAATCCTGCAAAAATCTGCTTTCTACAGAGCATTTCAGAAATGGAATAAAATTATTTAAAAATATTAGAGAATTAAAGGACATATATTCTTTAAAAAAAAGTACACCTGGATCTGCCTGAATATTTTAGGTATTCTATTGAAGGTTGGAAATTTACAAGTGAATTACACTTGGCTTTTGTAAGTAATTAGAAGTATTAATTTTATTTATAACATGTCATACATGTTATTTTAAAGGTGGTATTGTAAATGATGATTATATTTAATTAAATGGATCCCAGGAAGATTAGTAACCACTGTGATGGAAACTAATGAATAAACATGATGATCGTGCAGTGAGTATCTATGTGAAAAAAATAAAAAAGAAAGGGGGGGAATCTATATATAATCTATATGTAACGCTGTGAGGTTTGCACATGTTTTAACAAGGGCAAACCTTTTAATAAATCAGGCCAATAGTGTTTATATACTAACGGATCCTTTCAAGCCTTTGTTTCTGCAAACTATGATGATGTTAGGCTTGCTGCTAATGAAAAGACAACATTAAAGATTAGAATATTTAATCTGATTTAAAAAAAACAAACAACCTTTTTAATTATAGAACTGTGATCTTAGCGAAAAGTATGTATAATACCTGCTTCAAGGTTGTTGTTTCAGAAGGTACTATTTGTGACAAATGAACCTCATCAAAACATATATTCTACTTTACTGATTCTAACAATATAGATAGAAATCCATATGTAATTTGAGTGTGAAAGAATTCTTGATTTCCTATTATTTTTCATACAAACCCTAATTACCAGTGACTGTTACCGCATAATTAGAGAAAAAACAAATTAGAGACCCTACCTCAGCTGTCAAAAACTGAGACTTTTATCAGAGGCAGACATTTTGAAACTGACATTTTGGATTGTAAAAGCTCTCATGTTCCTCAAAAATACGAACTGTAAAAAAAAAAAAAAGTAAATAAGATGGTATACTCTTGAAGGTTGCCCGATGAAGCAAGCTAAAAAGAAAAAGAAAAAATGTCAAGGCTCATTTGAAAAAGCTTCACTTGAATTAGAGAAACAAAAAAAGATATATTTGTAATTATTAATAACGCTTGGTGTAAGGAGTGACATGGGTGGAACAACAAGATTCTGAAAGCAAGTAAAGATTAAATACAGTAATATTCCTCAAAAATCTAATTTAAACTTTTTTTTTAAAAGATAAAACCTACTGTTCATTGCATTACATATTTTAGCCACCAAATAGGAAACTGCAACTGCTGCATCCGCTTTAATAACTTTATATTGGAGGCTGGCTGTATGTGATGGAGTGAACAGCAGCAGAATACCAATCCGAGGTTAACATCATATTGATTGTCCGATCATATTCATCAAGCTAAAATAAGGATCAGAGATAGCCTGGTATTGAGCAGGTTTTTCCAAGAGCATTATGTTGCCATTAAGAATGAGTGGGGCTTCAAGTTAGCCTCATTCCTGGAACCGAATTAGGCCAAATTATTGCCTTGGTCCAGCTGATTTAAAGCTGAATTTGACTTCTTTTAATCTCACAAATGTACCCAAGTAATGCGGTAAGAAAATCTAATTTATCTGCATGTAAAATCCAGCCAAGCTATTCACTCTGATAACCAAGCTTTTCACAGGAAGTGATGAGACTGTGGAAGCCTGAGTAACAATGCAAGCTCACATCATTATTGCAGTAACCAGTGCAACACAAACAAACAGTACAAACTCATGAAATGTACTGACCTGCAGCGTTGTTGTTGTCGTCCATTTCTTCACTCATTGTGAATATCCTACTTTTACTTTTTCTGCTTCACTGCTGCCAGCATTTTTTTTTTACTATTGGTGTGATGCTCTTGTCCAATTGGAAGA
Organism: Apricaphanius iberus; assembly: GCA_028564705.1. Lineage (NCBI taxonomy): Eukaryota > Metazoa > Chordata > Actinopteri > Cyprinodontiformes > Aphaniidae > Apricaphanius > Apricaphanius iberus. The sequence continues at coordinate 32,160 of JAPXFQ010001676.1, read as the reverse complement.
ATGCTAATGCGAAAGGGTGCATGTCACCACTTGGCATTGGGTGTCAAACATACTTAATTCAATAATTCGATTCTCTCAGAGAGATATAAACTGGGATGGAGACTCCCTTTCTGGTTAAGGTATTCGTATGATTATAGCCAAAAATTGTTTTAGATGTACATGCAAACGTACTGATTATCATCATGTGTGCTTTTGAACTAACTGAATGTTTAAAGATAGAACAGCTTGAGATTTCCACACTCAGCTCATCATCATAGGAATTTTAGAAATTGATTTCATATTCTCTCGCTGCTGACAAATCAAGGTTGTGGCAGAGATGCTTGGTTAGCCACCATTCCTATTTACAGAGAGCGCTGGTTTGGAAGTGTACTACACACAGGATGGCTCCGGTGAAATCATCAGCAGCAGAAACTGGGGCTTTTATCTGCAGGAAATAAAAGCCTGGCTGTGTCATCATGCCCCCTAAAGACGCCACTCTGGTTAGCAGGGTGCCCTGATTGGATTTGCAAATTTTATGTGTGCTGTGCTGCAAAGGAAAAAGTGTGAAAAGTTCCAACCCATTAAGGTTGTCTCAGATATGAAATCCAGGTTGAGTTGGTTTAAATCAACATTTTAATAATATATCTAATAAAATGCTAATTTTTATCTTTTAAGGTTTTATCTATATATAAGGTCTCATAATGGTACACATAACTACTAGTTTGTTTTATAATTGAAAAAAAGGCACTTAAATTTAGTTGGGGATTAAGGTTTTCTGTTTAATGGATTTTTGCTTATTTGAAACAGAGAATAATCATTAACATTTGAAAAATGTTTTAAGTGCACATTAGAACAACACGCAACAACACCACATTGAGCTGGGGGAGAGAGGCTGGGGGGTCTTTCCACACCCCTGTTCGTTGGACCATCAGGGGTCGGAGCCCGGATAGAACATCACGCCGTCTGGTCGGGGTCCTGGGCTGGTGGGCTGCTCTTGCCGGTGTGGGGCCTTGGCGGTCTACTTGTCCCCGTCCTGGTGGGCAAAGGGGTCTGTCTCCTGGGTGCAGGGGCAGGGTTCTCTACTGGGGTGTCTGTCCCTGGGCCTGGGAGTATGGAGTATAGTGTACGTATGGGGGGTATGAATGAGGGTATAGCGTCCTTTTTTCGTATGTCCTGTATTTGTAAGAATGTGTACACAAGAAAGGGAGGGTACGTATGAGTGTCTCTGTCTGTCTATGTCTACCTTTCAGGTTGGGTGTTTGGCTGCTCTCTGGCCTGAGGCATCTTCTTCCCTCCCCGTCACTCCCCGTCGGTGATGGTTGCTCCTGCCCGCTGGTTGATTATGGCTCTCTATGCCTGGGGCCGGGGGTCCCGGTTGCGGCCCGGCTCGGTCCTGGTGCATGTCGGGCGGGTCCTGGGTGGTCCGGTGTGTCGGGCGGCCGCTGTTTCGGGCCGATGTCCTCCTTGGATTGACTAGGGCACCTCTTATGGGGGTGCCGGGTTTGTAGAATAGGTTGGTGCCGTCCGGTGGATCGGTGGGGACCGTGCCTGGCGCCCAATCCTCCTGCCGGTTCCAGGACTTCAGCTGGCTGGTCTGTTCGCCTGGTGGGGCTGTCCGGCATTGGCTGGGCCCCTGATCTTGGCGCCCCACGTGGGGCGGGATCTGGACCCTGGAGCTGGAAGATCTGGATGTCCAGGTGCCGGCTGGGCGCGGCCTGGGGAGGGCGTACATCCGCTGTGGCTCCCTGGCGTGTGGATGTGTGGGGGCGGGCCGGGTTGTTGGCGGTGGGTACTGGTCCGGGGTGGCGGCGGCGTGTGTTGTCCGTCGGTTGGCTGCGGGTCCTCCTTGCCTGCGGCGGCGGCGGGGGACCCTTGTCGGCTGGTCACTGGTTGGGGCCCCGCTGGGGGGTGGGGTGCCCCTGGTCCCCGTGGCCTCCGGTTCCTGGTCCGGGCCCGCCCTGGCGTAGCCGGTTACCGGCGGAGCCCGTGGGCTCGTCACTGCGATCTCTCGGGCCCCAGCATCGCGGCTGGTGGGTGCTCCCCTGGGGCTTCCATCTGTTCCCCTCTTGGCGGGTGATCGACCCTGCGCTGATCCGCCTGTGGACTCTGTACTCTGTGGGACGCTGGATGCATACATCTCTTGCCTCCTCCATGTCTGTGCCGATTCCTGTAGGACGGATTGACGGTTCCTTACACCAGCTATCAATCACTTGCATGGGGAAACCTTATTCCGACCTGCATGCTCGCACACACATAGGTGTGGGGACATAGGTGAGGACGGACATATCTTAAGCTGAGGTTATCATCATTAGTTAGTTGTTCACAGGAGCTTACCAGAAACATTTGTATTATGTTCATTAATCAATGCTTGTGTGTAGTGAATGTGTAATTCTTTGTTTATTCTACCAGATCCGAACTATTGGTTTGGTTCTGTACACTTTGTTGTTTTTGTTTTGTATTACTGTTTCTCTGCCGTCCGGCAGAGGTGGAGGACTGGGATGTTTTCTTGTGTTCTTTATTTGCCTCCCTGTCTTGTGTCATCGGTTCGCCCCTCTGTTGGTCCGGTTTCTTTTCTTCACCTTCTTCCTTTCTCCCTTCTTGTCTCAGTTTAATGTCCATGACGTCAGGAAATTGAACCCACAGTAATCACTAATAAAGATTTTTCATACATATACATCAAGTGGCGTACTACAGCGAAGCTGTAATACTCTGCTTGGGAAAGTAAAACTGTTGGGCTTGTACTTGGTACTCAGACACCAATTCTGAGTAGCATACTGCTAGACAGGACACGTTAAAAAAAAAAAAGAAAAGAAAAAAAGGCACTTAAATTTAGTTGGGGATTAAGGTTTTCTGTTTAATGGATTTTTGCTTATTTGAAACAGAGAATAATCATTAACATTTGAAAAAGAAAAGGAAGATCTTTTTAATTCGTGTAAGTATGCAGAATATGTAAAACAAGGCAGGATTTGTAAATTGGTTGCATTTTTTCAAAATTGTTTGTTCAGTTCTATCTAAACAGTGACCAATAGAAAATGTATCAAACAAATGGTTTCATCAATTCAAGCATAAAATTATCAATTTAAAAATAGCGTAATAAACTTTGAATATTACTAAATATGTTTTTATTTGTGACCCTTATTTAAACTACAGTTGTTGTGACCCCCTGCAATGCCGATATCCAGTAGGTTGCCCACACATTCACATGGCCATGAGAACTGTGAACGAATAACTTACGTTCTTAGGTTCATGAAAATGAGATCCAGTAATTAACTGTTTTGTGATCACCACTGGAAAATGTTCTCTCTCTTAATCATCTTGAAATTTATTGAGTTTGTTGCAACTTAATCACAGTTCTTTTCTTTTCCAGGGTTTATGTAGATGTTGCTAAAAGGGATTTTGTTTCCTGTAAACAATACTGCATGAACATCCCAAATTTTCCATTGGCCTATTTACATAATGTATGACATTTTTCAAATTCTATAGACAGGGGCGGTGCAGCCCCCTAGCACTTGTTTTCTCTTAGGGATGTAAAATACATCACAATTTGAACACGTTGTCATTTTCTATGATCGGGTGGCGCAATTGCTCAGAGAGCATGATTCAGGTGGATTACTCAGACATGCATAAATTAAGCCAAAAACCTCTCTGGTCTGAAAATTGCACTACCCAATGAAAACTCCAAAAACTTGATTTTGCATGATATAGGCCCTTTAACCTGATACATTGCACATTAAAAATGAAGACCTTCATCTTATTGGCCCTGTCATTCAATGTTTAACCTTGTTTATGTGGTAGACAAAGCTATTGATTGCATTTTGACTCCAACTAACCAACTGAGCTCTCTTTCATCTAACAAATTTGAATGCTGTCTTAACATTGTTTCTTTCTTAAATAAAGAAACTAAATGAGCCACTACCACCATTAACATTTTACCTTTCTTAAACATAGAAAGTACTTCTGGATCAGTTATTCTCTGCTTTTTTTTTTCACTCTGTCTTTTGAAAAACCCCAAACACTAAGCCAGGTTCGCCTGGATGTTTCTGGTTTTTTAAAGGATGTTTTCCTTTCAGCTGTTGCTACTGCTTCCCCAGTATGAGGAATTTCTGCGAAGGCAAACACACAATGCAAGCGACTGTCCATTGTCACCACATTTTCATCTAGTAGGAGCGACTGCTGCAAAAATGGGTCAATGAAATTGGCTAGGGTTCCTTAAACTGAAAACATTTTAAACCAATTTGAATATTAAACTCCACTTGACTGTATTGTTTGATTACTAGAATCAGTTGGAATGTATGTACTTGATTTAGAATCATCTGTCTGTAGTTTTACATTGTACTTTTTCTGCTTTGAGATACATGTTGTGAATTGCAATATAAATAAAGTGAATAAAATTAAATAACCATAAGTCCTGCTTAGATTGTTATGAATAGAAACAAATACAAAATTGCATTATCTATATTTATCATGTCTATTAAACTTTCAAGTCTCTCGATAGAATAAAAAAAAGGTTTAATTATGGTTTTCATAAAAATAAATGTCAGGGAATGGTCTTTTATAATGTGGCACAAACCAGACTGATTTTTCTTGAGAATTACTGTGTAATTACTGTTAACACTGTACCTGCTTTTGAATGAAGAGTTCAAAAGAGTTTATCAATTCTAGAAAGTCCATATTTAATTTTTTTTTGTTGAGTTTTTCAAGGTTTGTTTTTGTCTTTTTTGCAAATAAATTGTTAAAAGCTGTGGCTGATTGCGCACAACAACATATGACTGAACAAACTGTTCAAGGAAAACTTGCAATGTTAAAGTGTCTGAGTCACACATTCAGCCTAATTCTTTTGTCTGAAAGGTGTCCAATCATTTTAGTCTTAGAATATTGACTTAGTGTGACAACTCAGACTGTGAAAATGAACAAAGAGGATAAAATATGTGTGGGGAAATTTATTTTAGTGAATGCATAGATGAGTTCATGGGTTATAATGAAATTAATGTGGTGAAACATACTTTTATGTGTGTAATGATTGTAAGACAGAGCAGTCCAGTTCATAAAAATATGTTGACCTGTTTGTAATAGTAAAAGTTGTCATAAACAATCAATTTTGTTTTTACAGTGTAGTAACATGCTAGCCTGTAAATGCTTTATTCCTTAGAAAACTCAGCTTGTCTATTCCTTTAACTAAAGGAGTTGTAAATCTTATTAAAACTCTTGAGTAAATAAATATGATAAATACAGCACTGGGCATTGAGTGTGAAAATGGAATGGTTCAGTGAATGCATTTGGCAGGTGTCCTGAAGATAACAGTGAAGCATCAGGAAGTGATGAGTCATATTCCCACTGGAAAATTACTGATAAGCTCCACTGGCTGATTAGCCTATTCCCCGTTGAGCTAAAAGTGAATCGGCAAACATCACAGCCCATAGAAAAAATTGGTAAAGTTAAGTTAATTAAATGGACTGGCCTTTACAAGTCACAATGAAATCTGAAGTCCCACATACAATTCAGAGTTCATTCAATTTTGCTGGGGTTTTATGTGTTCAACCAAAATAAAGAAGCAGATAGTTGTAAGACAAGGGAATATTTTTTTTTCTAAATTCTTTTTAAAAATAAATTTGAAAAAAAAAAACTTTTAATCAAAGTGCTCTACTACATTAAAACAAGTTACAGTTAATGATAATAAAATTAAATGAAACACAATGAAATTTGCATAAAAAGTATTAAAAGGCTGGAGTAAAGAAACTCACAATGGGTGTTTCTCAATGTCAAGGCGTCTTGCCTACCAATGTGCCTTGCCTACCGAGGCACTGCCTTGGTAGGTCAAAAAAACGGTTTGGAACAGACTAGCCTTACGTGACCTCGGCGGCTTACATGCTCTGTTTACATCCCGCCCATCGTAGTAGCATTGTAGCGTAGTAATATTACTTCAACCATGGAACTGGAAATGTATAACGCAGAACGCACCCCGAAGTAGGTGCTGCCGGCTCCTGCCGCGCTGTATTCTGGGAAATTTTTGACCGAGAGCAAGGCACGTCTGATATATCCTTGGTTAGTTAGCTAAACGGCTAACAAACGGAGGACAGAATCCTCCGTCGAACATGGACATTGGAACATGGCTTGGCGGTCCCTGATGACGTATCTCCTAGGCAACCGGGGCGGGATCAAGGCACGGTTCCTGGGCATTGAGAAACACCCACCGTGTCATGTCACTGAAGATAACTTTTTTTAATAGACGTAAAGAAAAAAGAAATATGTCAAATCTTTAATGCCAACTTTCACACCTGAAAAGTTTTGATCTCCTCTCAACTTCAGCCTTATACAACCATCAGTAGTTAGACAGCTTATCTAAGAGCTGCTGGTATTGGACTAATATAGGGCGAATAAGTCAGACAGGTACAGAGGAGTATAACCACGAATGCACCTGAAAGCTAACAGAAGGGAAAAAAACCCCGATCACAATCATTGCTTTGTCACACAGTCAGCTAGTGCAGAAATTACAGAGCAGGTGAGGCATGTTTCTGAACGAGCTGAAGGAGTGAAAGAGAGGCCTGACTCATCCCAGCATGAGTATAGCAATAATCCAGTCGAGCTGTGATAAAAGCATGAGTTATTTCATGTTTTGACAATTTAGTTTGGCAACCTTGCGTAACTGAACAAAACTGTTCTGCAAAATATTGCTGACCTCTTTGCTATGTTGTACGTGAAACGGAAATACAGGGTTAAACAAACATTTTTAACATGTTTCTTAACATTACCAAGGTTTCAAAGCTGGATGTGAATTACTGTCAGGACTGTATAAAGAAAAACCCCTCTCCTTTCTGTTAAGCTCAGAAAAAACATGGCCCTTCATATTGGTAAATACATACGCAATTAAATCCCTTGACCCCCAGACTACCCAAATAAAGTAATTTGTAACCAGTCACCTTCAAAAGTTATATAATTGGTGAATAAATTCTACCTGTGGGTAATTCAAACCCTGCTATTCTGTTAAGGTCTTAGGTTTGTTAGAAAATATTAGTAAAAGCCACCAGAAGACCCCCCCCCCAAAAAAAAAAACAAAAAAAAACCCAAAAACAAATGTGGGGTTATACTTTGGGGAAGTTTAAAGGAGACTTAGGTTATAGAACGATAGGTTTATGTCAGACACACACAGCAAATAATTGGAAAATGTGCTCCTTTAAGATTAGAGGCAAATTTAACTTTTTGGACTGCGTCATTAACAGGCGGAAAACTAACACTTCACATCTCACTAAACAAACCATCCCTCCAGTGAAAGAAGGTGGGGCCACTTTCATGCTGATGTTAGGCTTTTCTTTAATTGGCACAGAGAAGCTGGTCAGATAAGATGGAGCTAAATAAAAGACAAATGACAAAGAAAAACAGTTATCGGCTGCAAAAGATGAGAAAAAGCCAACCATAAGTATACTTCTAGAGCTATAACTAAAAGGTTTAGATTAAAACATATCTGTCAGGTTTGGTGGTTTTAGGACTCAAAAGGCAGCCCTGGATTGAACCTCGGAGACTGGAAAAATGGTTTAACAATACTTAAAAAAAAAGATTTCTGTTGTCTCTGGAGAATAGCCAGGAAGGAATCACAGGAGCAGACTGTAATGAGGACAAGGATATATTAAAACTGGTAAGAGAGGGGTTACCGATTAAACTGGGGGAGTTGATCTTACTGGAGGACCGGAGAAGGTGACCTGGGAAGAAGGTAAGTGAAGTTCTGTTCTTTGAGACTGGCTGGAGGTTCCTGGATGTGTGTGCATGTGAAGCAGGCGGACGAGCAGGTGAGCTGATGAGCGACAGCAGGTGAACAGGAGGCAGACGATCCAGTGGGGGTGGCGGTGCTGAGGCTGACCATGAGATCATCCAAGGAGAAGCAAGTAGGTGGATCCAGAGGTTTCATTTCTCAGAGACGGGAACTTGGAAAAGGAAGCCAAGGATGACGAAGGAGGTCCTGGATCCTTCTGTGAGAAAGGCAAGGTAAGTGAACCAAAACAGATTCCAGGAATGTTCTCTTTGGTTGTTTCTAAGAGTAAGTTGTGGCCGTGTTACCATGCTTGCAGTGAGAATGATCTGGTGCCAGCATGTGGAATTCGCTCCCCCCTTTGTAGCAGGTGTGGATTAGACAACAAGCAGCATCTGCTGCTAGCTGCCTGCCACACCTGTGTAGAAGGTGAGAGAAAACACAAACAACACCGAATCCTAACAATATCAATGTGTTCAAATGGCCAAATTAAAGTCTAGACCTAAATTCAAGTTTGAATTAAATTAGAGCATTTCTTACCAGATGCAGATGCGGAGCTCCGTTAACTTTCTCAATTTTATTTTTTCAGGACACAGCATGCAGAATCCCATGAAGTTATAGCAATTACATGAGTCAGACAAGAAGTGACACGTGAGGTGCATCTGGTATATTTCCAAATTAAACCTACAATTAAAGCTACATTCTTTCCCCTTATTTTTCTTTTATTATCAGTGAGAGCGATATAATTTCACAGTGTATGATACTTCATGTTGTTTTTACAAGTACAATCAACAAAAATATAAACGCAATATCTTTGTTTATGCTCCCATTTTTCATGAGATGGACTTAAAGATGTAAAATTCATTCCAGATACACAATATTACTAATTCTCTTAAACATTGTTCACAAATCAGTCTAAATGTGTGATAGTGAGCACTTCTGCTTTGCTGAGATATTCCATCCCACCTCACAGGTATGCCACATCAAGATGCTGATCTGACATCATGATTAGTGCACAGGTGTACCTTATATTGTCCAGTTTTTTTGCTTTATTGGGGGTCTGGGGACACAGAACCGATCAGTATCTGGTGTGAGCACCATTTGCCTCATGCAGTGCAACACATCTTCGCATAGAGTTTATCAGATTGTCAATTGGCCTGTGGAATGTGGGTCCACTCCTCTTCAATGGCTGTGCGAAGTTGTTGGATATTAGTGGGAACTGGTACACGCTGTCGTATACGCCGGTCAAGCACATCCCAAATATGCTCAATGGGTGACATATCCGGTGGGTATGCTGGCCATGCAAGAACTGGGACATTTTCAACTTCCAAGAATTGTGTACAGATCCTTGCAACATAGGGTCGTGCATTATCTTGCTGAAACATGAGGTGATGTTCATGGATGTACTGTATGGCACAACAATGGGCCTCAGGATCTCTCCCCAGTATCTCTGTGCATTCAAAATGCCATCAATAAAATGCGCCTGTGTTCTTCATCCATAACAGATGCCTGCCCATACCATAACCCCACCACCACCATGGGCCACTCGATCCACAACATTGACATCAGCAAAGCGCTCACCCACACGACGCCACACACGCTGTCTGCTATCTGCCCTGAACAATGTAAACCGAGAATTATCCGTGAAGAGAACACCTCTCCAACGTGCCAGACGCCATCGAATGTGAGCATTTGCCCACTCAAGTCTGTTACGGCGACGAGCTGGAGTCAGGTCAAGACCCCGACTAGGACGACGAGCATGCAGTTGAGCTTCCCTGAGAAGGTTTCTGACAGATGGGCAGAAATTGTTTGGTTATGCCAACCAATTGTTTCAGCAGCTGTCTGAGTGGCTGGTCTCAGACGATCTTGGAGGTGAACCTGCTGAATGTGGAGGTCCTGGGCTGGTGTGGTTACATGTGGTCTGCGGTTGTAAGGCCGGTGGGATGTACTGCCATATTCTCTGAAACGCCTTTGGAGATGGCTTATGGTGCAGAAATGAACATTCAATACACGAGCAACAGATCTGGTTGACATTTCTGCTCTCAGCATGCCAACTGCATGCTCCCTCAATGCTTGTTGCATCTGTGGCATTTTACTGTGAGACAAAACAGCACATTCCAGGGTGGCCTTTTATTGTGGGCAGTATAAGGTACACCTGTGCACTAATCATGATGTCAGATCAGCATCTTGATGTGGCACACCTGTGAGGTGGGATGGATTATCTCAGCGTGTACCAGTTCCCACTAATATCCAACAACTTTGCACAGCCATTGAAGAGGAGTGGACCAACATTCCACAGGCCACAATTGACAATCTGATAAACTCTTTGCGAAGAAGATTTGTGTTTCACTGCATGAGGCAAATGGTGGTCACACCAGATACTGACCGGTTCTGTGTCCCCAGACCCCCAATAAAGCAAAAAAACTGCACATTCCAGGGTGGCCTTTTATTGTGGGCAGTATAAGGTACACCTGTGCACTAATCATGATGTCAGATCAGCATCTTGATGTGGCATACCTGTGAGGTGGGATGGATTATCTCAGCAAAGCAGAAGTGCTCACTATCACACATTTAGACTGATTTGTGAACAATGTTTAAGAGAAATAGTAATATTGTGTATCTGGAATGAATTTTACATCTTTAAGTCCATCTCATAAAAAATGGGAGCAGAAAAAAAGGTGTTGCGTTTACATTTTTGTTGAGTGTATATCTTTAACCCTCTATGGCATACGGTTGCTCTCAGGCAACAAACCAATCTTTTGGCTCTTACACTGGCCCTTTAATGTTTTTTTTTTTTTATAAAATTACTAGACATGTTTCTGTCCATTTAAATCAGGTTCTGAAGTGGGTGGGGACAATTGTCTGGGGGTGGAGCCGTCCTTTCAGGAAGCAGAGTCACAAGGGACACAGTGCCAGAAAAAGGTAAGATAAATATCACTTTTCTACATGTTTAAATTCGAAAATCTTGATAAAATAAATATGTGACTGTGCATGAATATTTTAAGAAGCATATTTGATTGTTAATATATGTTTTTTTGTTTCTATTTATATACTAAAACTGCACTTTTAGGTTTGTTGCCTCAAGGCAACATCATGCAGTTGTAGCACTTTTGTTTGAGCAGTGTAATGCTACTGGTTGGGGATGTGCTTGAATGGATAATCAACACCACACTCAATGTTTTTTGCTGTTCTATCTTCCATTCTGATCTATCTACTATTGCTTGTAGGAAATGGATGCAATAATGTTTTACGGGTCCAAGAATGAAGGAGTTAGCGACATTCCAATCGAAAGTGAGGACAGTGAGCTTGAGAGTGACAGTGGAGAATAGTGGACCCCAGAATCAGGTTTGAGGGCCAATTAGTAGGTCAGGGGTCAGTCAGGGTTCAATAACGTGTGAGTGTGGGTGTGTAGATGTTTGCGCCTGTGTGCATGCTTGTGAATGCAAGGGTGGGTGAAGAAAAGTATAATAGATCAATTACTAGGTTCTTTCAAATTTTATTTTTCTTGCCTTTTTCTCAAGGAGATGGGCAAGCTGATGAGCCTGAGGAAATAAATGAAGAGGAACATGAGGAAAATGAAGACATGCTCCCTGAGCATGACAATGGCTTACCCCATTGTAGAACATCCCATAATGCAAACTTCCCCGACTATCCTGAATGGCAGGGTAACCTCCCAAGATCTGAAGATGTTTGTTCCCCCCATCATTACTTCAAGATGTTTTATTCAGATGACATCCTGTCAGTGATTTCAGAGCAGTCAAATATGTATGCCAGACAGTACAACCCAAACAAGCCTCTAAACCTCAGCAGTAAGGAACTGGAACAGTTCATAGGTACTGTGATCTACATGTCGGAGAAGTGTAGAAGAGGACCCGCTACTCCCATTCCCGTTCCTGACGTGCGCCTGGACGCCACAGCCCACTGGATGGTCATAGCTGGAAATACCTTGATGCAAAGGAACTCCAAGGCTCAAGTGCAGGAAATGTGGCATCCATCTATGTTTCACAGCCACTAGCAACTGCTTCTTGCTGTACCATACACAATAGGCTACTGAGACCTGCAGCTGTGTGACTTACTAGAGGCTCAGAACTGTTTTTGCTTTTGTTGTTGCAGTCTGGAGTGTTCTGTACCTGTTTAAAAAAGGCGAGCTTGAAAAATAAAAGAATAAAAGCTTCTCTAATGTATTTGTTTTATTATTTTCCTAATTCCATGTAATATTGAAAACCTTGGTGTTTTAGTACCCTCGTCGCACAATGTTGCCCTTAGGCAAAAAAACATTATCTGATTGTTGGGGGGGGGGGGGCAGATGTAAAGATCAATATGTTGTCACGGACCCACGAGCTCTTAAAAAGTGTGTTGAAATATTTTTTTTTCCCCCTAAAATAAAATTTCATGCCATAGAGGGATGTATTGTGTCAAATTTTGTCAGTGTTTTACAAGCTATTGCTAAACATGCATTGCTTACACTCATTGCTTTCCAGAGATGTTCCACATGGGATCTGCAATCAGTGTGAATGGCAGTCCATACGGCAGACATAAGGAGATGGACCACACCGTATGAATCAGACATAACCTGCAACATTTAAACAAGGATTTTTCTCGGAATTTATACAAAAAGAAGGGTGCTTAATCAATGCTTAGAGCTTGTACATAACTTTTTTTTAAAACTTGTTTCAGAAAGCAATCCTAACTGAATACGTACAGGCCAGAAAAGGTTATTTTACCTTGATTAATAGTTGTCCTGTGGGTTTTCTGTTAGCATTATTTACTTGATTTTATGGCTGAATCAAAATGGCAGCTCTGTGCATCCTGGGCAGGTGCACAATGTCTGCTAAACCATCAAAGTGGAGTTTATGAGCAGGATTTTCTTATGAGTGTGCCCACTCACTGAGATCAAGGGTAGGCTGAAGTTGGCAACTGTTGTAACAAGCCACTTCAGCCAGACCACGGTTCTATTAATCTTTGTTTCATTTAATCGTTCCTGTTTCAAAAGCAGAGATTATGCTCATCTATCACCTGGAACCAATGATATTACTCTGAAACACACATTCTATCTAACATATACTCACGGCTCCAAATGCTGTTTTAGTACCAGAACTTTCTATTTGAATGGTGGGGTTTGAAGACGGCATATTTTACACAAATACTGCAGTCGTCTTGGTTTTTGTTTTTTTCTTCAATTTCAACAGGCACCGAAAACCTTCAGAGCAAAACATAACCAAACCAAAATAAATCAATAACATAGCCATGGAGGTGATAGATGATGAAATATAAAGACAAAAAAACTAACTAATGAAATGGAAACATAGCTGATCTTTCTATTTTAGTACATTACAAATCAGAGAATATTTAAAACACGGCAAAAGTAATGTTTAAAACACCAGTTTGAGATAATTTCAGCTTTGGAACATAGTGCATTATCTTTGAGAAAGTAGCCTTTAGGGAGTAGGGAGACTAAGTTACAACCTTTTACTTCCGGTTTATGGGTCCCCTACTGCCAAAAAAAGAAATTGAGTGATTAACGTTATTTTCAGACCCCTTTTGAAATATGCCATAGATTGAACATATGTCTGTGAATTTTAAAAACACATTTTGATACAGAGAAAACACTGATTTTTTGTGGCAAAAGTTACTTTAGTTTAAGTGTAAAAACACTTAGTTGGGCAACAACTGAAGAAGAAGAAAAAAAATAACAAGAAGATAAACAAGACGACAAAGGGCCTTAGCCTACAGGACAAAGAAAGGAACATTAAAGGTGGATAAAATATCTGGTCATGTGAAAAGTGGCAGCTATGCTTTGTGAGAAATAGTCATTTGACTGAGAGCTAGCATGATAGAGAAGCTCTACTAAATGTTTCATCTGATTTGTAGTGATTTTGATTCCGAAGTTTTACAGATAAATACAGAATCACTTGACAAACACAGTCGAAATGCATGTCATTAGTTATTTAAATTGAGGGACAATATATGTTTGATTCAGGACATTAGACTAAGCAGACTAGAAAATTACTTTTATTCCGCTATTGACTTCCATTCATAATTTTTTCCGCCAGAGGAAACATGGGCCGACAAGAAGGGGAGAAGACTTAGACTCCCTATTGGTTAATTGTAGGTATCAAAGGATACATACAGCCAGCAACAGTACTCAGGATGGCTGTGGTGTTTAAATATTTACAGCTGAAAGGCAAGAGTGACAAGGAAAAAAAATACCACACCATTATACTACCATCACTACCTTGAACTACCTGTACAATGTAGAATGGATCTATGTAAATAAGTTGTCTACAGCAGATTCTGATCCTGCTATCTGAATGTTGCCACTGAGATCAGTTGCCAATAAATAATTTGTGTCCCAGTGATTGCCTAGTTTTGATGAGCACATACAAATGGTATCCATAATTGCCCATGTGTAACTGACTAAAGTGGCAACTGGTGTGGTCTTCTGCTGCTGTAGCCGATCTGCTTTAAGGCTCAATGTGTTGTACATCCACTGGGAAGGTATTCAGAACTGCAGCAATTTGTTTTTACCATGTCTAGATACCTAAATATATTTTGTTGCTTCCTTGTGATTTGCTGAGTTTGCCATTTGTGTTAGCAAGCAAAAAACAGGTATAGTTAATAAAGTTGTAGGTGAGTTTCAATTGGTACCCTGCTTTTTCTATAATTACCAACAAAAAAATTGCGCTTCTCAGTTAGTGAGGGCTGAAAAAAGTAAAATCCAGAAAGTGTTCCATGTCTCCTGAGTAAAGCGTTTTATTATTGATCCCACTGAGCAAAGAATAATTGTGACCTTCTGCAGATATATAGAAAGGAGAGTTTGCTGTGTGGTTTTCAATGCTTTCAGTTGAAGATCTTTGAACTTTTCAAAAATTCACTGATGTTGTGACTGCAGCTTCCCTCTAGGCTACCAATCACACAGATCGAAATTGTCACCCTGGAGAGAAAAACTAAGTGAAGCAGTTCAGGCCATGAAGCAGTTCATCGCACTAACCCAAGGTGAAAAGACAATATACTGGGTTTGGAGAAAATTATTGCATTAAAACAGATCAATAGGTCAATATTGTGAAAACACATCAAACTGTATTAGGTTTTCATGTTAGTAGATAAGTTATGTTGATTCAAGATTCTTATTTATATTACCTGTATGAAATGCATTTATAGTTCTCTCAACATCCTATGTATAAATTAAATTATATGATATTAGATGTATTCAAAAAAACAAAATAAAAAGCAATATAATTGAGCAAAAAACAAAACCTTTTTTGAAACACTGAATAGTACCCTATAAAATAATGTAAAGTCTAAGTAAAATTTTAAATTAAAGATTGAAAAATAATCGAATACCTACTTTATTTAATAAACAAATCCAATGATTGTAATCATTGCATCTTTACAAATATTTAACACATTAAATACAAATGTAAAAAAGGTGTTTGTATTTAACACTTTTTGAGGGGGGTTTTTTGGGCTGTAAAACTTGGGTAAAATGTACTAAGAGGTGGTGATTAAAATTTACTTGTATAAACTGAGTGCAAATTGTTACGCAAATTTTATAAGTTACATTCTTACAGATTGATTTTACAGTGCAGTTTTAACATTCACATTTTCCATTTCCAATGTGTGGTGTGTCTTATGAAGTAGTAAGCAAATGTATAGTGTTGCCCATAATTAAGGTAATAACAGGGGTTGTCAGTTACTGATAGTAAAATGAGGACATTTGTTACATTGTAGTGATAAAAGCATAACACTCACCTTCTTGTAACTCATCATCACCTTTTTGACAAGTACTTCCCGGCTCCCTCTGAGCAACCTTCCAGCACATTTCTCAAGTTCAAATTACCGTGGGGGTGCATTAGCATTTTAGTGTGTCAGAGTGATGTTTATGTCTGGAGTAAATGTGGGAGCCTTTTTGTTTTCAAAAGCTTTGTTTTATTTTACATAATAAAACATAGAACTCATTGGTCTTATAGGGCCAATCTGTCTGGCATTAGGATCTTCTAAGGTTTCATAAGGGTATCAATAAAGAGCAAGACTAATAGCACTACATATAGCAGATTTACAGGATGTACACTTTTGTGTACACATCAGCAATAATTGTGCTTAATACTTATGATATAAAGACACTAAAAAAGATTTATATACAATATTTATATACCCAAGAGTTAGATAAGTGAGAAAAGGCATTTTGTAACAAGCCCAGACATTCTCTTGATCTGCCAGCAGGCTGTTTGCTTTAGCTTTGCATGAACAACATTACTCAGTAATATTCCTAATTATTCCTGATGACCTCAATAATGATATAAGTTGCAAATAACATTGCAAGCAGCCTCGAAGGGCCCTCGCAGCTCAGCTCCGTGCCGTCCTTATTTTACAAATGCGGGACACGCACTGCCATTCAGTGTCACTTCAGCGCTTCCACTGAGCCTACCGATGAAATCTGACCGACAAAGTGTTCAAAAGGAACAAATTGGTAGCTTTTGACCAAAAAGGCGGTCTTCATGTGGGGTATGGACAATGGCTTCAGAGTTTTCTTCTCTGAATTTCACAATCCTAGTTGAATGCATTGCTTGTGGCTGATTGTGTCAATGCTATTAGGGGGGCAATGTGCACCAATAAGGCTATTCCTACCAAAAATTTGCATACATATCTGTAAGGAGTTGGACTAATTTCCATCATGTCAAAATTGGAGAAGCTCAGATGATGAATGTGGAAATAAGAGCAAAACGTATTTCTAATGGCGTGATGCCAGGCTTTGCCATGCTGCCACATCTATGTCATCTTTCTAAACCTTTCAGTTCTGGAGACCAAGTTACACCGACTTGTTTTCAATCATTCAGTATGTTTAGATACAAATCTTTACAAGCCTTTAGCAGAATTTGGACCAATGGCTTAGTCAGAGTAGAGGGTCGAAACTCAGTTTACATGTCAGTCCGGAAATCAAAGTAATAAATGAAGTGCGCTCACCTAGATGGTGACACTCGTCCTTTCATACTGACATTCTCCCTTTGGACTCGAGTAAAACAGATCGTAAATAAATGCTAAAGTCAGTGAAGCGCACAGAGTAAAAGCAGGATATGCACAATTAGCAAATAAATGGACAAAAACAAGGCTGCAGCACAGAACATTGTGTAAGTACTACACTGTTAAGACACTGTTAAACTTGTTGCTGCTGCTTGGTCTGTTTTTGCTGTTCTTGCTTCCGTAGTTCTTTTCACTTCCTCAAGTAGGAGTGGCAAGGGCTAGTGGAGATGGGTGTATACTTACAAGAGAAACTAGAATCTCCAATTGGGTTATCTGGGTAGCTTGGAATTTATCTTGCTGCATGTAAACACACTGACTGATAACAGTTAAATGTTGATTAGGTTGAAGGAGTCATAAATGGACCATTATAAGTCAAACACTACAATTCCTGTCCTGTTCAGTGGCTTAGGTGATATGAGCAAACGAATGACTGTTTTGAGTGCTGGTATATGATTGCACACAAAAAGTTTGGTACAGATGTGGACTTCTGTGTGGAAATGAATACAGCTTTTTGCTTTTATGGAGAAAAGCCAGAGTTTGAGGCTTGAACATGCCCACATCCTTTTACACAGCAAAACCTTTTGATAACCTATGATCCCAAATGGCTTAAGACTTTGCTAACTCATTTTGAAATCTGTAAAAGAAAAGCTCTAGGTTCACATACACATTTGTAAATGGCATAAATGGCAGCTTTGATCAAAAATGGCTAACTTGCCGTGGTGTCTGGATCCTGGCTTCGAAACACTTTTTGTTTTAGGTCTTGAAAAACGACATATACAGTGGGGCAAAAATGTATTTAGTCAGACACCGATTGTGCAAGTTTTCCCACTTAAAATAATGATGGAGGTCGGTAATTTTCATCATAGGTACACTTCAACTGTGAGATACAGAATTTGAACAAAATAATCCAGGAATTCACATTGTATGATTTTTAAAGAATTTATTTGTAAATTATGGTGGAAAATAAGTATTTGGTCACTTCAAACAAGGAAGATCTCTGGCTCTGTCCTCCACTCGTTACCTGTATTAATGGCACCTGTTTGAACTCGTTATCTGTATAAAAGACACCTGTCCACAGCCTCAAACAGTCAGACTCCAAACTCCACTATGGCCAAGACCAAAGAGCTTTCAAAGGACACCTGGAAAATAATTGTAGACCTGCACCTGACTGGAAAGAGTGAATCTACAATAGGCAAGCAGCTTGGTGTGAAAAAATCAACTGTGGGAGCAATTATCAGAAAATGGAAGACATACAAGACCACTGATAACCTCCCTCGATCTGGGGCTCCACGCAATATCTCATCCCGTGGGGTCAAAATGATCATGAGAACGGTGAGCAGAAATCCCAGAACCACACGGGGGGACCTGGTGAATGACCTGCAGAGAGCTGGGACCAAAGTAACAAAGGTTACCATCAGTAACACACTACAACGACAGGGAATCAAATCCTGCAGTGCCAGACGTGTCCCCCTGCTTAAGCCAGTGCATGTCCAGGCCCGTCTGAAGTTTGCCAAAAAGCACATGGATGATACAGCAGAGGATTGGGAGAATGTCATGTGGTCAGATGAAATCAAAGTAGAACTTTTCGGTATAAACTCAACTCGTCGTGTTTGGATTTTCCTTTTTCTTCCTATAGTAATCATTTGACCTCTGTTATTGCCAACAAAGGTTATATTAGAAAGTATTGAGTTGATTTTTTGTTATTGACCAAATACTTATTTTCCACCATAATTTACAAATAAATTCTTTAAAAATCCTACAATGTGAATTCCTGGTTTTTTTTTCCACATTCTGCCTCTCACAGTTGAAGTGTACCTATGATGAAAATTACTGACCTCTGTCATCATTCTAAGTGGGAGAACTTGCACAATCGGTGGCTGACTAAATACTTTCTTACTCACATTCTTAGTTGAAAGCATTACTTATTTATGATTGTTCTAGGGGGTGCTGTGCAGGAATTCGGCAAATTAGCCTGTGAATGTCTTAAAGCTGTTATACTGAATTTCCAAAAATTGCTAGCACAAAACTTTTTTTTTCATCTACCTTAACAAGAATTTAACACAGCATAGCTATAAATATTTTTTGAAGATCAGAAAAAAAAATAGTGGTTCTGCCGCATTTTGTCTAAAAAACTCAAATAATAACATTGCTCGGACCAAATCCAATGATGGGAACATCTGATCTATTAAACTGCTAAGAAAGATAAATTAATCACTGTCTCCTCCTAAATCCTGAAGATCACTTAAATGAGTGAGAGTTGAGAAATTGTTATATATTGTGATGGCAAAAATCTTCCTTATTATTGATTGTTGCTGACGTACTTACTTACAGGACTCCTGCAATCAGATACCTGTTTTGTTCAGTCATTTCATTTGAAAGGACTTAATCTTCGTTTGCCTGGATTTTATTATTTTCCCATTTTCAGCACTACATTAAATACTGTCTGGCACAGTAATGAATATAGCATGCCCTAGTTTCAGTAGAGCTGTGAACCCATTTCAAATTTCAGACGCATGAAGGGTAATAGATTAAAAGTGTAAGAAACCTGACCTTGGAGCTTAACTTAACACTAAAACCATAAATGTTACAGACAGGTGTATTGATTTTGTCTAAACTGGTTTCACAGGTGATTAAAGTAATGTATGCCCAGAGGATGAAAATTATGGTGACCTAAAAGATGTCTTTATCCAAAGAAAATAAGATATCTCTGAGATGTTTGATTCTCCACATTATTAATAATAAAGCATTCATAATACATGACTGATTAAATGAATGTCCATTTATCTTAGTTTTGTTTGTTTCCAATTAAAGTTTGTGCTTTTAACTATTTGTGACTACTACTACTACAATAAATACACAGACATTCACTACCATTAACCCACATACAAATGCAAGTCTCTCCTTAAGCAATTAAATCAGGAGATAATTAACAATCAGACATGATTGATGTGTTTTCTTCGATGGCATATGATGATCATTAAGCAAAGGTCAAACTTGCAAGAACTAGGAGGAAAGAAATAGAAACTGTTAAGACTGGCCTGTTCTTTCCTTTTGCGGTTTACTATTCCTGCAGAACAGCATGTGGCTCTTTCGGCTCTCCATGGAGACTCTGTTAAAAATTGGCAAAACATTAACAAAAACTAAGCATGTTTTTAATATGAAGACTATACAAGCTTGTATTAATCTTCCGTTTTTTTATGCAGCATTTGATTCAAATTCCAACAATAGAATGAGGATTAAAATAAAAAGGATATCATTTCTGTTTATAGAAAATACTGTAAAAAAAATCATTCTCATTTTGCAACAATTTCATCATATATTTTTTTCAAAATATATGATATATATGAAATATAAATAAAAGTTTAGTCCTTTAACCACCAGTCTCAAAAAATGTGACTGTAACTTGTGTGTATGGGCACACACACACGCACACACACACACACATATATATATATATATATATATGTATATGTTAAAAATTGACATATTTCATTAGGTTTTAGCATTTTTTGGCTGCATGCTGGAAATTGGTTGTGTTGGTGTTCTTTCTCCAACCTTTTCTGCAGGGCGTGACAGGCAGCAGCCACCAGGTGTTCCTCATTGGTCATTAGTCCTCATCACCATCAAGTTCAAAAGGGGAGTGGCTCCTGCAGGTTGACACCACTTCTAGTGTGGTACATGGCAATGTTATCTCCTAAAATTCCACGTAAGGGACTTTGCTTTAGATTAAGAAACTTTGACTTACCTTCCGTTCTCCTGATAAATACTTCCTGTGACCGTCCTTCGGAACCTTCCAAACCAAAGATAAGCCATCACTGTGGGTTCCAGTCTGGTCAGCCTCTGTACTGCTCCCCTCATGGTAATCTAACCAACACTCACCTTCTCTGTTGCTGTCATCAAGTTGCTCGCTGTTAGCCCAGAAACACCAAACAACACATAATGGACAAAACATGCACACTTCCAGCCAACCACAGATCACCGTTTCCAACTTACCTTCCTCCAGGCAATTCATCTCCGGACAACAAGAAAGAATCAAACCTACAACATCAAATCTCCAGATCCTCTTCATCCAGTTAATCTCAATACTCTCTCCTCTTGCAGTCCAGATTCGGCTCCTAGGTTTTCCGTTTCCTGGTTCCTCCCGAGATGACCCACAGATCCTTGTAAAATAAACCACAATATATATGTATGTAAATATAATATAGATAAGAAAATTATTTCCTGACAATGGTGTCTGGTGTTGGGGTGGCTTAGAGTCTTGAAACCAAATCATGTCATTAAGTTAATTAGGGGCCATCAACTGCTTTCTGGATTGTAAAGTTTGGAGACCCTTGACCCATCCAGTCCAAATCATTACAAGTGATTTTCACTTTTGCCAAAATTACACTATTAATTATGAAAAAAAGCTTTATATACCTTATAATACAAACAAACCCATCATTTTGGACCTATTACTTATTTTAACAGTATCTTTTCTGTTTTCATTCAAATGTCCTTCCCAAAATGTCTAATACTATCCAAACCAAGTTTTGGCTTTTTTTTTCAAAATTTGCATTGTCTTGGAATCTGATTCATAATATGAATGCTTTTATGTCCTGATTAGGAATTATACACACTGAAGTTGTGTCTTAGTGTGTGCCAATACACTCAGTAGAGTAACTCACCATGTTACAAAGTTTAAATTAAATGAGACTGGTTTCTTAACCTCTTAAGCCTGCTATCCCCCATTTTTTGGGGGGGGCATGCCTCCTAGAGTAAAATTCAACTTTCAACTTTAAAGTATGTGTTACTACAGACACCAACATTTGGTTTAAAGACAATAAGAGTGAGTAGTTACTGTTTATTATGTTTATTTGCTTATTTACAATGAAAACAAGCTGCTAATGTGTATTTTTTTTCAGGTGGAATTCATATTTTCTATCTTTCAACCTCAATTACTTATGCCCACTATGATTTTCATAAGAATTTTCGAATTCACAGTATCCCCATACTTCCAACACACCAAAACTGCAATGAATTTGAAGACAGGTACAGTTAGGCCCAGAAATATTTGGACACTGATACACGTTTTTTTTATTCTAGGTGTTTACAAAAACATACTAATATGCTGGTAATAGCCAGTGCTGTGATTTGATCAATGGTTTAATGGCAAACTTACATAAGTTTGTTGTATTTGCAAATGTAGCCTATATGTGATAATTTGCCTATAATAATAATAATAATAATACACAGAGTCAGAGCAGCCTATAGGTGATATTTTGCCTATAATGTAGTCTATAATAATCTACAAAGAGTCAGAGTAGGCTACTCTGAATCTGTATGGATTATTGTAGGCTACATTTGCAAATTATCACCAAAAGTCAGTATGAAGGCTTTGTATTAACAGCTTTTTTTATAACATTTTGCAGGCATTAAACCTTGTTTAATGCCTTTTCAGTCCATGGTGTTCTATCAAGCTTATGCTGTCATACTGTGCTCTACACATCTTGTGAATGAATGGGGTATGTGCAGGTTACCATCTTGTTAGATTTTCTTAGCCTAATAATGCACAACAGCTTTTCCTGAGAAAAAAACATCCAGCATAATATAAAAGCAAGATACCTTTTACTTTTGTTTGTCAGTTACTCTGCTTTCCTGAATTACTTGTTGTAAACATGGACTGCGGTTTAGATAGTTAATTTTTTTTTTTTTTTTTACGTGTCCTTTCTAGCAGTATGCTACTCAGAATTGGTGTCTGAGTACCAAGTACAAGCCCAACAGTTTTACTTTCCCAAGCAGAGTATTACAGCTTCGCTGTAGTACGCCACTTGATGTATATGTATGAAAAATCTTTATTAGTGATTACTGTGGGTTCAATTTCCTGACGTCATGGACATATACAAAACAAAAACGACAAACTGTACAGAAACAAACCAATAGTTCGGATCTAGTAGAATAAACTAAGAATTACACATTCACTACACACAAGCATTGATTAATGAACATAATATAAATGTTTCTGGTAAGCTCCTGTGAACAACTAACTAATGATGATAACCTCAGCTTAAGATGTACGTCCTCACCTATGTCCCCACACCCATGTGTGTACGAGCATGCAGGTCGGAATAAGGTTTCCCCACGCAAGTGATTGATAGCTGGTGTAAGGAACCGTCAATCCGTCCTACAGGAATCGGCACAGACATGGAGGAGGCAAGAGATGTATGCATCCAGGGTCCCATAGAGTACAGAGGCCACAGGCGGATCAGCGCAAGGTTGATCACCCGCCAAGAGGGGAACAGATGGAAGCCCCAGGGGAACACCCACCAGCCGCAATGCTGGGGGCCGAGAGATCGCAGTGACGAGCCCACGGGCTCCGCCGGTAACCGGCTACGCCAGGGCGGGCCCGGATCAGGAACCGGAGGCCACGGGGACCAGGGGCACCCCGCCCCCCAGCGGGGCCCCAACCAGGGACCAGCCGACAAGGGCCCCCCGCCGCCGCTGCAGGCAAGGAGGATCCGCAGCCAACCGACGGACAACACACGCCGCCGCCACCCCGGACCAATACCCACCGCCAAAAACCCGGCCCGCCTCCACACACCCACACGCCAGGGAGCCACAGCAAGAGCCACAGCGGATGTACGCCCTCCCCAGGCCGCGCCCAGCCGGTACCTGGACATCCAGATCTTCCAGTTCCCGGGTCCAGATCCCGCCCCATGTAGGGCGCCAAGATCAGGGTCCCAGCCAATGCCGGACAGCCCCACCAGGCGAACAGACCAGCCAGCTGAAGTCCTGGAACCGGCAGGAGGACTGGGCGCCAGGCACGGTCCCCACCGATCCACCGGACAATACCAACCTGTTCTACAACCTCGGCACCCCCAGAAGAGGTGCCACAGTCAATCCAAGGAGGACGTCGGCCCGAAACAGCGGCCGCCCGACACACCGGACCACCCAGGACCCGCCCGACATGCACCAGGACCGAGCCGGACCGCAACCGGGACCCCCGGCCCCAGGCATAGAGAGCCATAATCAACCAGCGGGCAGGAGCAACCATCACCGACGGGGAGTGACGGGGAGGGAAGAAGATGCCTCAGGCCAGAGAGCAGCCAAACACCCAACCTGAAAGGTAGACATAGACAGACAGAGACACTCATACGTACCCTCCCTCTCATGCGTACACATTCTTACAAATACAGGACATACGAAAAAAGGACGCTATACACTCATTCATACCCCCCATACGTACACTATACTCCCAGGCCCAGGGACAGACGCCCCAATAGAGAACCCTGCCCCTGCACCCAGGAGACAGACCCCTTTGCCCACCAGGACGGGGACAAGCAGACCGCCAAGGCCCCCACACCGGCAAGAGCAGTCCACCAGCCCAGGACCCCGACCAGACGGCGTGAGGTTCTATCCGGGCTCCGACCCCTGATGGTCCAACGAACAGGGGTGTGGAAAGACCCCCCAGCCTCTCTCCCCCAGCTCAATGTGGTGTTGTTGCGTGTTGTTCTAATGTGCACTTAAAACAGAGGGGGGGTACATGGGAATACTGCCGGGTACCCCCATCTCCCTCCCCGGGCCCTCAGTGTCTAGATGCGTTTAACCAGTGGGTGCCGGCACCACAGGCGAGGCCCCCACAACGGGCCCCTATAGGGGGCCCCCCATGAGGGGTCCCGCCCCCAGCGCCAATGCGCCACACCGCCAGGTCCCTACATGTGCGTTCCATGTGAATGTTGCAAGTGTAAGTGTCTATAAAATCGGGACCCAGGCCGCCACCGGGTAGCGAAGACGGAAGCTCCATCCCGCACCCCAGTGACGTGCCCACGTCCCAAGGCCTTGTGAATGGTAGAATGAAGGAGCAGGTGGATAGAGGCATGAGGATGGGGAGAAAATAACTGGGGTGGCCATTGCCAACCCCAGGGAGCTAGCTCCCCTGCTGACTCCAATAGGCACCCCCGTTCGGCCGATCCACCAGGGGTGGGAGGCCCCAGCATGTCAAGTCGGGGCCCACGGCAGCGGCACCCCCGAGCCCCATGGGGGCCCCGGTAATCCACCAGCCCCCATGCCAGGGGCATACCTAAATCCTTCCCAACATTCACACTGCTAACAAAACACATGTCACTAGACACCCAGGTTGAGTTTAGCCCCCCCTCCCCCTCAACGCCCTCCCCCCTCCCATCCCAAGCGCACCCCGTTGAAAAGAGCGCCTGTGCTAGATGGTAAAAAGCCTCCCCGCCAATAAGAGACGCCCCATTTACCGCCAGCGTCCGAGGGCCCCCGCGCCGAGGCCGGAACCCGGCGCACCACCGACTCGGGTACCCCGGACATGCCGCGCCAGGCCCGTGAGCAGACCGAAGTCCCGGGCGGCCAATCCCCAGGCCGACATCCTCCAGCCTTGCTACTACCACCCGATGGCCGGGTGGCAACAGAACCCAGCACCTCCACCCACCAGCCCACACCCCACCAACCGGTCAGTCACCGTGGAGGCCGACCAACACCGGCCAGAGGCCCCCACCTCAGCACCCCCGCGAGGGCTAAGACCAAGACTCAGGAGCCATGTCCAGTGTCAATATAGCCGATCGGGCCCGGAGACGCCGGCCACCCGCCGCGCACTCTCGCCGACGCCCAGACGCGGCAAGCGGCCACCGGGGAGCAAGCGACAAGAACCAGCCCGGGGAGATGGAAAGGGCAGCAGCGCCCGCCAACCATCGGCCGACCACAGCCCCCCCCAGCCGGCACCGACGGCAGCGCCCCCCCCCGGCCAAGCCCCAGCCAGGGCCCCAGCCGGAGGGCACGCCGCCCCAGAACCCCGAGCCCCAGGCCCAGCCCAGACCCCCCCAGAGCAGCACAGCACCAGGCCAGTAACCCGTGTCCGCCAGCACGACCCCTCTAAGGCGCCGCATGCAGCCACTAGGAGTCACCACACAAAGCCCCCAAAGTCCCACCCCAGGCGAGGGTCACGGCACCTACCGCCGAACCGCAAGCGGACCCACCCCCAAGGACCTCCCCGCAGTCACCACCAACCCTTAAGCTCCACATCGGCAACCGTGTCCCTCAGAACGGAATCAAGGGCCCGACCCCACTAGGTGATGGAACTGATCAAGGGTGACCAGAAAGATTGATCAGATGTGGAGGCAGATGCCGTTTCTAGACCAATGTAATCCAGAAGGAGATCTCTATATTGATTAATATTCAGAGTATTTTTTATTTTTCCAGTTCAAGAGGATATTTTTCTTAGCGATGCATAAGGCGATGTAAAATAATTGCATAGACTTTGTATCCATGGTAACTTCATCTACATTTCCCAGCAAGCAAACTGTGGGAGCAGGTGTGATATTACATTTCAGACACTTTGATAGATCTTCACATATCTGGTGCCAATATTTCTTAACAGGTGGGCAGAACCAGAGAGCATGAATATATCTCCCCCCAAGCCGTCACCGACGGCAGCGGCAACCGTGTCCCACAGAAGTATTTTTATTTTTCCAGTTCAAGAGGACATTTTTCTTAGCGATGCATAAGGCGATGTAAAATAATTGCATAGACTTTGTATCCATGGTATCTTCATCTACATTTCCCAGAAGGGCAAACTGTGGGAGCAGGTGTGATATTACATTTACGACACTTTGATAGATCTTCACATATCTGGTACCAATATTTCTTAACAGGTGGGCAGAACCAGAGAGCATGAATATAATTGTCTGGTAGATTGCTTGTACATTGTAAACAGGTATCAGACGGCGTATAACCCATCTTGAACATTCGTTGCCCTGTATAATGCACTCTATGAAGGATTTTATATTGTATTAATCGTAGATTAGGATTTTTAAGAAATTTAAAGGTTCTTAATGAAATTTGAGACCAGAGGTTTTGGTCTATTGAGATGGACAAGTCCATCTCCCATTTTGAAATAGGAAGGGCTATTGATTCATCTATTCTATTTAATGTTTTGTATATTTTAGATAGCAGTTTGGGAGGGTTAAGATTAAGGAAGTCTAAAACTTTTCCTGGAATTTGTAAATCAACTGTATTGAGCCTAAATTTATTTTTTATAATTGATTTAATTTGTTGGTATTCTAAGAATTTATTCTTGTTAATTCCGAATTGTGTAACCAATGTATTAAATTGGATAAAGTCTGTTCCATCAAATATATGCTCCAGGTATTCAATTCCTTTACAACTCCAGCCTGGAAAGTTGATCATGCATTTTTTTTGTAAGATATCCGGGTTATTCCAGATGGGTGTATGCCTGCATGGGACTAGTGAGGTCTTTGTCATTTTAAGAAATTCCCACCAAGCTGTCAGAGAGGAGCTGATATTAATACTTTTAAAACATTCATTTTGTTTTATATTTGAGCTAACAAAAGGTAGATCTGAAAGTTTTATCTTATTGCATAGTGTCTGTTCTACATCTACCCAGCACTCATCGATATAACTGTGTTTTACCCATCTTGATGTGTATTGGAGTCTGTTGGCTAAGAAATAATGACGAAAGTTTGGTAGGTCTAGACCTCCTTTATCTTTGGACTTCTGTAGTGTTTTTAAGCTGATACGTGGGGGTTTATCTTTCCAAAGAAATTTAGAAACAGAAGAGTCCAGAGATCTAAACCAATCAGGTGATGGTTTGCTTGGGATCATTGAGAATAAATAATTGATTCTAGGCAAAACCATCATTTTTATTGTAGCTACCCTTCCAATAAGTGATATTGGAAGGGATTTCCATCTTGCCAGATCATCTTCCACTTTTTTTAAAAGTGGGACGTAATTTAGCTTAGATAAGTCTGACAGTCTTGGTGAGATATGGATACCTAGATATGTAAAATTT
Organism: Apricaphanius iberus; assembly: GCA_028564705.1. Classification (NCBI taxonomy): domain Eukaryota; kingdom Metazoa; phylum Chordata; class Actinopteri; order Cyprinodontiformes; family Aphaniidae; genus Apricaphanius; species Apricaphanius iberus. The sequence continues at coordinate 4,615 of JAPXFQ010001676.1, read as the reverse complement.
CCCGACCGGAGCTGTAAAGCAACAGGACTCTGGTAAGAACAGTTGATTGGAAGGACTGTAGATTTTAACCAATTTATGGAATAGTCTGAAACTCTTGAGTAAGATTTTATTAACTCAATTACCTGATACAAGGAAGTTTGTGAATGCTGTAGAAATAGTAGTACATCATCTGCGTATAAACTGATTTTATGTTCTATTGTGTTGCATTGTATGCCTTTAACATTATTATTTTGCCTGATTGCTGCTGCAAAAAAACTCTCTAGCGAAAACACTAGTGTCTATGACTGCTCAAAGAACACTATCAGACAAATTAAGGATAAGATCCATTGTATATTTGGTCTTCATCCAGGATTAAAAAAAACGTATTATCCACACAGACTCATATGACATAAGCTATAAGAAGAGCTAAGTTCTCATGGCTAACATCACACAGCTGATTCAGGTTCTTAACATGCTTAATAACAAAAACAGTTGGATCTGTGGTCCAGTTCTTGAGGGAGGACATGAGTGATTCAATTGACTGCTTCAGCTCCATAGATGGTTAAAAACAAAATTGGATAAATCGTTCACCTATATTACCAACTTCAAAGAATTTGGCTCTGCAACCTATTAAAAGAACATCAGCGCTATCTCAACAGAGCTGTGATTAGACTGATGGCTGCAAATATCTTCTGGTATGTCAACAAGAAATCGCCTGGTTTCTCAAAACAACCACAAACTGACCTTGTCCCAAAGGACTCACTGCAGCCCGCTGATAAAAAAACTGACAGAGAACAAACACTTCAATGGAGCTAAAATTGGGACTTAAGTTTTGTACCTGTAACTTTCATTTTTTTACTTTTAACTTAATATTTGTACCTGTAACTTGTGTTTTGTACTCGTAACTTATGTTTTGTACTTATAACTTGTGTTTTGCAATTTGCACACATTTTAACAATACAAGTTACAAGTTTCAGTTTTCAAGTTTCAGTTTTCCAGTTACAAGTTTCAGGTCTCAAGTTTCAAGTTTCAGGTTTCAAGTTTCACGTTTCAAGTTACAAGTTACAGATAATTTTTGACCATATTTGGCTTGCCTAGAAGAACTAATGAGTGGCTTGCTGATTTTGACCAACAAATTATGTTTCGCCAATTTCTATCCAATCATGGCAGAAGAAAGGTAGTCCTCTGCACAGCTCACAACCAAACTTGACTACATTCACACTATTTACCAGTAGGTGGCTGTAATAAAAAGGAAAGAAAGGCATTTGTTAAAAAAACAGGGAAAATTAATATTAAGAGATTGAGTAGTAGGGATAAAAAAATACTATGTTTGAAAAAGGGTCATATAAGATTAAATACTACACTATATTTAATAGGAAACCATCTCTCAAGTATATGTAGTGAATATAAAGAAAGAGAACTTGTTTTTCTTTGTTAAATAATTAGAGAATAGAAGGAAACTCCAAAAATAGTGAAAAATAGTGAAAGATGAAGATTTAAATAAGAAATAATGTATTAATTGGAGAGAGAAATGTAAATTAGTAATAGAATATATAAATGCAGGTGAGACAATTTAGTAAAAGCTCTTTAGCCCAACCCGCACTCCAACATAGTAGGCGGCAGAAATGCATCAAAGTTGTTAGCCACTTGCTAAGAAGAAGAAAAAGGCAATTTGCCTCACTAGATTTCAACTGTGTGCACACAAATGCACACACACACATACACATACGCTTGAGTGTCTGCAATTATCAGAATTGGTCAATATAAACATAGGTTTTTCTATTTCAACTGTTATTACTCCTGATATTTTTAGCAGTGTATATATATTTTATATAAGCAACTAACCTGTCAATGTTGGGTCGGTGTTCAAGTTGAAAACTACCGAGGTGGATTATGGCCACCTACTGGTAAATAATGTGAATGTAATCAAGTTTGGTTGTAAGCTGTGCAGAGCCCAACCTTCCTTCTGCCACGATTGGATAGAAATTGGCAGAACAAGATTTGTTGGTCAAAATCAGCAAACCACTCATTGGTTCTTCTAGGCAAGCCAAATATGGTCAAAAATGATCTGTAACTTGAAACTTGTAACTTGAAACCTGGAACTTGAAACCTGAAACTTGAAACCTGAAACTTGAAACTTGAAACCTGAAACTTGAAAACTGAAACTTGTATTTTTAAAATGTGTGCAAGTTGCAAAACATAAATTACAAGTACAAAACATAAGTTATGAGTACAAAACGTAAGTTACAGGTACAAATATTAAGTTAAAAGTACAAAAATGAAAGTTACAGGTACAAAACTTAAGTCCCAAGTCTAGCTCCATACACTTCCCGCATCCGCTTCTCAAACAGAGACTGGACAATCAGACAGCTTCAAGCAGAGGAATTATTCTGCAGAATCTGCTGTGTCGTTTCGGTTTCCGCTGGAATTCCCTTAGAAGCTTAATAAATAGATTATGAGAGGAACTCAACTAACTCCAAGACTCTCATTAAATCAGAAGTCTGTTGGAACTGATTCTCCCTTCCCACCACTGGACTAATGTTTGATGTGAAAGGTTTCTAGACACTAACTCCAGACCCCTCACCGACCAGGACCTGTCTAGTTACCTGGAAATTAGCATACCTGTGATTATAAACAGAATAAATCATTAAATCAAATACTGCCGTATTGAATCAAACCTCAAAATTATCACCTGTCAGAAGAAATTGAAAACTACTTTCAAATCACTTAAACTGGCTTCAAGAAATATCATCATCATCGTCATCATCATCCTTTATTTATAAAGCACATTTAAACAGCGACAGTGCCAACCAAAGTGCTGTACAAGACAATAAAATACTTAAGAATGTACAGCAGCATAAAATAGCTAAAACAAGTAAAAATGGTAAAAACAAACAGACAAGATCTCATAAGGGTTAAACCGACTCAGCCGAGAAGGCTTGGGAATAAAAATATGTCTTAAGACGAACTTTAAAAATGGGGAGGGACGGGGCGAGTCGGACCATCAGGGGGAGTTGGTTCCAGAGCTTAGGAGCACAAACTGAAAAAGCCTGTTCCCCACGGGCCTTATAGCGGGCAGGAGGAACAAGCAGAAGGTACTGTTCAGATGACCTCAAGGTTCGCGCCGGAACGTAAGGGCTTAAAAGCTGTGCCAAATAAGAGGGGGCCATTTCGTGCATTGATTTATAGACTAGCAGGAGAATTTTAAACTTAATGCGAAATCTCACTGGAAGCCAGTGTAAATTCAGATCTTCAATTATCAGATCTTTGTCAGGAAAGTCTTTCCTAATCAATGATTTTATTACTAATGTCGTGACTCATATTTTTTGGGGCTACTTTGTGCAACGGTCTCGTATTGAATATGTTTGTATAGTCTTTGGTTAGTATTCAGAAAGTAAAAGTCTGTTTTAATTAGCTTGCATGATGGTAAAGAGATGTTTGTCAGTATGGTTTATGGGGCTAAGCTTTTAAGTCATAAAACTCTGGGGTGAGTTTTATTGCAAGCTGTAAAAGCAGGATGTTTAGATAAGAAACTGGGAGAAAAGGTTTTAGAGAAGCAGATAGCCATTTAACCATAAATCTTTATAATGAACCTTTGACCCAGAACAGAGACGACCCATCTTCTGACTCCAGGATTCTCTGACAGCAAATAAGAGCTAAGACACTGTATGAAAATGTTCTGATTGGAGAGATTAGAAACGCCTAGAGGCCCGGTTGTCTATAAAGCTGTGAAATGAAGATCAGTTAATTGTTCAGATTTCTTTAAATCTGGACCACAGAGGAACTGACGGGGGCAAAATTCCTCTGTAAAACTGCAATTTGTTAATCTGTTCAAAATAAATGTTAAACTGGAAATTGGCTCCATTTTGTCTCTGCTTGAACATGCATTGAATTACTTATGATAATTATTTAATTCAACAGATGGTGACCCCGATCTGTGTGCAGTGTTTTGGACCAAAATCCAGTTATTTTTTAAGTTAATAAACGGACATGTATTTGCTCTATTGACAATTTGCGCAGAGTTGCGTAGTTTTTTAATTCTATTGATTGGTTAATCTAACATTGGGTAATGTTGTCATGCAAGTTAAATATGTTTTTTTGTTTTGAGCAGATTCACTATTGCATGCCCGGAGTGTTGGAGCTGTCTGTCTGTTTTCCTGTTTCTGGCAGGATTTAGTCCTTCTTTTCGCTCCGTAGAGGAACACCGGTGCATGCTGGGAGATGGAGTTTTTTACTCTGCGTGCCCGGTGCAGGCTGCTTGTTCTCCGGGGCGGACAGTGGAGCAGACGGACCGATATCTTCAACGACTCAAATCGGAGCCACAAGTGCGGATCGGAACTCGACGAGTTGGCCACTCTGCCCAGAATAGGACGCTATTTGGGAGCTTCCAGGCTGCGAGCGATATGGCAGCGGCAGGGCCTGTGGCGCCCTCTGACTGCTGGATAGCTGACCTGGGAGTGGGGCTGCGTATACTTCCAGACGCGTGGCTGAGCACCACGAACGGGAATTGTGAAAATGGTCCGGCATTGGTTTTTTTGGTGAGCTCCGACGAGGTTAGTGTTTTAAATTCTGCTTGTACAAGGGTGTATTACTGTGTGTGTGTGAGATGTTTTTTACGCAGGCGCTTGGCGAGAAG